>CM068308.1:20178091-20604161 GCA_034768735.1 Schistosoma mekongi | reverse complement strand
GCCGTTTATGGAGAGATCAAAATTGAGGCGCTTATCCCCAAAACATATCCAACCACACTTAGAAGCATTAAGATCCAACTTCCATTTTGAGCACCATACTGCGACCTTGTTGAGCTCGGCAGTGACTCCACTGAATGTGTGTGCAAATTCGTGAGGGGGGAATGAGTACACTATTTTGAGATCATCTGCGTATAAAAAGGGTCTACCCTTGCTAAAGCATTTGCATATATCATTTATGTAAGCTATAAAGAGCAATAGGCCTAAGACACTTCCTTGTATAACACCAACTGTAACCGGTTCGGCCTTCGAAAGAGTGGAATTAATTTTAACTATTTGATGTCTATTACTGAGGAAAGAGTTTAACCATGCAAGTAATGGATTCCTAATCCCATAAGAGGAGAGTTTGCCTACAAGAAGCTTGTGGTTAACCATATCAAAGGCTTTAGATATGTCTAAGTATAATACTAATACCAAGTGCCCAAGGCTTCGTTTGGTGAAAACTAAATTAAAGAATTCAAAGTGACAAGTCATACAGGACCTAGTTTTGAGGAAACCATGTTGGGAATTAAATATGAGTTTTTCGGAGAGTAAATAATCAGACATTTGATCGCATACTATTTTTTCCATTATTCTAGAGATAACCGGGGTGATATTTATAGGCCTATAGTTATGCAGGTTTGTCCTGTCACCTGATTTATATCGAGGGCATATGTATGAGGTTTTCCATCGATTAGGGTAAGATCCTGTTGTTAATGAAAGGTCAAACAGTTTTAATAGGATTAATGGTAAATTAGGTCCTCCGAGTTTGAAGTAAATGGATGCTATGCCATCTACTCCATAGCTACTTGACGTCCTAAGTGAGTTTATGGATTTACAAATATTATCATAAGTGAAGGTAACGGACTCCATATGGTTTGTAGCTGAGTTAATAATGTCTACCTCATTGTCATCCTGGGGTATACCTCTATTAGCGAAGAAATCGCTGAACAGGTTGGTTATGATATTATGGTTGGTAATCATTAATCCATCTCGTAAAATGCAGGGGGTATCACTATTCCGAGAAGGTTTGAGACGTTTATTGAACAGCCGTACCAAGTTTTGTACCTTGGAGCTACTGTGCATTGCTGATAATTCTTCGTTAATCGCCTTTAACCTGTGGACTTCTTTTACTTGG
Organism: Schistosoma mekongi; assembly: GCA_034768735.1. NCBI lineage: Eukaryota > Metazoa > Platyhelminthes > Trematoda > Strigeidida > Schistosomatidae > Schistosoma > Schistosoma mekongi. The sequence goes on along the minus strand of CM068308.1, from coordinate 20,602,987 downwards.
TTGAAGGTCATGGTAATTTCCATAAGTGCTGAGAAGTCATTTGACTTATGATAACTCTTCTGTAAATGTCTTAGCTTCTTACGGTAATGAAGTAGTATATACAAATCATTTGATTTAATTATATTGCTTAGTTTGATAGGTGCAATCGTATCTAAACATGAGTTATTAATTTGATAAAAAATATCTAGTGCATCTGTAAGACTACTAGACAAGAAAAAATTTTCCCAGTCAGAACAACTTAGAAGGGTGTGCAGAAGATTCCAGTCAACATTTTTATAATTTCGATATTGTCTGGTTTTTTGTAATTTATGAATACTAGAGTGTCTGAAATCAAAAGGAAGAGCGCATAGAACCATTTTGTGGTCACTGCTTTCGAGCTCTTTGCTGACTTGAAGTGACAGAGGAGTGACATCATGACAGAAAACTAGGTCAAGAATGTTATGATGTCTAGTGGGAGTGTGTACACACTGTGTCCAGCAGTGCATGTCTAATGTAGCAAGAAGGTTTTCTTCATCGTATGACAGTCCTCTGCCAACATTCCAGTCTATCCTAGGAAGGTTAAAGTCTCCTGCAATGACTTTCGCATTATAAGTGAGAGCAGAGGTATGTATAAAAGCATTAATAATGTTATTATCTACAGTAGTTGAGGTGTTAGGAGTTCTGTATATACAACCAAAGAGTAAACTATAGTCCGGGGTATTGACTGATATCCAGACCGACTCTGGTACCTTACCGAGTATTTCGTCATCGATTTTGTTGGATGGCAAACAAACATTTACGTATATTAGACAACCACCACCCCGTTTACATTCTCTATTGCCGCGATATAAGATATAGTCCTGAATGGCTAATTCTGAATCAGTAATTGAGGAGGAACACCATGTTTCTGTGATAAATATTAAAGAAGGTTTAGCTAATAAGGCTATAGTTCTTAGGGTTGATATTTTATTAAGAAGTGAGCGGGCGTTAATTACTAAAAAGTTTAGAAATGAAGAGTGAATTGTGAAGAATCGAATAAGATCTTTATCTAAGTCGTTCGTGTTTCGTATAACTAGATGTTGGTTTGAAAAGGCAGTCTGACTGTTTGAGCTAATGTCTGGGCAAGCTGTATTGCTAAGGGGACTAATGACTGCCTGATCCCAAAAAAATTATTATAGTATTCAGAGATATTAGGATGTTCAGAGCAGTTTGAGTTAGGCAATATGGCAGCTCGTTGATGATGTGCATAAATTGGAGGATGTCCTAGCAACCCACCATGAGCATAATTATAATCAAAATAGTGAGGAGGAAGAGAAGAACCACTTACACGATCTGAATAGGCGTATGGTGAGGGGTTATTAAGGCTTAGAGCATACTGGTGTGTATTTGGCGCCCTAGAATTTCTTACAAAGCTATTTGCGACAGGGTAATAAAATGTGTCATGTACTTGTTCGCCGCTTGGTTTACGCTGGTATTTAAATGCGCTGTGTTTTAATTGGTTACGTAAGTTGCGTGATAAATTCTGTATTTCCTTAGTAAAGTGCGTAGGTCCGAAAGTTTGAGATGTTTATTGCATGGATGTGCTTTTAAATGTTGAACTAGCCTAAGGCTAATGGATGGTGAAATGTGATCACAGTAGATCAACTTTTTGTAATGATACTTTAATCAGGAATGTGTCTTTAAAGTCAGAATGAAATGCAAAGTGTAGTAGATGGAACTACAATTTGATATATTTATCCACCATATATTCTGTTATGATTCGAATTATGTCTACGTAGTAAGCCAAGCATTCTAATGAATATTAAGAAATTATGCTCCTATCTATACTTTCGTGTAGAGTTGATGTATTCCCATAGTAAGTTAGAAAATTATGATTTTGTTTGTTCATACTACTAATTTAGATGTATCACTATAAGAACTCAAAACAAGTAATAGTAATAGAATACATCAAATTTTCATATCCAATGTACCTGGTGCGAGCATCTTTTTATTCATCATTTTATCTTTTGGCGGACTTTTTTAGTCATTCGCCAAGTTTTAGTCCTATACAATAGAACTTTCCTCCCATTTGGATTTACTATTTTGACTTTGATGCTGGTTGACAGTTGTTCTGAGTTTCAGATGTTCTCTATTTTTAGAAGTGTTATCTTTGTTTTCCCGATCAATGCCCTGTCATCTGTATTAGATCTCTATTGTTTGTCATAAAGGATATCCAGGTATTTAAAACTTTCTATCTCTCCGAGTGTTTCTCCGTCAAGCGTAATTGGTTTGGTGTTCGTTGTGTTTTATCTAAGGGTTCTGCTTTTCCTTTTTTGTATGTTGGGGCCTATATCTGACTGAAGAGACTACACCGTTCGTCTTTACCTACTTTGTGAGTGTCTGACACATGATAGTTAGATTATCTGCAAAGTCCTAGCAGTTTGGTTGAATTCATGTTTTTCACTGTGTTCTGTGCTTGCCTGGGGAGGTTGTAGTTTTCATAATCCAGTCATCCATTGAAAGGGATAGAAAGGGCTAAAGTATCCAGCCCTGTCTGACACCGGTCTTTACTTTGAGTGAATCTGTGAACTGTACTCCACGCACGATTTTGCAGTGTAGTCGGCGGTAATATTCAGCAATACTCCATTCGCAATCCACAGCCTGGTAGAATGTCTTTATCAAAGAATGCAAGCATCATCTTAAGCCACAAATATACTTGGAATACTTGATTTCTCTTTCACCTTCAATCCCACTGAAAATTTGCAGTGGCGTAAAAGAAGAGTTAGTCTACGTAAAAACGCCTCGACCTTCAACAGAAATATTGAGAACTTCTTTAACCTTAACAAACATGGATTTCAATTTTTGCATATACCAGCCCACAAAATCTATGCTCTAAGTTTAGTCTGTCAAAACTTAAGCAGCGTCTATAAACGTCTTCATCAAATCTGCTTCTAAATAAGAACATACATCTTTTAGTGTCGCGATTTTCAACGCAACCGATGAGAGACGGTATAAGGTTATAATTGATCAGATAAAGAGTTATATATTCTATAAAGAGAGCCAGGAAGATAACATCTGCTAAGACCGTTGTAATTATCTTATTTAAAATATCTGAGAGTATCACTCAAATTCGGTTTGGTAGAAGTTTCAACCTCAAAATTAACTACCGACACAAATAGAAACACCAAAAACCAAAGGTAAGACAAAACCTACAAATTCGGGTACTACTACAAAATTTCCCGAACACCTAAACGAGCGCAATATCTGTCTAAGGTGACATTTTAACACTACATTCTCTACCGAGCTGCCTGGTCATTCAGGTAAAACAAAATATTTTTATGCGTAAAGAAAAACAATAACCTTCAACTTTAACTATGCGCATTTCGAATACTATGATAAGCGCATTTCCAACAATAGCATTTCAATCAGTCTAGACTCCATTTTTCACAATTCCTTTATTCTACGCTATAGTACCACGAGGATATTGGATACTTAATGCCCGGTGTTATGGTTTACAAGGTCAACCCTTGCACGTGACATGCGTCTGAATGTTATTGTTGCAGTTTCTGAAAACTGGGGTATTGGGAAATGTGGAGGTCTTCCTTGGAAATTAAAGTGAGATTACTCTTTGTTGTGTCAACTCTTCATGTGTTATTAGTGAGGTCTTGATACTCAAGTATTTTTAAGTTACTGAGACTTCGAATTCTCATGAGTAACTTCTTACATATGCTTGTCTTGATTGAATCTTATTTAGAATTGTGCTTCCCTAAAATGTCTTTTTTCTACGCTTTTAGTCCAGAAATCGATACAACTTTCAGCTGATTAATCGTGTTTTTTTTTAGCAATCTTCCATCATTAATTGTTAGATTAGTATAAGCTGTAATACAAACTGGCTTACACATATTTAGTTTATAACCAGACTCTAGGTTTCTGTATTTTGAAACAAGACTTAGAAACATGATCATCATACTTAGTAATGGGTCTCCGGAATTTATGTTTGGTTCCCTTGATTCTTTTGGTGATAGCAATAATATGGCGAAAGTATAGAACATGGACGAGTTTGTACGACTATTACTTTGACCTTAGTATCGGCTAGGCTGTTCTATAGTCTTTCCAATAATACAAGATATGCCCACTAAACTTGTTCGGTCTGAAGCTATCAGACTACTCAGGCGTAAGGTAAATCTTTTAACCACCGAAGTGTACATTTAAATTTATGCACACAGGCTAATGTTACAATCCAGAAGACGTGGCTCTTATTAGTGTAAATCTAGGTGAACTTAGTCTGTCCGAGAAACACCAATACTCGTACAGCTACAGAAACATAAAGTTTACGAAAATTTTTAAGGTATTACTTTGAGGGATCGTGCACATGTCTTCTGCCTTTTCCTTTACTTTAGCACGATCGATATAAATCTGATTTGTCATAACGCAGTAACTAAACAGTGGTGTATTGCAATATAGACAAGTAGTTCGTCTTGAGTGATATTTCTATCTAACAGCGGTGACTTAGAAAACAATGGATATAACAATCAATTTGTCAGTCAGTCATGATCTATGTCAAGTACTCAAACCCTAATTTATCTGTTACTGCTTGTGCTACCAATCTGTCTCACTGGCTCTCGTATTAATGGTGTGAATTAAAGATCACATGAACCTGTTCATGACACTCGAGTTGTATTCCTGTTTCCCCTAAATTTGGTTCACATATTATTCTAAATAATGAATCATAACTAGATTTCTCTAGAGATCGGCTATAAATAAATGGTCATAATCGTTAGAACTATCTTATGGTAACGGATTCAGTGGTTATTGCAGAACCTGGTCGTAGGTAATCATTATTTCCATTTTTATTTTAAACCTAAGTGTTTTACCCATGTCCTGAAATCGATATTTGTTTTTTAGGAAGGATATGGCATTTTTCAAAGCAGTTACAACCAAGGCTAAGTCAGGTAAGTTGTTTCACCTATGAATGATGTAAGGCCTCAAAAATGCGGTTATTATGGGGAGAGTTACATGGGAATCTATTCCCAAAAACTTCAAACCATTAAAAGATAGAATTAATGTGGTGGTATCAAACACGCTATCACAGTACTTTATATTTACAATTTATCAGTTCTCCCAAGAACACCTTCAGGTGTTCAAGTGGTTCCCAATCTAAATGCTGCTATCAACTTGTTGTATAATGAAGAGTTCAGTCCTATAGTCGATGAAATTTTTGTGATTGGTGGATATAGTCTTTACAAAGTGAGTTCTAATTTACTTTTCCTGCCATAAAATTTATTCTGTAAAATGTCCATACTTCTGCCATACATACTGATTTATTGCTATCTGCTTAAAACTGTCCCTTGACTTGATTATGGCACCTGACTTCAACATGTTTATTGTATTTTACGAATTGTTGTTTTGTTTGAACCTGAGCTAAATGTCACCTCAGTATTAGTAATACTACCCTTTTTCCGAAACCACATGCAATTTAACTACTGAGAGTCATACTGTAGTCACTAGGCCTTCACCTCAACCCAAAACATCGCTAGATATTGTCTTATACTAAGAGAGCTTTTGAAAAGAATATTGCATACTGGAGACTAAGCTCGAACAACCATAGTATTTCTTGAACGTTTGCTGAGTTATTTTCTTAAGTCTCAGTGTCCACTACCGTTTTTAATAGTTTTTACTAAGATTGTAAATTCAGCTTCGTTATATTTATATCTCCATGTAAAATCTTTCTAATAGTACTCTCCTCTATTAAGAACCCAGTAATATGACCCTATCTTCCTAAATTAATATACTTCACAGCCTTCTACACTAAAATTCTTTGTTTTTCATGTAACAGTTGTCCTACCGAAATGGATTATTCCGGGGTCAAGCAATTAGTTATACGTTAGTTATAACGCGACTGTAAGGACGGTTCATAAATTGCATAAATTCAAACTGAAGGCTATAATGAGGACTACAGTTTTTCACTAAATACGATACGCTACGTCGTCAAGTTACTTATAATCTACATATTGATATACAAAACTAGTACTAGGTTTAGAGTTAATAAATATGAGTATTGCTTATGGTGTTTATCACTATGTTCTTCATTAACGATAGCCCTGTTATAGTTCATGAAATGGACGTTGGTAGTGCAACTTCTGGTTGGCTAAAAAACTATGAATTTGACTCGATACGGTTGAACTAACAACAGTCAATTATACTACTCGTCGACACCGGATACTACTCCCTCCTTTCATTTCTAACCCTGTTATGCTCCAAAGGATGAATCTTGTAAGGGGGACTTTATTACGAAACAGAATAAACTTTGCCAAAAACTTAAAGTGGATTATTTGGCTAAATGAGTGGGAAATGGTACTTAAAGTAGTTGATACACTAGACTACAATAATCCTTAAGTTAGATGACTTATTATTTAAGTCTAATAGTTAAGAATGGATGAAACAACACATAGTTTTATGTTTATTCTTTCTAATAAATATGTTTTGTAGATGTAATATCTATAATATCTATTTGATAATGTAACCACAACAGTATCAATTGTTCTGACACTGAAATGTCTTTCGCTTATGGTCAGTGGATACATATTTCCTGAGTGAACTGATTTACCTTGCAAAGTGTGAATTAAACGACAGATGGAGTGTTGTTTGTAGTATTGACTAAACTTAGGTAGGTTTTACTGGGATGATTACTGTTTGTTGGAATTCACGAATTAAATGTATGTTTTTCCTAAACGCAGGAAGTCTTGAAGCAGACAATATATCCGGTTCGTATTTATTGTACACATGTACTAAACGAAGTGGATTGCGATACTTACTTTCCAAAAGTAGACTGGGGAAAACTTAAAAAAATTGAGTAAGTATTTAATCTTTTCCACATTTCATTTTGTGGACACTTATCAGTGAATAGAATTACTGTTGTTTATTTCTAGTTCAATAGTTAGCAGTCGGTCAGTACAACGTAGAACATGGCATATATGTGCATAGGTCCATGTTACCATGCAGCAATTGCACAACTAAATGAAATTCACAAGAATAACACGACAATACAATACAAGAAGAATAAGGTGAAGGTTTATGAAAAGAATAATCGCATTTAAAATCTAGAAGAAGCTAACGAGTGGAAACGCTGACACCACTGTGACCATGTCACTCAGTATCTCTAAATACTGATCGTGATTATCACGCAGACCCCAACCAGGTATTCATCACCTGCTAACGCGGCTTAGACCAACAGTCGAACACATCATGAACTGATGCCATGTTTTGGTTTGGTCTCCCCTATTTTTTTTCTATCTTACTCCTACAACAGTCAACATCGTGCGACGAGGCAGGGGTAATCGGACATACCGTAATACTTGCCTCAATCCCTTCAGCCTAAGAAGATCCACGACCTCATTCATTAACTTGCCACTTTTCCCCAGTAGTCTGTATCCAGCTTCAATATCGCTTACTCAGTCACTCCATAATATACGGGCGACATTTTGAAGACTTCTATGGTCACAGACCCGAAGCTTTTGCAAATCTATTTTTATAGCCTATATTTTGCATCCACAGGTTAATACTGAACAAGCTGCAGTGCAGGACACTCGGTCGTTCGTTGAGAGATATCTCGCCTACGTCACAGGTGACGTAAGTTGGGGAAAGCCAAATGAGTTTTCTGGATTGGAGTTTAGATATCGTTATAAACCGACCTGCTAGTGCTGATGAGACTCTTTAAATGAAGTAGTTAACGTAACTATTTCACTTCCTATCACCAATGTATGCAATGATACAGACCATTCTCCAAGTAATATTTTGCATATAGTAGGAGAGAGTCGTATCCTAAACATGCTTCTACTATTACTCAAAACGTTAAAAAACCATGTCGACGGCTTCATCAAATAGGACTATATTGTCTGTATATTCTAAGTCGATAATTGAACTTCCTGATACTAGCTCAACAACTGAGAATTTAGATGAAGAAAGTGCAACTTCAAGGAGGACATCCTTGACAAATTCGATTACAAATGAGGAATAGGGATACAACGCCGTTTAACATTTAAAAGTTGACAATTCTGATGACAGTTCATCGTAGGTCCTAACGCGATCACTGACATTTGGGCAATGTTTTATAAGCTTTATGTACTTCAGAGGTAGGTCTTTTAACGATAAAAACTACTATAGACCCTCTCGTTCTGCGGAGACCGGCTCTGTAATTGGAAAGGCCTTATCCCCTCTGAAAATTTAAATAAAGCAAGGCTAGTATTCGAGTCAAATGGTATAATTCCACTTATTTCTTGGATTCTACTCAGTCGTTCACTACTTTAACCGTTTCTAATTATTCGTCACATTTACGTGTATTGATTCAAAAATACGATATAAATTGTCAATTAACAATATGTGTAAAAAGGTGTTTTCAGAAACCCGTCATTATTTACTGTGTAATAATAACGTATTGTTATTCGTTAGGCTTTCTGTTTCCTGCTGCTGATATTAAGGACTGCAATAAGCGTGCTGCATTTTTGTCACGTATGAGTTTGACCGTTAGACTAATCTTTTAAGGCAACAAACGAAACTTACTTGTATATGGGATATCCTTTACTGACGGCCATGATACGATCTGGTGCGTATACAAACCTGTGAATTTGTTGCTATCTATAGTTTGTATATATTTGTATTTCTGGTTTTTTCCCCGCATATTTTTGCACCATACTTTTATGTACGCATATATTTGTATTTTTATAACGACTAAACGAACACCAGAACTCTCAACTCAATCCAGTTTGGCCGTACAATATAGAGGCTCGGTTCTGCTGTGTAAAAATTGAGTTTAAAGATAGCAATGTGACAGACTCATGGTTTCTATAACTGGCTGGTTTAAGGTCACTTCACGAAATAAACCGGTATGTACACTGATTCAATTGACATCGCATACACTATCCTGACTATCAGTTGTGAATCAGGTAAAAAATACATAATCGATGTTGGCTGACAGCTACCTCTACTTAGTTAGTATGTATATTTCTGCCATCAGCGAGCATATACTAGTTTATAGCTATTAGTTTCGCCGTTTAAATATGAGACATTATTTCAAAGCTAAAGACAACTATTCTGTACTTCTGAACATCTGCATTTTTGATATGTTTTATTTTGTTTAGCCTACCTGATATACCTGCGGATACTTTCACGGAAAACGGGCTAACATATAAATTCTGTGTTTATGATGTTCCATCAGAACATTTATTTGATTTGTAAAGCAGCGATTAAATATTATAACTTTTAAAGCAAAATATAAATTGTTTCAAACATCCCATGTATTCTGACCACTAGTCAAGCTAGCTAGAGCAATCCTAAGAGACAAATCTCAGTAAGCAAATCGGTTTTTCATCGAAGATTTTTGTTGGCTAAACAAATATTATACGTCACTTGTAGATCTTGTAGAGTAGTGCAGACAACACATTCATAAAATATCTAAGAAAAACCTATTGCCGCATCGCCCTCGTTACATTGTAGGGGCCGCATTTACTCCTGTGAATAAAAATCTATATATTGTAAATCTCGATGCTTGCATGTTTGTTCAGGGTATGATTGAAATTCGGTACCGCATTATACAAACGGCGATATCGAATTTACAACGGTATCCGATGTCATAATAGGATTTTCCGAGCTTGACTTTTGTGAGACAGATAAACTCTTAACCATAAGCTCGACAAGCGTGTTCTGATGTTGTAATAAAAACCTAATATCCTCCATTATGACGTATGAAACCTTCGACAATAAGTATTAGGATGAACTTGTATATTCCCGTCGATTTGTTATAGACTGAAGCTGGTCAGTCTCTGTTGCCATATGTGCATCTTGAGCAGATTGCCTCGATATAGCGTTATTACACAAGTTAAATATTTAAGTTGGATTGTGACCGGCAAGTGGAATCCAGGATGCGCGTTTCGTTCTATTCGGGACTCATCGGCTGGATGTACCAGCATCCTAATGTTGACGTTCACAGTGGGATTCGAACTCAGTCCGTTTCGTGTCGAAGGGCACCGCGTTCACCACTAGACTACTGAGTCCAGACAGTCACACTTGTGCAACGGGCGCATTGGTATTAAAACGAGGCAATCCGCTCAGGATGCACATATGGTAACAGAGACTGACCAGCTTCAGTCTATAACAAATCAACGGGAATATACAACTTCATCTGAATACCAATTCGCCTGTTGCACAAGCGTGACTGCACAGACTTGATGGTCACTCACTTCTTTATAAAAATCCTTTATATCATTTATGCATTATTATTACCAAACACTTGATCATACTGTAATCCATGTCACCTGCACATATATTCTAATTTACAATCCTATTATTTTAGTTTCCGTATAAACTCAAAAGTTAAGCATTACATGACTACTACTACTTAAGCACTAACAATCAGATTTTAACTTCACCTGAAGCCCCTTAGGGTTGCTACCACCCAAGCCCGAATAAAGGAGGAGGGTTGGGCATGGGATTAGCAACCCCATCCCGTAAAACAACAACCTTGCTAAAAAAACGCTAACCAATATAAACCTTTATAACTATTTTAACTGCCCTGGGAGTTGGAAGGTCTGTTATGACGCCTCATGGTGAAAGCCAAGTTTCTTCGGAAGCCACGAGGCCGATGTCCCTTTTGACAAGCAGAGCAACAATATAGGTACATGGAATGTCCGCACGATGTGAGAGACAGGAAGAAGCACGCAAATAGCTGAAGAAATCGAAAAAAGATACAACCTGAAGATACTTGGAATAAGCGGAACGCATTGTTTACAAGCTGGACAGCGACAATTATCCTCAGGAAATGTGCTTTTATACTCCGGCCGCGAAGAAGAAAACGCCCCACACACACAAGGAGTAGGATTAGTGTTGTCCAAAGAAGCATGCAAGGCTCTTGTAGGATGGGAACCTCATGGACCTAGGATCATCAAAGCATCCTTCAAGACAGAGAGGGAAGGGATTACAATGAATGTCATCCAGTGCTAAGCACCCACGAATGATAGCCACGAAGACGGCAAAGACCAGTTCTATGCGGGGCTGCAGTCAATCATCGAGGAATGCTTAGCCAAGGACCTGACCATTCTGATGGGAGACTTCAACGCCAAGATTGGAATGAACAACACTGGATATTAAGACATCATTGGACGACATGGACTGGGAGAAAGGGACGAAGACGGTGAGGTTTGCAAACCTATGTGCCTTCAACAAAATGATTATAGGTGGCACCATATTCTCCCACAAACGTATACACAAAACTACACGGGTTTCACCGGACCACATCACCGAGAACCAAATCGACCACATCTGCATCAATAAGAAGTTTACAAGGACCATAGAAGACGTAAGAGCAAGTAGAGGAGTTGACATAGCTTCAAATCACCATCTGGTGTTGGCTAAAATAAAACTGAAGCTGAAGAAGCACTAGACAACTGGAGCAGCAGTATTACAAAAGTTTAATACAGCCTTTTTTCCGGGATACTAACAAGCGCAACGAATTCAAAATAATTCTCAACAATAAGTTTCAGACATTTCACGGTCTACTGGAAACAGGTGGAGCTAATATGGAAGACAACTGGAAAGAGATTAAGGAAACAATAACTTCAACATGCCAAGCGCTTTTGGGTCGCATCACCATAAAGAATGGATTTCTGTTGGTACTCTGTCAAGATCCAAGAAAGAAGCAGAAAGACAGCGATTAATAACAGCCACACAAAAACAGAGAAAACCAACGCACAGGCCGAATACACCAAAGTCAACAAGCAAGTGAAGAGAAGCGTCAGGTCAGATAAACGGAAATATGTTGAGGACCTAGCAATGTCAGCAGAAAAAGCTGCAAGAGAAGAAAACATGAGGCTCCTATACGATACAACGAAACTAGCTAAGAAACTCAGTAAGCCAGAACGGCCAATCAGGAACAAGGCTGGAAAGCCAATAACTTAGACACAAGAACAAAGAAACACGTGGGTTGGACACTTCGAATAACTCTTGAATAGACCAGCCCCAATGAACCCACCAGTCATCGAAGCAGCAGCCACGGATCTCCCTATAAGCACAGACCCACGAACAGTCGAAGAAATAAAAATGGCCATCCGACAAATCAAGAGTGGTAAGTTAGCAGGACCAGACAACATACCACAGAAGGCGCTGAAGACAGACATAGAAGCAACTGCAAAGACACTCCACATTTTCTTCAGGAGGATCTGGGAAGAAGAACAAGTGCCAGCAGACTGGAAAGAAGGACACCTCTTCAAGATACCAAAGAAAGGAGATCTTAGCAATTGAGAGGACTGCAGGGGAATTACTCTTCTTTTAATACCAAGAACAGTCTTCAACAGAATGTTACTGGACAGAATAAAGGACTCAGTCGATACCCAACTCCGAGATCAACAGGCCGGATTCCGTAAAGATCTATCGTGTGCCGACCAAATCGCTACTCTAAGGTTCATTGTTGAAAAATCAATTGGATGGAATTCACCACTACATCAACTTCATTGACTATGAAAAAGCATTCGACAGCCTGGATAGGAGAATATTATGGAGCCTTCTACAACATTATGGCGTAGCCGAGAAGATAGTCAACATCATACGGAATTCTTACGACGAACTACATTGTAAAATCGTGCATGGTCAGCTCACAGATACATTCGAAGTGAAGACTGGTGTCGGACAACGCTGCTTACTCTCGCCCTTCCTCTTCCTGCTGGTAATCGACTGGATCATGAAGACTGCAACATCTGAAGGCACTCTCGGAATACAATGGACAACATCGACGAAACTAGATGACTTGGACTTTGCAGATGACCTAGCTGTCTCTTCTATCCCACACAGCATCAAATGCAGATGAAGATGAACAATATAGCAGCAGCCTCGGCAGCAGTAGGCCTCAACATACACAAAGGGAAAAGCAAGATTCTTCGATACAAAACAACAAACACTGACCCAATTACACTTGAAGGAGAAATTCTGGAAGACGTTGAGACCTTTATATATTTGGGCAGCATAATCGACAAACAAGGAGGGTCTGACTCGGATGTGAAGACGCGGATTGGTAAGGCGAAGGCAGCATTTCTACAACTGAAAAACATCTGGGATTCAAACCAACTGTCAGTCAACATTAAAGTCAAAATTTTCAATACAAATGTGAAGACAGTTCTATTGTATGGAGCTGAAACTTGGAGAACTACGAAAAGTATCCTTCAGAAGATACAAGTATTTATAAACAACTGTCTGCACAAGATTCTTCGGATTCATTGGCCAGATACCATCAACAACAACCTTCTATGGCAAAAAAGCTAATCAATTTTCAGCCGAGGAAATTAAGAAAAGACGCTGGAAGTGGATTGGACACATTGAGGAAACCATCAAACTGTGTCACAAGACAAGCACTAACTTGGAATCCTAAAGGCCACAGAAAAAGAGGGAACGCAGAAACATTGCGTCGGGGAATGGAGACAGACATGAAAGGCACTTGGGAAGAGCTGGAAAGGAAAGCTCAGGACAGAGTTGGGTGGACAATGCTGGTGGGCAGCCTGTGCTGCACATGCGGTAATATGTACTGATTGATTGAATCAGATTTTACAAACAATCCCAAATTCATATGCAGCAATCCATCTAATGATATAATGCGAGCATGCAAAAAAGGTAGCGTGTGTGTATGTAAAGACTGAGTACCTTACCAAAGTCTATACACATGTAAAATTATAATATATGAAGCTGATGAATTATACAGTCTGACAATTATTAATAATTTGTAAAGTTAAAGACATTCCTATGTTGATGCAATACAGTGTAGAACCTGAAGAGAATTTATCAAAAAGGATATATCTTAAATTATTATTGGTTGACATGACTGATCAAATAGAATTCGACAATACAATCCACTGAAATGTGCGTCTCAGGACATTGTCTGTCGTACGGCGGGTGAGATTTACGCATAAGCGACTGATGAAAGTCACCATATAATCACTGAAATGCATAATGGCATAAAACTAAATCCGCTTTTGATAATACCTTGTTTCTAATTGCGCTTTTTGTAATGAGAATGAAACCTACCCAATTAAGAGCTCTGCTCTTACTTGATAATATCTCGTTTTGATGCTTGTATCGACAAATCAGTATTGCAATTAACCACTAACTAGCTTTCTGTTAGTCATCTTAACGATGATGCAAAAGATGTATATAAAATGTCTACTGTGCACACATCAAACTTTCACAACATTTCTCAAACCTACTCCATTTTAAGAAATGTTGAGTATATTTTTGATTATATACTTTATGGAAATGCATACATGTTCCAAAATAAGTCCTGTGTAAACTATCCAAATTTAAATAAATATTCTGCGCGTTCGAAAAAAACGGACTATTTAGAGAACAGATTGTTACAAATTATTGCAACTTGGTTTTTAAGATATTATGAAATACCTAACGACTGGTGTAAATATTTAGGTTCCTTCTAGGTAATACTTCAATAAAGCTAAAATCACGTCTAAAGTGGATTGCTGGCGATATACGGGTCAGTCACTAAGTGCTTTTATGATACAAAATCCAAACAAGAAAACGGAAAAATATATTTACGTGACTTCACACAATAAAATTACGAGTACAGAAAATCAGACAATTTGTTCATCACTAAGACCTACAGATAACTAAAATTCCTCAGAAGGAAATGTATTAATGATCAATGAAAAAAATGACGTGAAAATTAACCACAGAAATGGTATTCACCTTATTTCTTCTTTCCTTGATTCGCTACACGAGCTATAGCAGCTGCAACTGTTGCTTCGTCTGCAAGATAATAGTGTTTGATTGGCCTTAGATTTGTATCTAGTTCATAAACGAGTGGAATACCTGAAAAAGCCAAGATATATTAAACACATAATAAACGATATTCCTTAGCTTCATAAGACACTTGAGCAATTAAACTAACGTCAAGCACATCCCACTTAAGAATTTGGCAGATCATGTTAATGATGCTAGATATTCACAAAAATGCATAACTTTAGTTTGGAGGTTTCTCACACCAAATCTTTATTCTATGTGCCATTCATTTCTACTGCCATCAAACAAGCTGTTTTGTAGCAGTATGACGCATTAATATTGCTTGAAAATGGAAAAAAATTGAACTAACCTGTAGGTATATTAAGCTCCACTATGTCCGAATCAGATGTATTATCCAAATATTTGATGAGCGCTCGTAAACTGTTACCATGAGCGACAATAAGAACACGTTTGAAGCTCTAAACATAAAGAGAAAAACTACATGAACCAGTGAAAAATAGGCAGCGATGTGAGACATCACATCTTACTGAGGTAAGTACGCATCATTATTAGCAATTAAAAATATCGCAATTATCATCGTTTAAATATTTCTATAAGCGTATTAATATGAACAAAATAAGGAAGAGTTTAACTTCTTATGGTATTCAGGTGATAACCTGTATTGTTCGGCTGGTACTAATGAGTTAAATGTACAGGTCTCTTTGGCAACATAATCACCTTTTTGTGCCACGTACACTCAGAGACATACACTGATTAACTATAAATCCATGTTAGGTGAGCGGACTCTGGTTACGTTACAAAAAAACTTTGATGTTGATGATTGTTTGGTTTCAGTAGATACCATTCCAGAAGCGGTAGATATGGAGGACAACTTGAGAAATAGAGTATCCCTCGGAGGTTTTCAACTTCACAAATGGGCATTAGTTGATATCCCATTAACCAACAGGACAGGTAATTCAATACAAGTACCAGGCTGTCAAAAACTTGTTAAGATACTCCATGGAGTTATGCAGTCAAATTTGACTGCTTTTCGTTAGAAGTAAACTTCGACCTGCAATAAAAACAGGAATCACGTAGCTCGCGGTATCTCCGTACGATCCCCCCATGATTCATGGCATCGTTATTACTTATACCTGAAGTATTACTGACACAAATGTGCAGTAAGAATTTGGGGATGTGACCAAGTTATCGACGGAGGTTTCAGTTCAACTTTGGAAACCTGGTTGAAAAGAACCAAGAAGATAGAATTCTTAAGGCTACCTAAATGTCTAGATCTGAAGTCATATGTGGAAGCTCAAATATCAGTGTATCTGTTTTCCAACTCATCCAAGACAGGATATGGGGTCATAGCATCTTAAATAAACGAATCCGAAGCTAACAGAATAAAATGAAGCTTCGTTTTAAGAACTTGTAAGTAACACCCTTGAAGTTTGGTTCTATTTCATAACTACAACTTCAAGCGGCTGTGCTTTCAATTAAACTAATGAAACAAGACGGACTACAACAAAAGACAAAAAACACTGATGTTTGTCTCTGAAGAGATTCAACGATTGCATAAAATCCAATGATCAATAACGAAGAACTTTCATACATACCCATAGGTTTAAACTGCCATACTACATTAGCACCACGAGATTAAATTTACAAAAATAACACAATACTAGGATACAAAATGGAAGTCTAAAGTAAAAACGTGTATGAAAGAATAGTAGAACCAGGATCTAGATGAAGATAGTGAATACACTTGCACCAAAGTGACCGATCCTGAGTGAAGTCACTAAGCGTCTCCAGCCATTTATTGCGATTATCACACAAACCCAAACCAGGTATTCTGCATCTACCAACATTGCTTAAACTTCATCAATTGATGCTCTTTTAGCCATCCCTACTCTCCTTCCATCCTACTTCTATCATAGCCAACATTGCGTGGAGGTAGGCGGAGGTTGGATGTATGCGACACATGTACTAATTATCTCAGTCTATAGAGGTTTACTGCCTCTTTGACTGATTTGCCATGTTTCCCTAGTACTATGTCAAACTCCAGTATTATTTATTACATCATTATATGGTATACTAGCGATATTATTGGGATTTCTATGATCAAAGACCTCCAGTATATGTATATCTTCCATTTTCATGGTTTATTTTTCGCCATCATAACTCAAAACAGACCAGACTGCTGCAAATTACACTGTCTTTTGTCGAGAAGTGGATACCTTGCCTACGCAATAAGCGATAGAAGTTGGCAAAAACCAAGCAAACTTTCTGAATCTGTGCTGAGATTTCATCAGACGTTTACCCACCACTCAATACTTTCAATGAGTCTTGTTTCGAAATGTATTTTACTTAGTAGGACTAGTTTTATTCGGAATAGAAGTTCCGCATCTCAACTGAGACACGTCTCATTCACAATGAAACCACCCGGCTTCCGCGGGACTGAAGGCAAACGGCATTGACCTCATTAACATTTAGCTAGTCAGATCAGATTTTTTGATGATAGATAAGAATCAATAGCATGAATTTGATCCAAAAACAATTTTGACGGCGCCCGCAAACCTGGAGATCAAGAAGCCAACCACTATGAAAACCAAAGCTTTCATAAATCTAATAAACGCATTTATATCATACTTCTCATCGTGGGTAGCATTTCGGGAAGCCATTGCAAGGATTACCTGATTAAGATGTTTTTTCCTAAACAGAGAAATCGGAATGCAACCTTACATTGACGATGCAAACAAAAGAGTACATGAAACATAATCTCAACAATGGAAGCACAGATGACTTATGGCTGATGCACTTTGATAATGTTGGTCTAGACAATATATTTAATGCCTTTGCAATTTCAGTTAACTTGGGTCACAGTAAGATGTGATATACGAGCATGAAACTTCATAGAGGATCAGCATTCTTGTAATAATTAGTTAAAAGGAATATTAGCAGGAGTTAGGATCGAAGACGACGGGCGTATACGACAAGCCAACATTAGAACAGTGAAAAGCATTATCACTCGAGACATAAGTAAAATGTTTATTCTAAAGATCGAATGAATAGCACAAATAACTAGTGAGTGGTTTGGTTGTTGCATAAGTATGTAGCACCCTTTTCTAAACAGATTAATACTATTTTCAACACACATCCAATTAGCCTTCGGAAATGAAAATGTGCAGAATGCACTACCACTTATAGAACGTTTAGTTACAAGGAAGCCGAATGGAACCTTCAGTTTAACTGTTTACTGAATACTAGCCTGTCTAGTCAAAAGGAATTTGAACGGATCTCTTAATCTGAGGATTTACCGTAAACCTACACACTCAAGTCGATATATCGATTTCAATTCAGAACATCCATTCAGTGCAAAAATATCTCTAGCTCTAAACGTATTCAGAAGAGCCAATAAACTTATTACATCAGAAGCTGATAAGAAAACTGAATACAAAAACGTAAAAACCTATTATTAATTAATAATAAATCAATGAAAATGTCATGGATTGGTACGGCTGTTCTACCTTGCCGCTATGACACAATAGATGAATTGCAAAGAATTATAAAACAACAGAATTCGAGCATTCCACAAAACTACCAACACTATTCGAGGTGTTTTAGTTAAAATAAAGGACAAGATCCCTTTCACCTCTACACAGAATTGCGTCTACAGGTTAAGTTGTGTTGATTGTGACGCCTTCTATGTTGGAGGGACTTTTTCGAGAAATAAAAACTCGTGCCAAAGAACATGAAAGCTACACTAAACGACTTCCCAATAATCCTATTGAACTATAAAAATTACAAATTGAATCAGCAATAGTAGTATATGCTATATAATCATAAAATCAACATTAACTATATCTAAATTATTCAAAAAGGTTTTTCCAATTATAAAGAAAGACGAATAGCTGAAGCGCTTCACATATTGTTAAATCCAAATGCACATAACAAAATGGAAGACCTTATTATTCATCCAACATGAACTTTCTATCCAAGCGACTCTAATTAAAGTATATCAAATTTCATTCATGTGAACACAATTTTTATCCTCATTTCATATATATCCTCACAACCTTTCACATTGCACTAACATGTGCATACATATCTTATTTTAAATCACCTTGAACCAAATGAACTGACATGAGACGATAAGACTTGCGTTATGATTGTACGAATTTATTTTGATTTGTTCCATTGTATTATTTAATCTTGTGTTCAATTCGGTTATTCATTTTGTCTGAAGAAGCGACTTGCATTAAGCCGCGAAACGTTATAAATTTTAATTTCTACTCTTTGAAATATTACAAGTATATATCACTCATTTTTTATAAATAACCTATCCGATGCCCAATTTATGTGAAAGTATCAAATTTAACCAAGGCATCTACCCGAATGTTTTTCAAACTAATTAAAGCTACCTATTTGGGCGTTAAAATCACCAGCCATGAGTACCAAATCTGAGTGTTTGGCCCTATGAAGAAGTTCAGAAAGTTTTTTGTAAAATTCATCTTTCACTTCATCCGAGTTGCAGTCGGTTGGAGCGTAGGTAGAAAAAAACGAAAAGACAACTGCGTGTGTCCCTATCTTTCCGAGTTCCTACTGAACTATTTAGTCGGACGGCACATAGGCGACTGCCGACAGGAATCCATTCGAGAAGTGCCTGTTCTGCTTTCATAATTAAAGCAATACCTACACCGGCTAGCCCACGAGAAGTTTCTGTTGAGTCGCCAGATAAACGAAGAGTGCATCGCGTAAGTCCTTCACTCTAACTAGATGAGGTCAAGTGAATGACCACGCTAGGATCCTGTATGCATGTTTTGGAGACACAACATACACCAATGGCGCAGGATTCTAATGTCCTAGATAAGGAGGCTTGTTGCCCTATTTGACACAGGGTTCGTACATTCAATGTACCAATGTGAAGTTTGGAGCGTGGTCATAGTATGCTCAGGAAGTTATTTCGGGGTCCGTAATCGTTGGCACTAATGACACAGGAGGAAGGTGAAGATGGGGATTTAGGCTTGAAGGTAGGAGCAGGACAAATATTAGGAATAGGAGTTTGATTAAAATGGCGGTGATCTTAAGTGTTGCTAGAGGTATGAGGGCGGTTATCTCTTCCCAGCTGCCCACACTGTAGAAGGGTTCCTCTTGATGTACCTAAAAAGCAAAATGGGTTAAGGTTGGTCTGAAAGACCTGGAAGCGTGACCACCCAAGGAACGACTGCTTGAGGCCGGCCACAAACGGCCTTTTTGAGAGAGGTTTTCGTTGTTGTAGCTCCGTACTTGTTGAGGCCTTACTGCCGGAGACGGAAATCCGTGGAGTAAGGTGAGGTGTGCATTTTTGAGGTCGACCTTTTCTAACCCAGCCCTTCTTTTGTGGGAAGGCAGCATCGCTGTCATGCTGGTTGTCCGAAGAAAACACCTTACTGCTGTCACACCTCTGTACAGTCGGCAGTGCGACTTCACCCTCAGACCTTATATTTGCTGCTTTCGGTCTCACCGTTCTTCAACCAACCTTCCTGATATGGTAGGACCTTGAGGAACGATTGTTCCTGCCAGTATAGCCCGATTGAGTCATCACGATGGGCGAACCCGACCACCACGTCAGGGTAGCAACACGGTCGGGCTTTTTCAGAATATTAATAATTGAATCAAATTAACATGTTTAAATAGTATAGGAGGACAAATCAATTCAAATATTTAATTATAAAGCTAACTACGAAGACCAATCTGATCATGTAAATATCAAGTGTATCACAGATGAGACCAATCTATGTGTACTTATGCGGAAAGAATTGGAGTTAAACGGAATGATGATAAATATCTGAAATGTGAAAGGGAAGAGTTAATTTGTTTTTCTAGGGTGCGATTGAATGTATGATTTAGATGTGCGATTGTTCGGGAAAATCGTCTGACTTAAATGAATCATAATACCTTTTTTCTACTTAGTGCAGTTGGTTTTGGTAATATATAAAAAGCCTCAGTCAGTCGCCTTTCCTTATAGTTAGTGAAGTCTTTTTGAAATATTTTGCTGTTTTTAATATCAATTTGATAGTTGTTAAAAATATCATGTACTACTGTTGCTGATTTTATCTACAGTTTTTCAAGATTTACATGACTATTCGATATTATTGCGTAACTTCGACGTTCATTGGCTGAAGTTGAAATTTCACAAGACGATTCTCCAATGTAAAAGTGTCACAATTAAGACAACATCGACTGATAACGTAGTGTTGTGAGGAGAGGAAAGGAATCTTTTTTTCACCCTGACTAATTTATTGAGAATGTTTGCCTCTTTGCTTCTATACTGTGTATTATGAGAAACTGTTGGTCTTTAGTCGTCCCATGACTATAGGACAGGATCATTACGACAATCCATGAAGCATTATTTGGATTTTTATATATCCGAGTATTCAGTCGTTTTGTCGATATTACTAATAATGCGAATGGGGATATTGTTACTGTTTTAATATATCTGTTATATCTTACATTTCTTATTCTTCATCATTACTTAATGTAACAATTCTGATTGACCTTCTGAGTGGACTGAGAGCAAGAGAAATGTACGCACTAAAAAGAATTAAAGTTTATGTACCGACTAATGTGATGGTATTTAGTAAATAGTTAGACTGAAGGTTCCATTCAGTTTCCTTCTAACTAAACAATTTAAAAGTGGTAGTGGAATCTGTGCATTTTTATTGTTGAAGGAGAATTGGATGTGTATTGAAAATAGTAGTAATCTGTTTAGGAAAAGTTCTTAGGAAAGTCATTTTTATGATAACACATGAATCATTTGCATATCTAAGCCAAATACGTGATCTGAATGTACTGGCCAAAATATATGATTGCATGTGTGACATGAATAAGTTTGCCATAATTGGGGATACGTGATATCTCATAGCAATACCGTCCGTTTGTTTCCATAAAATCCCTGAGTGTGAATATAGTAGAATTCAAACAGTCTGAGCGACTTCATAATAAGGGTTGTGGATGGTGGACAACTGATTATTTTCCAGCAAACCGTTAATAAACTCTAGATATTTGCTTATAAAAGGTTATTCCCTTTACTGATAATATTCGGATATATTCTGGACGCTTAGACAATTCACAAATTAAGATTCGTACCTGTATAATTATTTATTACACCTAAACAGGACTTCAGTGTATACGGCAAATCTGTCGCCTTTTATACTTGACGTAAGCGTAACACAATATTGTGGTTTTATTATGCCGTGAAGAGAGAAAAAGGAGGATGGATTTGGTTGATGGACGCGAGCACCAATGAGATGTGCCTAGTTGATAAGGTGCGACTGACCTAAGCCCACTTACCCCCAGGCCGAAAATAGGAGAACTAGATTTGGAGACAGAATCGGGAACGTATTGTATTTCAATCATGCCTTTATATATACACAAAATCAGACGACATAGTAAAACAATCAAGAATCTAACATTGATACAGAACAAAAGAAATAGTGGCAGTGAATGGGGAGAACTTGCACACAACAAAGCAACCGTAGTGCATGGTAATAAACAATATACAAAGAGCAAATATACAAAACAAGAGAACCGGGCAAGGGGAACCTAACAGTCATAGACATGAAAGGTTTAAACTGTCCACAGTCATAATAATTGGAATAATGTTCTAAAACACAGTTCACGAAGACAGTCAATCTTCATTAGGTGTCTGGCATATCAGGTTTAAATATGTCTAACAGATTAAGAAGTGTATTTTAACCGAAAACTGAGCATTTATTTATCGAATATCATGAGTAAAGCTTGAGTGCACTTTTACTAATTGACGAAATTACTTTAATTGTCAGGTAACACATCTCAACAACGGCTCTACCCTTTTAAAAATTTCAATAGATAGAACTACTGTGTAAAAATTGGCCAAATTCTAGAATACAAAATAGACACCTTACAGGAATAGAAATACTATCTCCACATAATATTCGTATTAAATTTGGAGGGACTCAGTTCAACTAAAATCATTTTGAAATATTCATTAAAACTTAAATATGACAAGCCGGTATCTCTAAGTTTAATGGTAAGTCTATTGAAATGGCTAGCTATGTGATAAAACAATGAATGGATGCATAATAACACGTAAAATATAGAACTAGTAAAACACAAAGTAATGTAAGATGTAACAAGACATATGTTGTTTACCTTTATATCAGCAGAAATGGTATCAAACCAGAATGGTAGTACACGTTGTACAGTGTCCTTTAAGCATTCAGTATGTGGTATGCAAGAAGAGTCAAGTAACTGAAAAAGTAATCAAGTTCATATTGGATAGGTACATGGTAAAGTAATTAAACACAAGTGAAAACACAAAAATAAGAGAGCAGTGATTAGTATGTAGTGTCTGATAAACTTTGAGACTGTTGGTTTGATCCAAGTGAGGGACCTGTATTATCTCTCAACTTCAACTATAATAAATAAAGATTAAGACATAATTATTACTAACCACTCTGAATTGCTAATCAGATTACATTTATTTGATGAAAAAGCTAACTAGGTGTAGTAGATATACATTCTATCAACATAAATGTGTCATAAGGATGAACTAATGTTAATGAGAACACTGTTTGGGATTAAATGTTATGCAACACGATTGTGAAGATAAATAAGCAACTTGAAAATACAGTTAAGTGACTTTTAATGAAGACGCATACAAGTCACTAGTACAAAACAGAGGAGATCGATGACATTTAAACCAGTTCAACAGATTACTAGGACCTGTCATTGTAGGTAATTCACTCACATGAAATAATTTAAAAATGCCCCAAACCGAGTATCTTTTGAAATACTAGAAAACTAACACAATCTGTTGATATTTGTCTGACTACTACTGTTTACCTTTCAGCGCTAAACTATTTGAAGCACGACAATCCTAACATATGATGTCAGCATCACAATCCTTAAAATCACCTTAGAACAACTGAGATCAGATGAATCAGCCAAGTTCTGCCTTGATGTTGATTACAACCATCCTGAGTATTAACTAAGCGCTAGAAATTTCTTATAAACTACAAACTTTTAATTACTATATTTTGTTATTCGTATTATTAAGATATATTTTCATACCTGATCAGATTTTGATCTGATTCAGGGACAAATCAAATACGTTATCATATGATTAAATACAGCTTAAAACTAGTATATAAGTATTTACTATTGCACCGAATTTATCGGAATATTTAAGACTTCCAAGATCATAGTGTTTACAGAATCTGAACAAAAAAATAGCCAGTACATCTGTACTTGGATGAGTTTGATTATCATCCTCGTAAGCTAC
Source organism: Schistosoma mekongi (assembly GCA_034768735.1). Classification (NCBI taxonomy): domain Eukaryota; kingdom Metazoa; phylum Platyhelminthes; class Trematoda; order Strigeidida; family Schistosomatidae; genus Schistosoma; species Schistosoma mekongi. The sequence continues at coordinate 20,578,959 of CM068308.1, read as the reverse complement.
ACTCAGTAAATCATGAACAACGCAAAACCTAGCACATGCCCATCGGTTCAAGTTACTATACCACAATAACACCATATAATCGAATTTACAAGTTTAGTCAAGTGCTAGGAATGAGGCAAAGGCATATACGAAGAGTTAATGTAACTTAAGATCTAGACGAAGATAAAGGGTGGATACCATGGCACCGCTGTGACCATGTCACTCAGTATCTCTAAATACTGATCGTGATTATCACGCAGACCCCAACCAGGTATTCATCACCTGCTAACGCGGCTTAGACCAACAGTCGAACACATCATGAACTGATGCCATGTTTTGGTTTGGTCTCCCCTATTTTTTTTCTATCTTACTCCTACAACAGTCAACATCGTGCGACGAGGCAGGGGTAATCGGACATACCGTAATACTTGCCTCAATCCCTTCAGCCTAAGAAGATCCACGACCTCATTCATTAACTTGCCACTTTTCCCCAGTAGTCTGTATCCAGCTTCAATATCGCTTACTCAGTCACTCCATAATATACGGGCGACATTTTGAAGACTTCTATGGTCACAGACCCGAAGCTTTTGCAGATCTATTTTTATAGCCTATATTTTGCATCCACAGGTTAATACTGAACAAGCTGCAGTGCAGGACACTCGGTCGTTCGTTGAGAGATATCTCGCCTACGTCACAAGTGACGTAAGTTGGGGAAAGCCAAATGAGCTTTCTAGATTGGAGTTCAGATATCGTTAGAAACCAACCTACAAGGGCTGATGAAGCTTACTAAACAAGTGAGGTGATTAGAGTACTATAATACTTACTGAGCTATATGAAAAGATAACACAAACTCAGATTGTTTCGAATTATGTGAACAAATGCAGTGCTTATTATAATCATGTGTAAGAATTGCTCATATTCTGACCAGAAATATAGTCGGGCAAAAAAGTAAACATTAGTGAATACGTAAATCTCACATTATAGTATTACAGAACAACACATAAACAATGAATTATAGAAAAAAAGTTACCTAAAGGGTAGGTTAAATTTAAAATATGTTCCGAAAAATTAAAACTTACAGCATACTTTGCTTCATTACCAGGAAAGCGAGGGTCTGAAATATCAACAGGAGGAGGAGGTATATCATATGCACGTCTCCATATCTTAACTTGTTCTTCACCATGTTTAGCAGCCGTTTCAGACTTATTTAGTCCCTGGAGAGCACCGTACATCCTTTCATTTAAACGCCATGTTCTAAAGCAAACAGAAAACAGGAGGAAATTTAAAAGCCACTGTTTTAAAAGTGTATTATACCTGTGATTATTTTATCAGCAGTTTATATGACATTACGACTAGAATACCCATACTCAGTTGCTTGATGAAAGCTGTCATAAGGCAAAAAATTAGAAGCAATAAAATAACATTACTTAATCTTAGTAGATAAAATTTAAATAATTTGTATTGTAATTTTTTAAACCCATCAAAAATCAACAAACTAACACTTTTTATGACTGTCTACTAATGTTAGGCCAATGGATCCTACATGTTGGTGAGTATGCTAAGAATTTGACTGAATTAATACAATCATGTTCACATTCGTCGCTTTGCACCAGCGCGCACACACATAACAACAGGAAGAAAGATCAATAGAACCTTCGAAAAAAACTTTGAAAAATAATCGTTGTTGATAACAAATTAGATGTTGGAATACATGAATCCATGTTTTGAGAAACAGTATTAAAAATTTCGATGGATTATACATGAATATTATCACGAGTTTAGCTTCTACATTTTTAAAGACTCATTATTCGGTATTTGTGGATTATTCAGAGGTTATTTGCGACATGGGCATTTGATTCGTATATCATCACTAGTAACATTACAGACACTTATGAGTTATATGATCGTCTTTTGTTATACAAACAACTACTACCAACTTTTCTACAAATAGGAAGCCATTTAGAATCTGGCACGAAATGTTAACGGCTAAAAACAGTAGCCAATATTTGATGACCTTCGTTTAGTCATCTCATCTTTTTAGATCTACTCTTTTAATATCCGATCTGTTACTTTAAACTGGTATCCTCCACCTGAGTTTAATGTTACGAACTTACTGGTCTCACCAGCTCTTAATAAACCCATAGTCAGATTATGACGGTCTAATTACCAATAATGACTATCAAATAACGTTAGACAGTTAAAAGTAGTACAAAACTATTCAAAAGCATACTAAGTTTAACTGCGAAAATTATTTGATTCGGTCGGCTTTAAACACTATTTTGTTTATTAGTACCTGTTTAATCAGTATATTTATTTGGATTTATACATAATTGTTAAAGAAAAGAGATACATTGCATTTGGTATTGCACCACATTATTATTACCCTATTGAGGCAGATAGTATAATGTGCGTGGAATATTAAACCTGGCATATATGTACACCAATCCAAGTTGCCACAACTCACCAGCAAAGTACGACGAACACCAAACTGGTAGAAGTAGGAGTTACTTCGATGGTAGTAGAAAATAAAGTGTGGACATATAGAATATTGTACAGAGGTAATCGCGAGGACCCCATCCAGGTAGTCTGCAGCTACCGACACGACTTAAACCGGCAGTCAGTGACTTCATAGATTGATGCCATGTTTTAGTTTGGCCACCTCTAACTCTCTTCCATCCTATTCCTATATCACCCAGCATTGCGTGTCGAGGAAGACGGTGGTTCGGCATACGCAACACATGTCCTAACCACCTCAGTCGATGAAGATTCACCTCATCGACCGATTTACCACATTTGCCTTACACCCGTCGTCTAACCTCGTTATTACTTACTCGGTGATCCCAGCTAACGCGAGCGATGTTTCGTAGACATCGATGGTTAAAAACTAATAACCGTCGAGTGTCGTCTACCCTTAATGACCACGTCTCACACCCATACAGTAAGACAGAGCGAACTGTTGCGCAGTACACTCTTCCTTTTGTTGAGAGACGAATATCTCGTCTACGCCATAGGTGACGTAAGTTGGCAAAAGCCAAACGAGCTTTTTGAATTTGTACTGAGATTTCGTCAGAGACTAACCCATTAGGACTAATCAGACTTCCAAGATAAGTGAAGTGGTCGACGTGCTCAACTACTTCACTCCCTATCTTTAGTTCAGGTGTTGACGAAAACCAGTCCTGGAGCAATAGTTTGCATTTAGAGGGGGAGAAACGCATTCCAAACATGCTTGCATTCGAGCTTATTGCTGTTAAAAGCTTCTGCATCGTATCAGCGTCTTCGCGAAACAGGACTATATCGTCAGCATATTCTAAGTCAATAAGTGGACCTCCTGGTAGGAGATTGATTCCTGAAAAGTCAGACGATGAAAGTATAATTTCTAACAGTATGTCAACTATGAAATTCAACAAAAATGGGGAAAGTGAGCAGCCTTGACGGACACCACTTGAGGTTACAAGTTCAGATGACAGTTCGCCATATGCTCTGACACGACTAATAGTGTTTGAGTAAAGAGCCATAACAAGTTTTATGTACTTTTGGGGCACGCCTTTCAATGAAAGACACTGCCATAGAACTTCACGGTCTACAGAGTCAAATGCCGACTTCAAGTCAAGGAAAACCACTATTGTCGGCTGCCGAAAAGTATGTCTGTGTTCTAAGATCTGACGAACGGTGAATATCTGGTCTATACAACCGCGACCAGGTCTGAAACCAGCCTGATTTTCTCGTATTTGGAGATCACGAGTTGAAGTTAAGCGTCTGATAATTACAGAAGCTAGTATTTTAGACACTATATTAGTCAAACTAATTCCTCTATGGTTATTGCAGGACGATTTTGACCATTTCTTATATACTGGGACGATTAACGATCGACACCAGTCAGACGGAATTATGTCAAGTTCCCAAACCTTAGTCAAAATATCAGTCAGTCTGATTGTCAATGTGGGACCACCATCCTTAAACACCTCTGGGGATAATCCGTCTGGACCCGCTGCTTTGCCTCGCCTTAGATTGGCTATAGCTTTTTCAACTTCGATAAGAGTCGGGGGACCTAAGTCAACTTTCCATTCTGGCTGTCTCGAAATAGTGGGAAGTTTTAGAGTAGCTGAAGGCCAACTAAACTGTTCCTTGAAGTTTTCAGCCCATCGTTCTAAACGTCTAGACTGAGAGCTAATAAGCGCTCCATCTTTTTCGGAAATCGTCTCACTAACGCTGGATTTTTTAACCCCAGTTTCTTTTATCAACTTGAAAAGTTGTCTAGTGTTACCTATCGCCGCTGCCTTTTCCATCCACAAAAACGGCTTAGATGAACAGTCAGTGACTTCATCGATTGATGCCATGTTTGGGTTTAGCCGTCCGCACCTTTCTTTCATTTACCTCCAATATCGGTCAGTATAGTGCGTTGAGGTAAGCGGTGGTTAAGGATAAGTAACACGTTCAAACCAGCTCAGTCAATGAAGTTTCATAATTCCATCGATTTGACTTCTTTCCCTGCTTATTACTACCCCAGTGATCCCATCAAACACGAGGGGTGTTTCGAAGACGACGACGATCAAATACCAATAACCTACAAATGTTATTAACACTTAAAGGACACGCTTCAGAACCATGCAGTCAGACAGAACGAATTGCCAAGTAGTATACTCGGTTAGAAGGCCAAACGAACCTTTTTTTAAATCCATGTCAAAACGTCTTCAGATACCAAACCAATAGGGTTGATTGGACTTCCCAATATAAGGGAAGTGATCGACATGCTAGACTGCTTCACTCCTTATCTGTAGTTCGGGTGCTGACACAGATCGTTCCTAAATCAGCGATCTGAACTTGGACGGGGAGAAATACACTCCAAGCACGTTTGTGTGGTTGCTCAATGCTACTGCATTTTATCAGCGTCTTCATCAAAAAGGACTACATCATGTGAGTATTTTAAACTAAATAGTAAACCTTTTGACAGGAAACAAATTCCTGGAAATTCAGATGACAAAAACGTCATTTCCAGTAGTAAATCTACAATAAATTTAAATAAAATTGAAAATAATCGGCAGCCTTAACGGATACCGTTTCAGGTTACGCGTTAAGATGACAGTTTGGGATTAGCTTAGATTCTGTTTGAGCAAAGAGCTGTCACAAGGCTATGTACTTCGGAGATACGCCTTTCAATGACACTACTATAGAACTTATCGGCTTACAGAATCAAATGCTACTTTAAGTCAACAAAATCCACTATTATCGGATGCTTAAAAGTATGTTTATGTTCTAAAACCTGATGAATAATCAATACCTGGTTGATACAACAGTACCAAGGTCTAAAACAAGCCTGGATTTCTCTAACTTACAATTCGTAAGTCATAGTTAGGTGCTTGATAATTATTGTAGCTAGTATATTCATTCATTTGTCTATTACCCCTCATGGAACATAGGTTCCCAAATAGGAATCGCTAGCCAACCTGGGTTTTCCTTCCCAACCCATCCCAAGCGATACCAATTCTCTTCATGTCTGCCTCAAATTATCGGTGCAATGTGTTCTTTAGTCTTCCTTTTTTCCTTTGGACTACAGAATTCCAACACATTGTTTGTCTTGTAACGCAGTCTGGTGATTTCCTTAACGTGTCCTATCTACTCCCCCCCCGAATGTTTCTTAATTTTTTCCCCTATGGTTATGCTAGGAATCATAATTACTGCCATACTACAACCGGTTACCCCTCAAGAAGTGGCTGTCCAAACGCCAGATAAACGAAGATCATGGTGAGTAGGTCCTCGATATTGGCTACATGAGGTCAAATGGAGGACCACATTCGGACACAATACGCATGTTTTGGTGACAGCATGTATCTATGGCACGAGATCTTAATGTCTTAGCCAGAAAGGCCAGCTGGCCTACTCAACAGAGGATCCGTGCGTTGATGGCTCCAATGTGGAATTTGGAGTGGTTTCGGCATACGCGGGACAGTATTTTGTGAACTACAGCCATTGGCATTGGTCCCAAATGAAAAGTTGAAGACAAAAATTCGGGATTGACATTGGAGGTAGAAGACATATCGAGAATCGAAGAAGGAACTTAATTGTGGAAACGATGATACTGAGTGTTATTAGGAGTATGAGGGAAGTTATCACTTTCTTACTGCCCACATCGTGGGAGGGTTTTTGACCAAAATACGTCTTAAAAACTGAACTACAGGTGATCATGACGATCCAAGTGACTGCAGCGTCCAAGAAACAACCGATTGAGGCCTACTGCAAGTGATCATTATACAAGTGGTTCTAAGTGCGTTTGGAATGGTTTACTGCTGGAAACGGAAACACGTGGAATAAGGCAAGGTGTGAATTTTTACGACCCTGTCTTTTCCAACCCCACCCTTCTTTTGTGAGAAGGTAACACTTCTGTCATGCTGATTATCTAACGGAAACACCTTACTGTCGTCATATCCTTGTACAGTTGGCGATAAAACTGCGCCTTCGGGTTTTAAGTACACTGCTTTTAATCTTACTGTTATTTAAACAACCTGCCTGGCATGGTAGGACGATTATTTCAGCCTCGGATGCTTCACCACGATAGGCAAGTTCAACGTCAAGGTAGCGGTAAGCCTCGGGAAAAAGTAAAACCGAGAATACCAAATATAAATAAACAGATGATTTTAGTTAATAATTCATCTTCCATTGGGTTAATTAGACAAAGATCCCAACACAATCGAGTGAGGCACCTGAATCGTAGACTGGCGAACTAAATGGGTTACACAGACTCTAACAGATATCGTTTCTGAACGCATCTGTTAAGTATATCACTGAGCAAGTCCTGACTTACGATGATTAATAGCCTTTAGGTGTTCTGTTAAGCGATATTAATACTCCAAGTAAGTCAGTAAGTAAATCGATTAAAATCTGCACGAACAGACACATATGTGCCATTAACTCGAAGTATCTTTGCTGTTTCAATATCGAATTAAAGAGTAGCATTAGTCCACTCTAGAAGAGTGCGAGAAAAAATGATGGAGTATAAACTAAATCCAAACTAAATGCATATGCAACATAATATAAGCATGGGACACCAAAATGATAACATACTTCGTTACGGGTATCCAGTTAAGATCAAGTTCATCTAATACAAAGTTTAGCGTTTTAATAGCTCTTTTTAGAACACTTGTGTAGGCAGTGTCAAACGTAAACCGATTTTGGTGGAGCAGTTGACCAGCTTGTTTAGCTTCGGTGACACCTTGTGTTGAAAGGTCTGCATCATGCCAACCACAGAACCTATTTTCTTCATTGTAAACACTTTCCCCATGACGAATGAAAACAATTTTGTAGGGAGCCATATAATCTGACGTGCCTAGAAAAAAAGGATGAACTGTAAAAAATGAGTGATTAGAAATTAAAGCAGGAACTGAATGCGCTAATTCTAACGACTCGAAGCCGAGTCAAATGACCTTCAAAGTGAAACATTAGCTTATTAACTTAGGACAGACAGACAGACAGTCGCAACGTAGAACTTGGTACATGAGTACGTCAGTTCAAGTTGCCATGCCTCAATTAGCAGATAGAGATTAAATTGTCGAATCAAATCCCAGAGTGGGGAAGGTAGTAACAGAGTTAGTATTCATGGAAGGGAATAGAGACCGAGAAGATTTAAGAAAATATGATCCAGTAAAGAGAAAATTATGATAAGTTCAGAAATTTAGGATTTGGAGGAAGACAAGGAATGGATGCACCTGCGCCATTGCCAACGATTTTGAGCCATATCACCCAAAGTCTCTAACCATTTATTACGAGCGTCACGCGGACCCCAACCAGGTAGTCTGCACCTATTAACATGGCTCAGCCCAATTGTCAATGACTTCATGGACTGGAGCCATGTTTTGGTTTGGCCGCCCCTAGCTTTCTTCCAGCCTACTCCTACACCAGACAGCATTGCTCGTCGAGGTAGGCGGTGGTCAGGCATACGTAACACATGTCCTAACCACCTTAGCTGATGAAGATTTACTACTTCATCAATAGGCTTACCGTATCTACCTAGTACTCTATTCCTAACCCACGTATTGCTTACTCGGTGGTCCCAGAAAACACGAGCAATGCTTCGAAGACATCTATGATCGAATACCAGGAGCCTACGAATATCCTCTATCCTTAATGGCCATGTTTCGCATCCATAAAGTAAGACAGACCGAACTACTGCGCAGTAAACGCGTCCTTTGGTCAGTAGTCGGATGTCTCGCCTACGCCACAGATGACGCAAATTCCAAAAAGCTAATCGGGCCTTATGTATGCGCGCAGAGATTTCAGCAGACACCAGACCGTCAGGGCTGATGAGGCTGCCAAGATAAGTGAAGCAGTCAACACGTTCAACTGCCTCACTCCCTATCACTAACTTCGGTGTCGAATCAATCCAATCCTGAAGTAACATTTTGCATTTGGGTGGGGAGAATCGCATCCCAAACATCCTTACATTCTTGTTTAAGGTAGTCAAAAGATTCTGCATTTTATCAGCATCTTCGCCTAAGAGGACTATATCATCTGCATATTCTAAGTCAGCTAGTTTATCTCCTAGAAGGAGGTCAACCCCGGAAAAGTCAGACGATGAAAATGTCAACTCTAAAAGTATATCAATGATAAAATTAAATAAAAATGGGGAAAGCGGGCAACCTTGACGAACACCACTTGAGGTAATCAGTTCTGATGACAATCTGCCATAAGCTCTCACTTGACATGTGGTGTTCGAGTAGAGAGCTTGTATAAGGTTAATGTACTTCTGTGGTACGCCTTTCATTGACAGACATTGCCACATAACCTTACGATCGATAGAGTCGAATGCCGCCTTAAGGTCAAGGAATACAACTATTGTTGGGCGTCTAAAAGTGTGTCTATGTTCTAGAACCTGCCGAAGTGTGAATAGGTGGTCTATGCAGCCACGTCCAGGTCTGAAACCACCTTGGTTCTCTCTAGTCTGCTCTTCACGAGCTTTAGTTAGGCGTCGAAGTATGATTGAAGCTAATATTTTGGACACTATATTAGTTAAGCTGATTCCTCGGTAATTGTCACAGGAGGACTTCTGTCCTTTCTTATAGATTGGAACAATTAGTGTTTGAGACCAGTCGGGTGGGATTACGCCCAATTCCCAGATTCTAGCCAGGATCCCGGTTAATCTCGCTGCTAAAACTGGACCACCATCCCTAAATATCTCAGGGGTCAACCCATCGGGTCCTGCTGCCCTACCTCGCTTTAGGTTCCCTATAGCCTTCTCAACCTCACTAAGGCTTGGGGGACCAGTATTAACTTGCCATTCAGATTGTTTGGGAATGGTGGGCAACTGGGATGATGCCGAGGGCCAATTGAACTGTTCCGTAAAGTGTTCTGCCCATCGGCCCAACCTTCTGGATTGACAGTGAATAGTGCTCCCATCTTTTTCTGCGATAGTTTCACTTACAGTTGGATTTTTGATGCCCGTTTCCTTGATAAGTCTGAACAGTTGCCTACTGTTACCTATTGCCACTGCCTTTTCCATCTCTTTAGCTTTCGCTACCCACCACTGCTCACGATCATTTCGTAAGCTTTTAACCAGTTTGCGTTTAAGTTGCCTTCGCTCCTCATCGTATTTAGGACTAGACGGGATGTATTGCCGAGCATCTATCAGTTCAGTAGATGCAGCTGAAATCCACTGAGTTTTCCTAACTTTTTGGTTTAGTTTACTAGTAGATATCACTGCTGTTTCAACAGCTTTTTGGATATCATTCCAAGCTGACTCGGGGTGGGTATCGTTTATACAGTTGACTAATTGATTTTTGAGTTGTTCCTGAAATATATTCTTGACTTGTTCATCATTAAGTTGGACTCTTATGGGGATCTTTGCCGTGGGTCTTTTACGTCCAGTGAGACGCAGACTAATACGCGCTCGTATTAAAGCGTGGTCTGAGTCTAAACATGTGCTCCAAAATGAGCGGCAGTCTTCTATCGAGCCTCTCCAACGGTGGCTGATAGCAATGTGGTCTATTTGAGACCAACGTTGAGTTGACTGTGGAGGCCGCCATGTCAACTTATGTCTTTCTTTATGTTTAAAGTTAGTGCTTGCGAGAAATAGACGATTATCTGAGCACAGTTGTAATAAACGGTCGCCATTATCTGTTCGTTGGGCCTCGACACCATAGGATCCACCTAGGTGCCTTTCGGTTTCGTCTAATCTACCTACTTGGGCATTAAAGTCACCAGCCATAATCACTACATCAGTACGCTTAGCTTTACGAAGGAGGTCTGAAAGCTTTCTGTAAAATTCATCTTTTACTTCAACTAAGCTGCAATCAGTGGGAGTATAGGCAGAGACAACAAAGAGGCAACGGCGTGTGTCCCTATCTTTCCGAGTTCTTACCGTCCCGTTTAGACGGACAGCGCATAACCGACTGTCTATGGGAATCCAGTCAAGGAGAGCCTGTTCAGCTTTTGAACTTAGTGCTATACCTACACCAGCAAGGCCTCGAGTGGTAGCGGTGGGGTCTCCGGAAACACGAAGGGTGAACCGGACCGGTTCCTTGTTTTCACAAGGTGAGGTCAGGTGAATGATTGTACTTGGATCCTGTATACGCGTTTCAGAGACACAGCAGACATCGATGGAACGAGAATTAAGGGTCATGGCTAGGGAGGCCTGTTGTCCTATTTGGCCTAAGGTTCGAACGTTAAAAGCTCCGATATGTAGTTTAGTGCGAGGTTTCAGGAGACCAGGAATAACGTTTTGTGAACTCAAACCATTAGCATTAGAGGCGTGAGGTGATAAGGTTAGGCTCGTCGGGTTAATCGTGGGAATAAGGGAGTTATTGAGGGTTGAGGGTGGGATTTGACCTCGAGCAAAATGATCTCTTGTGCTGTTAGAGGTATGAGGGCAGTTATCACTTCCCGGTTGCCCACACCGTGGAAGGGTCATTCTTGAGGAACCTGAAAGAGAAAGAGGATTAGAGGAGGTCGTGATGACCTGAGAGTGTGACCGCAGTGTCCAGGGGACAGCTGTTTGAGGTCGGTCGAGTACATTAATTGTTGCTCCGGTTGTCAGAAGGGGGGGGAGGAGATATTATTAGCGCTTTAAAAACATGCATATTCAAGACGTGCATTAAAAATGCCCATCCACCTCATCCTCGTCGCACGATGTTGACTGTTGTAGGAGTAAGATAGAAAAAAAATAGGGGAGACCAAACCAAAACATGGCATCAGTTCATGATGTGTTCGACTGTTGGTCTAAGCCGCGTTAGCAGGTGATGAATACCTGGTTGGGGTCTGCGTGATAATCACGATCAGTATTTAGAGATACTGAGTGACATGGTCACAGCGGTGCCATGGTATCCACCCTTTATCTTCGTCTAGATCTTAAGTTACATTAACTCTTCGTATATGCCTTTGCCTCATTCCTAGCACTTGACTAAACTTGTAAATTCGATTATATGGTGTTATTGTGGTATAGTAACTTGAACCGATGGGCATGTGCTAGGTTTTGCGTTGTTCATGATTTACTGAGTGTAGCTTACGAGGATGATAATCAAACTCATCCAAGTACAGGTGTACTGACTTGCAAATGATATATGCCTAAGTAGAAGTTAGTTTTAAACTGTAAGCCTTGTGTAGTGATGCGATTCGTGTTTATCATGATCGACCTGTATTGCGACACTCCTGACACTTAATTCTTATAGTCACTGATTTGTTCATTCAACAGAAGCATCCAAATCAGTATATGATCTTGGCTGTATTAGACCCAGTAAACTTTAGTGTGACCCACACGGCTTCATAACTTAGTAGACTGCTGGCATGAAAACTTAGATAACGTAAATAATTCTTAAAATAAGTTCTGCTTTTTTACTTATTTCGCCAAAGCCGGAATTACCCATTCAGAAGTATGTAAACACTAATATAGTGACTTTCGATGCAAAGCCGAGGATCAATTTGTTAGCACTGCAGGGAAAAAACAGGCATACCGTTAGCACGTATATTCCCACTCTTATATCCAGGCTAATATACTAGTGCGATATACGATAGTGATTCATGAATCACTTTTGTCTGCAGACAAATGTTTAATAATACTAATTCACTGTAACAAATCATTAAAACATGTAAAACCGGAAATGAAGCAACAGACATAAAACAACAGCCTATTTTACTACAACAGCAGTAACAACAGAAAACCTACCGACCACTTCAACCACCTGTAGTCGTAATCACGTACACAATCCAAAATGCTTACAAGCCCGCCCTTATGAACGCAGCTAACTTGTTTGAACTAAACAATCCTGTTTTCAACATTTAGATATATATGATCACTAGATATAAACCGATTAATTCTACATCACAAAATCAAGCAAATATGGTGTAAAATATTTGGCGTCAATCAGTTCAACTTTAACACTGGTAGAGTTTATGAACATATATTTTCCGTGATCTTCATCCCGGTGGCAGAAATTCTCTTGGTGTTTGAGAGCACAACATCAATAATATCGCTCCTAAAACTGTGTAAAAAAGGAATCAATCTTTGAGTTAAGAATAGGATTATTTCCTTCGTTATTGTCTTGCAGCATCCATAAAGTCTAGATGTGCGTCTGGTCTTCTTTTAAATGATTCAGCGTATGGTGAGGAACTTCGCCTGTAGCCCCCCTAGGGTTACTGCCGGTCCCAAGCCCGGGTAAAGGAGGAGGGTTGGGCATAGGGCTATATATATATAAACGTAGTCTATGATACAAATAAGAGATATTTTCCCAAGGCATAAGTGGAATGGAAGTAAGTCAGTATTACTGTCTTCATTTATTAGCCTTTTGGCCCATTTATTTTCCCTAACTTCATTGATATAAAGTGTTATAACTTGAATCAATACACACATATATTAGCCTCAGTGTTAAGTTATCTATGTAATTATTACGGTTAACTTTACTTTTGCGCTGTTGAATCTTGAGAATAATTCGAGGCGACGCGAAAACAACTCCATCTAGTCGCATCCAGAAAAAGGTTTGGTTCAGAAGGGTGGTCGCACAGTTGGTTACACACTACTATGAATCGGATACTCATTCAGTATTATGTATTTTTACTTTACATACTAAAAATTTAATAATTGTCAATGTCAGTCGGAATAATAACACCATAAAATGGGAGAATTTCAGAAACGTATATTAAATACTTTATTTAAGTTGACCGATATATAATTAACCAAAACATTAGATATAATGATAACGGGTCAAAAGAGTAGGTATCAAGAGATTGCACTTAACATACAACAACTTTAGTCACATGAATTTATAAAGAAAATAAAGCAAAAAAACGGAACCTCTGACTAAAATGCTTCTCAGCTTTAGTTTAACTATAAACCTGTTGTATTTGCTTGGATGTCAACGTAGAACTTAGCACATATGTGTATCAGTCCAGTCAATTACACTTGTAGCCCTCCACAGTCAGGTATTTCATTAATTTAATTAGACTGATAACCAAATAGCTACACAAAAAAACCGTAACGATAAAATCCCCAATTACCTTAGTAGTGAGTTTGTATGTCTTCTCTATACTTGGCACTAAATTGATACGATTACCTATACTTAGGATATAGCACTTAAAAGGTTGTGATGAGCCACCGTTTTTATACAACCTTGATATTTTCAGCTCGATCACTTTTAGTAAAAGCTTTTTCTTTCCTATGTATGAGGAAATGGTTCCATGATTTTATGTCGCAGAACTTAATAACTGACAGAGAAACCAATCAATGTAGATAATCTACACAACATGAAAACAAGTTTTTCATGACAATTTAGCTACATTATGGACACAACGAGTCTAATTAATTACCTTTGGAATCTCACTGGGGAATCTGAAATGACAAAATGCAGACCGTGAAATTTACGAGATAATAAAAATACGTTATTTGTAACGAAATTCCGAAAATCGAGTATTTACTTACTCCACTGTACAGGAATACGTTGGGCGACAAAACGACCCATAAGGACAGCTAAACCTGTGCACAAAGCATGACCGAGAACTCCCCCTACGATTACACCCAAGGCACTCTATGCATGCAAATGAAAACAGAAATGGAAATGTTTAGAACAATGAGTTAGAGAAAAAAAGAGATATTCTGGATTATAAGAAGGCTTTTCTTAGCTAGATAAAGTAAGGTTCTGAAGTTTGTGAGTAGTAGATTTTGTTAATCGTTAGTCGAATACTACGAGCCTATGAATATCGTCTATCTCTACTGGCAATATTTCACATCCATACAGTAAGACAAACCGAACCGTTGCGTAACAAATGTGTCCTTTGTCGGAATGTCTCACCTGCGCTACAAGTGACGCAGATTGGCAAAACCAGTCGAGCCTTCTGCATACGAGCCAAGATTCCATCGGACACCGGGCCATCAGGACTGGTGAGACTTCCAGGATAAGCGAAGCGGTCAACGCATTCAACTACTTCTCTCCTTACCACTAATTTCGGTGCTGAAGCAAGCCAATCTTAAAGGAACATTTGCATTTGAGTGGGGAGAATCGCATCTCAAACATGCTTACATTGATGCTTAGGGTAGTCAAGAGACTCTGCATCTTATTAGCATCTTCATCCAGTAGAACCATATCATCTGCATACTCAAAGTCAATAAGTTTATCTCCTAGAAGGAGGTCAACCTCTGAGAAGTCAGACGATGAAAATGTTAATTCTAAAGGCATGTTGATGATAAACTTAAATGAAAATGAGGAAAGCGGATAACCTTGGTGAACACCATTTGAAGTAATCAATTCCGAATACAGTTTGCTATAAGATCTAACTCGACTAGCAATGTTCGTGTAAAGAGCTTGTATAGGGTTAATGTACTTCACTGGTACGCCTTCCAATGACAGCCATTGAGATGTAACCTCATGATCGATAGGGTCAAACGCTGCCTTAAAGTCAAGTAATACAGTTACTGTTGGACGTATAAGTGTGCTTACGTTCCAGAACCTACTGAAGAGTGAATATTTGGTCTATACAACCACGTCCAGATCTGAAACCACCTTGGTTTTCTCGAGTTTGCTCTTCATGAGCTTTAATTAGACATCAAAGTATTATTTAAGCCAATATCTTCGACGCTATATTCTTCGAAAACTCCGCCTGTAGCCCCCCTAGGGTTACTGCCGGTCCCAAGCCCGGGTAAAGGAGGAGGGTTGGGCATAGGGCTAGCACCCCAATCCCTTAAAACCCAAACTTGCTAAAAAAAAAACGCAAACCAGATTAAACAAGATAAACCATTTAAACTCTGCCCTGGGAGTGGAAGGATATATGACGCCTCATGATGAAAGCCGAAATTCTTCGGAAGTCGTGAGGCCGATGACCTCCCCTTCTCACAACCAGAGCAAATATTTTTATAGGTACATGGAATGTTCGAACAATGTGGAAGAGCGGGAAGACAAGTCAAATAGCTGCAGAATTGAAGAGATACAACTTGACAATACTCGGAATCAGCGAAACCCATTGGACTCAAGCTGGACAGAAAACATTGGCTTCGGGAGAGACGCTACTATACTCCGGCCACGAAGAGGAAAATGCTCCTCACACTCAAGGAGTTGCTCTGATGCTGTCCAAGGAGGCACGTAATGCACTTGTGGGATGGGAACCACATGGACCCAGAATCATCAAAGCATCTTTCAAAACAATGAAGAAAGGGATTACAATGAATATTATTCAATGCTATGCACCAACCAACGACGGCAACGACGAATTCAAAGATCAGTTTTACGATAGACTGCAATCAATTATAGCAAAGTGTCGAGGAAATTACCTGACAATACTGATGGAGGGACCTAAACGCCAAAGTCGGAATGGACAACACTGGATACGAAGAAATCATGGGACGACAAGGACTGGGAGACAGAAATGACAATGGTGAAAGATTTGCAAACCTATGTGCCTTCAACAAATTGGTTATAGGTGGTACAATATTCGCCCACAAACGCATACACAAGGCTACATGGGTCTCATCGGATCATACTACAGAGAATCAAATCGATCATATATGTATCAATAAAAAATTTAGAAGATCAATGGAAGATGTAAGAACCAGGAGAGGAGCTGACACAGCTTCAGACCACCACCTGGTGGTTGCTAAAATGAAACTGAAGCTAAAGAAGCAGTGGACAACTGGAGTGGCAGCAGTACAACGGTTCAATACAGGCCTTCTCCGAGACACTGACAAACTCAACGAATTCAAAATATCTCTCACCAACAGGTTCCAAGCCTTACAAGATCTGCCGAAAGAAGAAAAAACCACTATGGAGGATAACTGGAAAGAAATCAAAGAAGCACTAACGTCAACGTGTCAGGAGGTTCTAGGCCCCAAGAAGCACCATTATAAGGAATGGATCTCCACTGAGACATTGAGCAAAATTCAACAAAGGAGGAACAAGAAGATAGAAATCAAAAACAGCCGAACAAGAGCAGAGAAAATCAAGGCTCAAGCTGAATACTCAGAAGCAAATAAGCAGGTAAAGAAGAACATTAGAGCCGACAAACGGAAACACATCGAAGGCCTGGCAACGACAGCGGAGAAGGCTGCAAGTGAAGGAAATATGAAACAGCTATACGACACAATGAAGAAACTGGCAGATAAACATTGTAAACCAGAGCGACCGGTTAAGAACAAAGAAGGCAAGACACTCACTGAGATTCAAGAACAAAAGAATAGGTAGGGAGAACACTTTGAGGAACTCTTAAATAGGCCAGCTCCACTGAACCCACCGGATATCCAAGCAACACCTACAGATCTCCCGATAGATGTCGCTCTACCAACGATGGAAGAAATCAAGATGGCCGTCAGACAAGTCAAAAGTGGGAAAGTAGCAGGATCTGACAATATACCAGCTGAAGCACTCAAGTCACATATCCATCTAACAGCAAGAATACTCCACCTTTTATTCAAAAAGATCTGGGAGGAAGAACAGGTGCTGGCAGACTGGAAAGAAGGACATCTTATCAAGATACCAAAGAAAGGAGATTTGAGCAAATGTGACAACTACAGAGGGATCACGCTACTATCGATACCAGGGAAAGTCTTTAACAGAGTATTGTTGAATAGAATGTAAGATTCAGTGGAGGCTCAACTTCGAGATCAACAAGCTGGTTTCCGTAAGGATCAGTAGTGCACGGACCAAATCGCAACACTACGGATCATTGTTGAACAATCAATTGAATGGAACTCACCACTGTACATCAACTTCATTGATTATGAGAAAGTCTTTGACAGTGTAGGTAGTAGAACACTATGGTAACTTCTTCGACACTACGGTGTACAAGAGAAACTTGTCAACATCATCCGGAACTCTTACGATGGAACACAGTGCAAAATTGTGCATGGAGGACAACTGACAAATGCATTCCCAGTGAGGATCGGAGTCAGACAAGGTTGCCTACTCTCACCTTTTCTCTTCCTCCTAGTGGTTGACTGGATCATGAAGACCTCCACATCTGAGGGAATTCACGGAATTCAATGGACAAGTAGGATGCGACTCGATGATTTGGACGTTACGAATGATCTAGCTCTCTTTCCACATACACACCAACAGATGCAAGCAAAGACAACCAGTGTAGCAGCAACTTCAGCATCAGTAGGCTTGAACATACATAAGGGAAAGAGCAAGATTCTTAAGTACAACACAGGGAGCACCAACCCAATTCAACTTGATGGAGAAACTCTGGAGGAAGTGAGTACTTTCACATATATGGGGAGCATCATCGATGAACAAGGAGGCTCCGATGCAGATGTAAAGACAAGGATTGGCAAAGCCAGGGCAGCATTCCTACAGTTGAAAAACGTATGGGACTCGAAACAAATATCAACTAACCTCAAAGTCAGACTCTTCAATTCGAACGTGAAGACTGTCCTGTTGTATGGAGCTGAAACTTGGAGAATTACTGCAAACATCATCAGACGGATACAAGTATTTATAAACAACTGCCGACGCAAGATACTGAATGTCCGTTGGCCGGAAACCATCAGCAACAGCTTACTATGGGAGAGGACAAACCAACTTCCAGCCGAAGAGGAAATTAGGAAAAGACGTTGAAAATGGATAGGACATACATTACGCAAACCATCAGACTGCATCACGAGACAAGCATTAACATGGAATCCTGTTGGGAAACGGAAAAGAGGAAGGTCAAAGAACACGCTGCGTCGAGAATTGTAAGCAGACATTAAAAGGATGAACAGCAACTGGAAACAATTGGAAAGGATCGCTCAGGACAGAGTTAAATGGAGAACCCTGGTGAGCGGCCTATGCTCCTCAGCGAGGAGTAACGGGCATAATTAAGTAGGTAATTATGTATGGTGAGGAAACAGTCTCACGAGGCGAGAATTTATACGGTATTCTTACCTTAAATACAAAAAGCAGCACTAACTTTTGCTTTAGTTTTTCTTATTTTTATCCAGTATTGGTATCCTCTTAGGTTCAGCCTATGACAAAATCTCGCCAGAGATCTACAAGAGTGAATTGGGTAATGGGATATGTGATACAATCGGATAACGTCTCCTCTGATTCTCATGTACTGTACAATTTGCAAAGTTAATGCGATGAGTCAAGAAGCATTGGATTTGATATGACAAACATATTAATTTCTTTAGTGGGAGCTTATGAGGTTGACCTTGTATTGGTAAATTATTCCTAAATAGTTATGCAGACTTTCGTCATTGATGCTGACTTTGTCTACTTAAGTGAACGCAACTAACTGAAGACCATCGACTGAACATCACTTTTCAATTTTGACGCGATGCACTGCGGAAAGCAACTCCCCATAACCAGCCAACATAAACAGTGCAATTCCGTTTAAGTTCTACTTAGGATCAAATATGTCAACCGCAACACGAGTCACTGTCTTCTACGCTGTTCTCCATTAGCAGGCGTGTGTTTGGTCGTTGGAACCTACTCACGATATATCACAAGCATGACTTGTATGCAAGTTACATTTAATCCTAATGAAATCAGGAATAAACAGGTAGCTCGGTTTAGATATCGATTCTGAAGTACTTGTGTCGAAATAAATCTAAATAAATAAATAGAAGCGACAAAATAAGATTTTTGATGTTGTCTGATTCCTGGTATCTATTTTTGACAACACTTGCAGCCATTATCAGACTAAAGGATTCAGGAATTCCTTATGCATCACAATCACCTGCATCTATGTGCAAATATTATTCGAGTTTTTGCACAATAAATTTTGTTCTGTTACTGTTATTATTGACATTTTATGTTATAATTTATAGGGTGCATATTTGCAAATTAAAATATACTTCTAATGGTTTATATTCTAGTTTCAACATTGTTCACATTAAGACACGAAGGTTCAAACTCGGTTTTTGTCGTCACAAACTCTCTGAAACTTGTTCAAATGACTTCTATATTACTAGACCACAACTGACGGATGGTCATACATTACCTGTTAAAACAGTCAATATTACTGGTCTGAATGCTGACATGAACAATTTCAAAAAAACGAAGTCGATTGTGTCAGTTTGACGCTTAGTCAGCAAATATAATTGAATCAGAATGAACTTTTAATGAGAACCTCCATCCTTCAGGGTTTCATTAAAGCTTAAGGCTTGTCGCTTAGTTTCACATGGCCATATTTCACAATACCCATGATAATTTAGGTACCTAAATTGGGTAGATATGATACATTCGACGTACATCATATATTATGTGAAATTAGAAGACTGAGGGAAAAGATTGGTGAATTATTTACTTTATCCAGCTTCCCTTTATATCCACCCTACCTTCTATGAATATCGCCCACTAT
Source organism: Schistosoma mekongi (assembly GCA_034768735.1). Lineage (NCBI taxonomy): Eukaryota > Metazoa > Platyhelminthes > Trematoda > Strigeidida > Schistosomatidae > Schistosoma > Schistosoma mekongi. Next base: position 20,559,231 of record CM068308.1, on the reverse strand, counting down.
ATGAACTGCATAATGTAATATTGAATTCAGGAATGTAATGTAAGTTGCTGGTAGAACACCATTACAAGTAGAACTCACAACCTTCGTAACGGCGTCGTTTCTAAAAAATCGACTACTGAAATCGACCAACAACTCAAAATAACGTAGCCAAACCAACTTCTCTAGTGAGACATTATTAAAACCAATAACTTCAAACTTTAAAGTAGGAAGGTTAAATGGTTTAGTAAAGCTCAATACCTACGCTCTCTCCATTACGAACATACAAAACGTTGCGTTAGCCATTGCAACTAATTAAGATAGTCCTGAAATAATAGAATTACATGTTTCTCTCCAGAGGAGAACACTCACTTGCTTAAACAGTTTGATGTATAAGGTGCAGCCTTATAAATCTCCATTATCACACTGTAGATTGAGAATGATACTAAACCTTGCTTTAATGTAGGTCGCAAGCTCTAATCTAAATGAACACAACATATCAATCAAATGTCTTAGCAACAACACTATTAAAAAGATTTATTATAAATTACATCTTAACGTGCCGAATAACATATTAAACTATATGCTACAAGTACTAGTTATAATGTTATGATAGGTCAGATGGCTTTTATCATCAACCTAACCAGCTGCCTTGCCTTAATCGTTTACTATGACTAAATTCTATCCCATGATATGTGGTGTGGTACTACGGTCGTGTGTACACCACACCATCTGATGAGTCCTTTGGCTTGGCCAAACATAATCTTAGTGGTCAGGCTTTTCGATTAATTCAAAGATATATATAAGTTGTGTTTTAGAAGTAGTGCACAAATACAAATTTCACTGCTGTCCTCCTTGTCCCATGATGCAAGTTAATTAATGCGTCATTATCAACGGCATACTCCTTTTATTGTCTTCAGACATGCAAGGTTAAACTTTAATCTTTTTTAGCAATCACTAATGAAATACCAATTGATTCTTAATTTACTGAAAAAAGAAGAACCCTAATTTCTAATCCAAACCCCGTTCATAACTACAATTTCGGTCACTCTGTTCATGAGAACAGACTTCTACTAACCCTTTAATATCCTCCACTCACAGATGATATACTAGCCAACATCAAAAAGATTGTGATACTGACTCTTTTTGTTGACTCCTCACCACTTCTGTTCTTCTTATCTGGTAACGTACACGTTTACAACAGTCCTGCAACAATGGTTTCTTACCAAAATGACGATTTTCAGAACCAAAAATGTTGTATTTCTTAAAATTCTGACTAATAACTAGCGAAACTGATCAGGCAGTAATCAATAAGACACAGAGCACATGTGAAGGTAATGTGTAATTTGGAATTTAATAAGCGCAGACACAATTGTACACTACCACTACTATTTCAAACAACCACCACATCCTTTGCAGCTTGAATAAATGTCCAGATTTTGTAGTTCGTTCTGCGCTTCTGACGAAGACTTATTTTATTTACATCTAATTGTGTTCTGGGAGCAGTACTTGAATTTTCTAGAATAGACTTATTAACTTGCAAATTAACATTTGAAACTGGAACATAATCACCGTGGTCCTGGCAGTATATTTGGTCCACATGACGATTATGTATACTATGATCATCAGCATCCAGTTTACTCACCATTAACATACCCATTTCCTCCAGTACAATTCCAGTAGAAAGTCGCAAATAATTTCCACGGTAATAAGAAATCTCTGCTGACTTTTAGTACTTCATATTTTATCGTAGACTTCTTTCTTTTGATAGTTTTGCTGAGGCTTCCTTAGTTAATGCATGCTTATCATTTCTGTACTGTAGTAAAAATGTATCCAAACACCTCACCAATTCACTGAATGCTTTAGCAGAAATTGAGTTAATCATAGTTTTTTAAAGTTTTGATAAAGTTTTCTGCTAATTCATTGGAGCATGGATGTCTAGGGGCTGTGAACAGATGCTTACAGTCTATTCCTGTCAATCAGGTGGTTACTGACTCTGCTGCAAAATGCGGACTACTATCGGTTACTAATACTGATGGTACACCTTCACGGCTAAATACTCTCTTCAATGCTTGTATCGTGAAATCTGCATTTGATGAAATCGTAAAACATACCTCCTGCCATTTAGAAAATGAATCAGCGACAACCAGTGTATAATATTTGCTAAAGAATGGACCACATTCACCTGCATGGATTCTCTGCCAAGCTTCAGTCGATGCTGGCCACGGAGTCCACTTAGAAGCATGATTTTTCTATTTATGACAAGTGTCACAATTACTTGCTCTACGATATATATCTACATTCATCTCTGGCCACCAGCATGTTAGTCTTGGCAAGGATTTTATTTTCTCAATACCCGAATGTCCACTATGTGTATCATCAAGTACAGCTTTGTGCAATGAATGAGGGATAATAACACGATCACTCAAACATAAAATCCCATCAGTAGTAATGGATAACTACTACTGGCAAAATATATAGGGGATTTGAGTTTTTAAATTAGCATTCCACCCTTTTGTATAGCTAATATTATACATTTAAAATATTTGCGTGTTTCGCGATTCACGACGGAACGATTTACTAGTACTGTAAAGCATCCACTATAGAACGTAGTTCCGTAAGAGTTCTCGGAGGTGGCATACTGGTAAATAGGGCTAACCGCCTTGGATGTGGTCGGGACCCATCACTATCAGCTAAGTATCCAAGACACTTACACAGAAGGAACTTTATTTAGATTCACACAGATATTCTTCTTAAGTAAACTACGCAGTAATTCTGTCAGTAGTTTATCATGAGTTGTCTTTTCAGGACCAAGAATAATAAGGTCATCCTGATAAAATTCCACACCTTCCAGATCGACAACAATACTATTCATTACTTGTTGGAAAAAGACTGGAGAACAACTAAGGCCCAAGGGGAGATAGTCGTATCTGAACAATCCAAATAGTTGCCGTCAACACTGATGAAGTTTCATCTTGGGGAATTTAAAGATAGGTATCTACTAGATCAACTTTGGAAAATATTATAGAACCATGAAAGCAATTAAGAATATCTTCAGTCTCAACAGTTGTGAATGTTTGCTTTAAAAAATGTGAATTTAAGGTTTATCGATATTCACCACATATCCTAGGAGTTTTACCACCAGATTTTAATGGTGTAACAATTAGAGTACCCCAAGCAGAAGCATGAATCGGTACTATTATTCGTTCATCACACAAGTCACTTGATGTTTTGTGAAAGGCTTCTCTTAAATCATAAGGAATAATTCGCCTCTTAAGAAATATAAGACCATCCTGCACTTGTTATTGTACAGACTGGATTTTTATCCCGCCTTCACATTTGAACTTGCAGAAATCAGATCATTAAACAATTTGTCAGGAGCATCTTGGAAAGTTAATAAGGACAGTCTCACCTTCAGCAGTTTCATATTTCTTAAACCACGTATTGATGGTCCAGTTTCAATAACCAAAAACTCACATAACATGTATTTAGAATACCCATCTCGAAACATGTGGAGTACAGCACCCACAGATAAGGAGCCTATGTCCAGTAATACCTGATATAGAAACATCACTAGGTCGAATAACTGTAATTGCCTGTATTAAATGTAAGTTTTCAACCGAAATGATGGATTCGCTCTTTCAGCATCAATAATGGAAAGTACAGTTAGACAGACACGACCGTCTATGAATGTGTTATGTGGAGTGGTTAAAGAAAGCAATGAACTTTCAAAACTGTATTTTGGAGGACTATTTTAATTATTTTGGTTGTGAGTAGCGTAGACATATCATTTCTATGATTTTTATGTTTCTCCTAGTAGACATGACAACACAATGACGAAACCAAAGAAAAGAATACAATAATATATAACGTACGATATAAAATATGTGCAAGCAAAAATTTATTGCAAATTAATAAACAAACTCATTAACAGTTGCGGACACAAAACAAGATATGAGCTGAATATGTGAATGAAATATAATCCTCGTTAGCGAATTAAATGTTAAAATGTCGTTAGTATGTGGAAGCTCTAGTAATCCGTGGGGACAGAAAACACAGTGAATTGTATCTTCATTAGTAATGAAGAGAAATGAGTCCAAATAACCAGTATGTATGCACTTGTATAAAGCACGATACAAAATGTCAAGAGGTAAACGAAGCAGATGAAGACAAAGGTAATGTTGCAGTTGTAGGCACAGCTAATCCAGAAAAGCTGCAAACGGAATAGAGTGTTCGTTGAGTCAGCTCACTACTTTGTTGGTACCTTCAGATTATGAGACTGACTTATTTTATACTGCTGGATTTGTAACTTCGTTGGAACCAACAACTATATATCCCGTATTTTCGGCTTCGTAAATAACCAGACTTATACGCGCACAACAATCACCAATTACGCGTATGATCAAGAAGTCAGGAACGAAGATGCGACAGACATATATTTAAACCAAGAGAATCCAGCATCACAAATTGTACAACGCGCCAACCATAATACTAATTCTTTACACTGCAATCAAACTTTATAGTATAAATATCAATAAAGAATTATACAGTACAAACATCAGTGTTAGGAGTAACAGTGGCCTCTACAAGTTAATTGTTTGTGTACTTGTTGTCCCTATTCACTACCACTATCTTCTTTATTCCGTATTAATGTCGAATTCTTAACTAGTTTGCTGTGCGATCATGTTTTATGTATATATAAAGGAATGTGTGGCATATAATAAAATTCTAATTCTGTCTAGTTGCTCTATCGTCATGTTTTTTTAACTCTAGCTTGGGACCGGGTGAGCGTAGGGCAGGCGGGCATTTATCGACTAGGCACACTCAATCGACTTTTCGCTGAACCGACCAATTTTCTCTCTTCACGACAAATGTGTGCTTGAATTTCCTCTTTCTTTTATAGGTTGTTGGATTAATTGAATATACATACGTTCATATCTAATTCCACATATCGGCTTTTTTGTTTAAGTGTATCCAATTAACTGTATATATGTGTGAAGGCAATTGATAAGCGAGAATTGTTTGTACAGTAAATATACATTTAGCTGACCCTAACTCAATCACAACACAACAACAACCATTACCGAAAATCGTTCGTTTATGAAAAACACTAGATATTTAACTGGAGATTACTCTGAAAAATCGTTTTTTCTACCATTTATGTTTAGTTTCATCTTTTCGTTAATGAGATTCAGAACTGAAATATTAAAAACAGTCTTAGTAAATTACACACGCATGTAGCTTAAGATATGTGTCATTGACGTAAAAATTATGATACATTTGATCAATTATCAGGGTTTACTACAAACCACCTTACTTATTTGTACTCCTTTGGATAATACTCTATTTATAACAGTCTGCACTACATTTTTCTTTTAAGAACGTGAAAAAAAACTAGAAATCCATCAACTAATCTCTTTGAAAAAAAATGTTTGTAGGCGTATCACTGGAAGTAATACCTCACAAAATAAACAAACACTATAGATAAATTATTTAAGTCGCAATATAGACGTTCACACTGGAAACCAGGTATATCCAGGTAACATTTCAAATAAGACGAGAGACGTAACTTGGTTCTTGCTTATCTGTCAAAAAGTAACTTTGGCCACTACTTTTACGTTTACAATCTAGCTAATATATTGTATCTCGAATTTTTAGTACGTTCCGTTATGCTATAATAGCTCAATTAATTAGAAAAATGTGCTTGTATTACTATAAACACGAACATACACATTTAGTTCTTGGTTCTATTGTGTACATATTCAATCAAAACAATAAGTAAACATTACGCATGTATAAATGGTGATGCTTTACTGAATGAACAATCTGGTGAAATGTCTTAATAACTACACTACTCATTATTGTGTGCGTGAAAAATGAGAACTCAACTGAACGAACTTTGTACAAGTGTCTTGTTTCGGTAAACATTGTCAAAGTAAGGTGATCTAGACAGCCTTGTTGTTAATATATATATATATATATATATATATCATAAAGTCGATACTAAATAAGTGATAGTGGTGAGATTATAATATAACAAGCACCAAATGTGCTCACCAAGATAACTGCAAATAACTGGCAAAAGGTAAGTTGGACTAATCGAAGATCACCAATCATGGAAGAGTAAATAAATAAAGGTCAATTTAAATTGACGATTTATTGATTAGAAAGTATCAAGTAGAGGAATTGATAGTATGTTTTGATAAGGGATCGAATGTTAGTAATAGGTCTGTAAGAGTAAGGAGAATGAATTGCATTTGCGAAAAGAACAGGTCAGTTTCGAATTCATGAATTGTTGAGAAATTGCTGTCAGAGGTTGTTGTTATTTCTAATATCTAGTTCAGGTGAATCCAGACAATCATTGGACTTTGTGTACTTTTATTCCTAATGTTTTTGTATATGCGTTACTGTTTCGTAATTCATATATTCCCCCTTCCCTGTGTATGTCTTCTTGATTATCCTAATATTATATTGTTCTGGTGATGTATGTTAGTCTGACGTTAGTAACAATGAATTCATGTGAATTATATTTGGAGTAAGTAACCCTCAAGTTGAATTACTTTTCACATTGAGTACATATACTACAGAAAAAAGTGCAATATGTAGAATATTATGTCAAGGGTTATCATTGGCGGCTACATTCCTGTTGATTAAATTTAAGATGCAACGCTAAGGTATATTCTAATTTCACTGAAAATTTCACGAGTCCTTTAAGGATATTTTAATGTCTGCTTTGTTGATAAATACCACTCGATTATAGGTAGTTTGCAATCATGTTACCTTCACTTGAAGCTTTTACTTCGGTCGCTGCTAGGTCCTCCACATAGTACTGATTATCATATCTAATGTTCCGCCTTACTTGTTTGTTTGCTTCCGTATATTCGGTCTGTACCTTGGTTATCTCTTGTTCTGGAGTTACTGATTACTGTCTTCTTGTTCTTAGTAATTATAACCATATAAGTGAAGAGAGTAGAATAATTAAACTAAATAACAAACTGTTTATTGGGAATGTTATAAGTGATTATCATTTAGTGAGAGTAGTGCGCATAATGGTTAACAAGTTAATGATACCTGTACTTAAATACGGTTCATAAATAATGCTGTAGTATCGCAAATTACGTGTGTATTTCTGCAAAAAAAACCTAATTATATGCAATAGTTGCAGAAAAGGACAACACTACTTGTAGCGGCAGTTAGGTGAGATTTCAATGATAATATTCATATATATGATAGGAAAAACTTAGAAAATAGTCAAAATTCTCATCGTGTAATTATTAGTAAATAAGATACTATTGTTACCAATTATTACATTAATGAATTAAGCTATTGTGATAAGTAGTTAATCATAACTGGTGTCAGAGAGATGAATAGGAGTTAACCAAAGATTACTATATTGTTTATCAAACAAAACTCCGTTCTATCATTATTATGCCTTTACTGTTATTATTTAGCCTAAAAGTTCTATTAAAGTTAATAATAAATTTTTAGATTAATTTACCGAAATATATAAAAACTATTTCGTGTAGATGTATTATTGTTGGCTACTCATATACTAATCAAATCTAAATAAGTATTGTTTACTTAATTATATTGATAGATCAAAAACAAGCGTGAATCTGTACAATTGATTTTTATGATTGCTAAACAAGTTCATAAACAACACAAATGGTGTCTGACTTTTATAAGTATGAATCGTATTTTTTTTACATTTAATTACCTAAGATACAAGAATATTTCATTTATCCTTTCTCTATAGATAATCATGAATAAAGCATGGATCTGTGATGAGTGACAATAGGGAATAGTTGGATTCCTGTTATGAGTCGTTGGAAATATTTAGGTAGTTGTAGGAAGCCAGTTAAAATTCAGCTATTGAGCCAAATGCATGAAAGTCATAATTCACTATAGAGATAGAAACAAATATTATGGTTTCGTTTAAAGGTAGTTTAATATTTTGATTTCTCACCATACAGAAAACCTTTATTCAAGCATATACTGTTGCAGTGACAGTGGTACACTTAAGACAGGATATTAAGACGCATAGTTATTTCAAGAAATATTTCAAACCAGGATATTTTTACTTTTTATCACAATTTCAGTGAATAAATTCAAACTGTAGATATTGTTATCTTCGACATTAAGTACAATCCTTCTTGAAATAAAGATTATAGTCAACTCTTAACATATACGTATAGAGCAAAAATAACTGTATATTGTTGACATGGATAGTATTCAAAAGCTATTTAAATGCAAATTTGGATTCTCCAAAGTAGTCCGCATTCTTCATATGTACCGAAACCATGGATGAAATGATGAATTTGATTTTAAGTGCAGCTTTGAAGAAAATATATACCATAGTATTTTCTTCATCTGTTTGAGACTTACATGATCCCTCAAGTGGAATTTTATGGGTTAAAAATTTCCACAATTTACTAGATTTCGTTCACTTAAATGGGCACGTAGATTGTCTGGAAGATCCCCTTGCGAGAATCATGTCCACCTTATATTAAAGCATCTGCCGTGAGCAGTTGTTATTTGAGTGTAAAATAGTTGAAGTTCATGGAGTTGAATACTATTACGCAGAAAACAAAAAGAGCCTTATTAGTCATTTACATATTAGTGGTCAGTTTTAGCATCACGATGTTTGGTACCACAATATAATAAACTGAATTCGTGGAGGATACTACCTTGAACAGTTGTTAAGGTTCTTTTTAATTACTGAGAATATATGTGCTTTGGACATTCCAATTTCATTTAAGTCCTATAATAAATAATTGTTGGACTTACTGCATTCTTGGACAAAATTTTCTGTTTTATGCTTCTAGTCTATATCCAGTTTACCAATTAATGAACCCGATTCACGACAATGAACTACTGAAAAATGGGGATATCAAACACGAAAGGGTATGACAGCTTTCTTTCGAGATGATGTATTTATAGGCACCATCCAGCAATAAAAAGCAGGGACATTCCGATTGTAAACTATTTATATTACTGGTCGACATATGTCACGTATGAATAGGACGGAAGGTATGGAAGATTTATCATTAAAGGAGGGGATGTGGGTTAATGTTATTCGTACTGTGGTTTGAATTTCTACTTCCCTATACCATACACTAATTAAATTGTAACTAGCTGAAAACCGAAAAAAAGGCATTTTTACCGTGACACTGTTCTCACTTTTGTCCCATCAAATCATCTCTTGATGAAATCTGATTACGTAAGTGAAGTTGATTTTATCTGCTTTGCATAGGTTGTAAAATGTCATTGAATTTTCATAAAAAATCATTTTAACAAAAGCTTTTCGGAATACGTTTCAATCCAAAAATATGACTAAGTTTTTATGTTAAATTTTGATCAATGAGTAATGATTTGAAATGGCAATTTGGATTGAATGTATTGCAAATAGTATACAATTGCATTATAGGAACCGCATAATAGTCAGCCTTATGCCAAATTACTATGAACAGTAATATATTAGTCTATGGCATTTATTACAATCAGTGGTTGATTAATAAAGTATAATTAGTCACGTACTCATAAAACTAAGTTATGTATGTGAATATAAATTAATGAAGGATTTTAACCTGGTTTCTTAATGCTAACAAAGAGGTAGAAATAATAATCACAATGCTCTTAACGATATTAATCTGATCAACACTGGAATCGATGTATTATGCAACGCTTATTTTAATGTCTATCTAAGTAAGCCATTAGTCGAGGAAGTTGTATGCATATTCAGTGATATGAGTAATCGTTTTATGATCAACGAATATAGTAGACAACCTTAGGAGCTGTTTATTTGCTGAAATTAAATCTCGAATAATTAATAAGTTATATATATTCCCTGATTAGTAATATTATCCACTCATTATTTCTGTTGAAACTTATTAGCTAGGTTTCATCATGTCTATATCTGCTCCAACGAGTCGATGAATTTATACCAAGTGATTGGATGAATATGTATCTGGTGAACGTCAATATCAAAAAAGGCACTAAGTCTGTTTTGTTAGAAAAAAATTTAAAGTATGACGTACTTTGTGAAACAGATTAAATTATACGACAGTATCAATTAATTTAAACTATTAAAACAAAACACAATGATTATGAAACATTTATTAAAATAATTTCAAAATCCTCTGAATATCTGATAAATTTTATGCACACGGACTATATGATTGTGTTGAGTATCATTGCAAGAAGACTACCTGTTCAGTTCCTTATTGTACTGTAATAGTAAGATAGTGAGTGACTTTAAGGTAAATTAAGTGTATCAAGATATTTGTATGCCTTCTTTGTGTTCGAACATTGTGGTTCCTCCATTTCTGCACACGAATTCAATAATATTTTAGTGCTAAACTGTTTGAGCATAGAAGTGAAGTTTGATTGAAATGTAATAACGAAGTACCAACTCATAGAACATTAATCAAATGCTAAATTTAAACATCCAGCCCTCTAGAACAAACAACAATGAGAAAAAAATATTTGATAAATGTTTCACCGTATTGATGTCTGTAAACAGATCGTTGATTAGTTTCACATATAGAATGAACTGCATCACAATATAAATTTATTTAAGTTCTTGATATATAACCAGAATTTTTAAAATTGTAAAGTGATTATTAGTGACACATGTGCTGATAAACAATCATTATTCTCCATCTTCCTGTATTTAGTTCGTTGCATATTATTATAATTGTTAGTAACATCATTATAAGTTAAACAAGCTACTTATGCAGCTAGGAAAACTACACTGATATTCAAATAAATGATTAGTAAATGATTGTTGGCGGTGTTATTGAAAAGAACTCATTGGTGAACAGGACGGTTAATATTCATGTGTACGACTATAGTTACTTTATATTAGTTCTCAATAGTATGATTATAATGACGGAACAACCAGTAGAAACTTGTAATTTTATTGTGTATTGAGCTGTTTTACACAATTTTAAAAATGAATGAACTGCAAACGTTTAGTGATCTAATAACGTCAATGAATTACTTTTCATTGTTTGACTTTCACAAAAGAAATACTATTTGTAAAGGACTCCTGCATATTATCTGAATCAATGATCCTAGTTACCAAACAGCAAGATGTACAGAGAAATTAAATTTTTGTTATTCAAAATACCATGAACGGTTTATTCTATAACTTTTCTGACCAAAATGACGGATAATATCGGTTAATTATTTTATAAATACGTGGTGATTATCGTATGCAGTTATATAGAGTCAATTATTCTTTCTTCGTCAATCATGCTTACCATCGGTTCTCAATGAACATTTCTTTGAGATTTCAAATATTACTATTATTAATTGCATTAACAGGAAACAATGATTTATTATTAACTACAGTTTCATAACTAATCAACAATTTACACTAGATATTGTTGTTCATTTGAACAATCAATTGGGTGGAACTCGTCACTGTACGTCAACTTCATTGATTATAAGAAAGCGTTTGACAGTGTAGATAGGAGAACACTATGGTAACTTCTTCGACACTACGGCGTACCAGAGAAACTTGTCAACATCATCCAGAACCCTTACGATGGAACACAGTGCAAAATTGTGCATGGAGGATAGCTGACAAATACATTCCCAGTGAGGATCGGAGTCAGACAAATTTGTCTGCTCTCACCTTTTCTCTTCCTCCTAGTGGTTGACTGGATCATGAAGACCACATCTGGGGGGGGATTCACGGAATTCAATAGACAAGTAGGATGCAACTCGATGATCTGGACTTCGCAGATGATCTAGCTCTCTTTCCACATACACACCAACAGATGCAAGCAAAGACAACCAGTGTAGTAGTAACTTCAGCATCAGTAGGCTTGAACATACATAAGGGGAAGAACAAGATTCTTAAATACAACACAGGGAGCACCAACCCAATTCAACTTGATGGAGAAAGTCTGGAAGAAGTGAATACTTTCACATATCTGGGGAGCATCATCGATGAACAAGGAGGCTCCGATGCAGATGTAAAGACAAGGATTTGCAAAGCCAGGGCAGCATTCCTACAGTTGAAAAACGTATGGGACTCGAAACAAATATCAACCAACCTCAAAGTCAGACTCTTCAATTCGAACGTGAAGACAGTCCTGCTGTATGGAGCTGTAACTTGGAGAATTACTGCAAACATCATCAGACGGATACAAGTATTTATAAACAACTGTCTACGAAAGACACTGAATGTCCGTTGGCCGGAAACCATCAGCAACAGCTTACTATGGGAGAGGACAAACCAACTTCCAGCCGAAGAGGAAATTAGAAAAAGACGTTGGAAATGGAAAGGATTGCTGAGGACAGAGTTCAATTTAGAATCCTGGTAAGTAGCCTATGCTCCTCAATGAGGAGTGACGGGCGTAAGTAAGTAAGTAATTGTTATTCATTAACTAAGTGATAGCTTTAAGGTGAGTGATATTCACCATCGCAAATTTGTAACCATTAAAAGTTCAACAATAAACTTCGTGATATCACGAATCGGTCTGAACCAGACAACTCTGATCACCATAAAAACCCCGGATAGTTGTTTTATCTTAGTATGGGACCCATCAGCAGTCCGTACCCACGACCCCATCAGGGATCGAACCCAGAGCCCCCTGGCTGCGCAGCGAATGCTTTACAATTAGACCAGTGAGTCGGCTCCCAACGGTTGATATTTCTAATTTCAGACGAAACAGCTGTTCAGTACCTCCTAGTGATTAATGCTAGTTTAATTAAGACCAATTCGTGATATCAAATTAACATTCAACAATCTCGACAACAGCCAATTGCAATATACTTTTTTGTTTCCCTCACGGTGAATTGAAATTATGTTCATACAAAGTTTTAGAAATTTTGCATGAATGTTATTCTAGTCTACTCGAATTGTCTCATATGTTAAGAGAGAATAATGAGTGTCCCTCACATATTTTTTTAAAAATCTTTTAGTGAAGTAATTCGACATTTGATACTTTATGTTTATATAATAACCATATGTTAAAGTTATCACCAATTTTGGAAGCAAAAATGTGAAAAACATTTGTTATAAAGAATACGAGGGATATTCATTATTCTTACATTATGCCTTAATGAATTTATCTTGTTGTGATAAGCCTTTTAAAAACAATCGATTGATACATGGTAATTTATTAACATACTATCTCACTGTTTCATATTATCATTCACGCAATTTATAATTAACTGAAAAGAAAATGAATGGCATTTGTGATTCCGATAAGACAATTTCATTGCATGCGTCGAATCTCCTGAGATAAGCCAGAATAATTCAGTTGATATATATCTATGCCTTAGGAAAATTAAGAAAAAGCGAATAGAGTGAAGAAGCACTTGCCTTCAGTTAATGATTCATCAGAGCTCTAAACTGACGTATATAACTCATAGAAATAATTATTTTAGCACTCTAATTTCGCGACGTAGATGACACCATAATGCCTATAAATGAAACGGATCAGAATAATATGCTTAGTGTTACGACCTAACCGCGACGTGTAGAAGACCAATGTACACGAAGTGTTATCACGCTACCTTAATTCTATTATAAACAGCCGGCTAGAAATCAGCAAGCCCAAATTGAATAAGTAAAAACACAAGACCTTGATTCATCAGCCCAAAGACATTTTAGCATAATTTAAGCACTCTTTATATACATGTATAACCAGACCACACAACAGACCAATCAAAATAAGTATACCAACACATGACAATGAAATTCAGAACAGGGAAACAGAGTAAATGATCCACAAATAACTGGTACTAGTTTATGTATGGAAAATGCTATAACATCAATTTATGGCTTAAATAAAATCTAGAAACTAAGGTAGTACAAGGACAATAATAATAGAATAGTAAATAGTCATGCAAACCGTTTAGATAAATAAAACCCTTGTGAAATAGCTTTTAAAGTTTTTACTTCATAGATTAATTGTTTTCCACAACACTTAGAACCTAGTTTTCCTAAAATTAGGATTTCTAGATGATGATATCAGGAAAATTACGATGAAACAAATTATAAAAGTGCTGCAAAATAGACGATAGGAAATCCGTCATTACAGTTGTTTAGTTCTAAACTGATCACGTCTAGTCACCGCTGCAACGAACTATAATTTTCTCTTAGTATTTAATATTATTTCACCACGCAAAAATTATTTATTAGTACCAATAACGATAAATGAGTATTCCTTTTATCAAGTTACATGTGCAAATTTTGTTGGGACGTGGAAGATAAGCTAGAAATAACTTTTTTAGTAGAGATAATTTACTGTGTTTAAAACAAGTACAGAATTTAGAATCTGCTGATGTTGGTCAATATTCTTCCCGTTTCACTTTCAAAAGATTTGTTGGCTTATCTTCGTCTAAAAATATGCATTAAGAACTGTATTTTAAGTTACGAGTTTGAGCTTCATTACATTGACTGATATTCATCACAACGTTTTCCGGTTGAAACTTTAGAAGATTATAAGCAGAAAATTTTTGGGTTATTTTTACCAGAGTTGTAGATGATACTGTGGATCTAAATGCAACCGTCTACTTACCTTTGTTGGCAAAAGGTAATTTTGAAATATCCATGAAAAGATGGATCCCATGTTTCCTGCAAACTTGGTAGGCGTTTATTAGAGTATGCATAATGTGTTACATAACAGCGTTCTTGTTTTACGCCAGTCTATAAAAGAACTGTATTAGCTAAAGTTCCAGTCGTCACAATCTTATAAATTATTACAAACATTTGGTTAACGTACTCGTTTTATAACATCTCAGATTATATATACACGACGCAGTAAATGATGAACATAAAGAAAAACGGTATTGATTGCTGTCGCAATCGTTTCTGCGTCATGTAGCTTTTCAAAGACACCTACATTTGTAGCATTAAAATGCAAAAATTGTTTAACTAGAAGCTTCGATTTTGAGAAAACCTTATACAGCATGTTGAATACATTTTGTGGAATGAGCCGTTTGAGGAACAGATTATGCACAAAACCGGCAACATTGAATACTGCTATTCCAGATATTAACGGAAGCTTCACGTGATCAAACTCCTCAAGGGTAAGGTTTTCGCATCCATAATTTGTCTTCATGCATCAAGAAATTGCATTTATGGTTGCGCGTAACGCTACCACGAAGAACTGTTCAATATCCATCAATTTTCGTAGAAATTATGTGCACCGAGCATTCACATTTCATAAAAATCCCACGAAAACATTATATAAATATTCAACGAACCTCCTCACATTTCCATTTATGCATGCATGCATTCTTATACAACAGTCTTTCTAACAGACGAACTGTATACAGGGTTTGCGGTCCCAATTCAATGAGGAACCACGAATCACAGAGTGACAACATGTCGCCTTTTCGAATTCTGATATCTCGTTTTTTTAAGCTGGAAGCGTCGGAAATGCAACCATTATTAACAAGCTTTGGAAAAAATTCTCAGTAGACGTAACTACGTGTGAACCCCTGATTTGTCCAACCTATCCCCTATCTTAAATCGTCCACTGAAAAATAACAGTATCTGAATTCATCTTTCTGGTTTTGGAAATTTATATGAATTATTCATTCATGAAAAATATTACCTCTTTTCCTAATGGCGAACAGTACTAATCGTGAAGGAAATATCATGGGATTTAGTTCACATGTAGTTACGTTAATTGAAAACCTATTCCAAAGCAAGTTAACGTTAGATACGTATAATCGTAGCTGTTGATTTTTAGTGATAAATAGTTGAAATTGTGCTTATAGTAGGATGACTTATGAGTAAACAAAATGTCACATTGTATTAACAGATCACAATACATACATTTCGTAACTTTTGTTTAGGACAACCTTCTAGGACTTCAAATCATATTACGTCATATGGGCCAACATACGGTAAGATGAAAAGTTTGATTGAAGATTGTGATAGCATCAACGAGTGATATTTCAAACTAATCAGATCTCAATAATAAGTTTTCGGCAGCTAAGAAAATCTTAACCTATCAACAAAATTCATTTACAGATCAACCAATCACTAGATTTATAAAATTGATATGTTGTATACTAAATATGTGTCAACCATTGATTTCCAATTAATGAGGTATCAGTAAATAAAATTTACACTTCAACCGATCACGGAATTTATAAAAATTAATAAAATCGATTTATTATGGATTCAATGCCAACCGATAACTTCATTTATTTAATTCTCTATTGTAGGGCTTGTTTACCAAATATAGCATTGCAGATAATTGTAGATTATATATTAGTTGTAGTGAATAAATCTTAGCAAATAAGTATTTTAATTATACAATCAAATGTGAAATACTTGATCTATTTAGAGTATAAGCAATCCAATTAGCAAGTAATTACTACTATAGTTACTATTTAAAGAATAGCGGAATATTATAATGAATCCGACGAAAATAATCAGTATGTGATAATATTCAGAGAGATGGGTGTAATTGATGCTACATGGACTAAGTACTTTACGAATATATCATGTTCAAGTACCCATATGTGATACAAGTTGTTGGACAACTGGACCACTTAGGCCATGGCGAAAACAGAATGTCTCATACGATATTACATACCTTACTTCCAATCATCAATTTGCACATCCTCCGCGTTCTCTGTACTGTCATTTATTAGCTTGCTTATTATTAGCTTGCTTCTCTTGGTTGTTATCGATTCTCCTCTGTATTTTATTCATGCTTTACTTCTTGCCAACCTCGCAACTCGCCTGGTATGGTGTTTACTGATTCTTCCTAATTCCCTTTGACGCTCAGTACCTACTACTTATTGATGACCTTATAAGTAGTATCCACCACAATATGTTAAATACATTTACAAACATCTGTTGTAGTGAATATTAACGACTGGTTTACATGAATTGTGTAATTTATTATTTGATGTGATGAGATGAATTTTATTTATATTCAGTGGTGATTGTAAAATTGTCACAGAACTAATTACAGTTGCAAATTACCTACAATCAGGTATTCATAATCAATGCAGTAAGCATTGTAATGTATGTTAATAATTGATGAAATTCTTAGTGAAATTATAATATAGTTCTATGTTCTCTACACATGCTTAATAAGGAAGGAAAATATCTTGAAAAATATTATTGTTAAGATCTCTGTTAGCCATTGAAATACTGTAGTCGAATTTTTAATAATTGAAATACAGTTTCAACGATTAGATTTGTCAGGTGTAAATGTAGATATGGTCTTATGTAAATTAAATGAGGATGTAATATGCATGAAGACTCAAACAGGCTATTTAGTAATAAGAATCTGTCAAATAAAATTCACCTATTCATATAATTAATATTAAATGATATGTTTATTTCATATTACTAATCACTTCAGTAATCTACGGAGTTTGTCTAATGAACGTGAATGGAATTTTGTTTTCTATAAACGAGATATTTACTGTGAATGTTATCAACGATTTTCGAATATTTGTATGTGTAGGAATACAAAGTAACTATGGTTTCGATTAGTTAGATTTCGATCAACGATGGCTCAGCAATTCTGTAAAAATTTCCTTCAGATTATATCATGATTAAGATACTAATATTGAGCTTGTAAATACCAATTTAGGTCAACTTGATTAACAAATAAGTCTCTTTAATGTGCACCATTCAGTGGTTGATTGTAAATTGTCACAGAACTAATTACAGTTGCAAATTACCTACAATCAGGTATTCATAATCAATGCAGTAAGCATTGTAATGTATGTTAATAATTGATGAAATTCTTAGTGAAATTATAATATAGTTCTATGTTCTCTACACATGCTTAATAAGGAAGGAAAATATCTTGAAAAATATTATTGTTAAGATCTCTGTTAGCCATTGAAATACTGTAGTCGAATTTTTAATAATTGAAATACAGTTTCAACGATTAGATTTGTCAGGTGTAAATGTAGATATGGTCTTATGTAAATTAAATGAGGATGTAATATGCATGAAGACTCAAACAGGCTATTTAGTAATAAGAATCTGTCAAATAAAATTCACCTATTCATATAATTAATATTAAATGATATGTTTATTTCATATTACTAATCACTTCAGTAATCTACGGAGTTTGTCTAATGAACGTGAATGGAATTTTGTTTTCTATAAACGAGATATTTACTGTGAATGTTATCAACGATTTTCGAATATTTGTATGTGTAGGAATACAAAGTAACTATGGTTTCGATTAGTTAGATTTCGATCAACGATGGCTCAGCAATTCTGTAAAAATTTCCTTCAGATTATATCATGATTAAGATACTAATATTGAGCTTGTAAATACCAATTTAGGTCAACTTGATTAACAAATAAGTCTCTTTAATGTGCACCATTTATATGTAACATACCACCAAATATACGGTGTTGATTTTATTATTGTAAATTACAGATATACATATCCGCGTTCACTGCAGTTTTCGTTCTGTTGTTTGTGACCTAAGTGGTTAGAGATATATTATAAAGACGACCCACGAAGTGTAACTAAATTACAGTAACCTTGAGGTATTTGCTCGCTCCTTAAGTCTTTATATAAGTATCTAAATAGGAATCTTTACGTTATGTCCATAATCCATCTAATGTATTTTTAATAACGAAAACCTTGAATTCCGTAAAATGTAGAACGTTTTAGGAAAACTTAGTTTTTGGCATTCGTCTGTCCTACAGTAATCCAGCTAAACGAATATAATTCGCTAAACTACATTTTGTTCACTATTGTTATTTTATTTATTTCAGCCACAATCGTGATCACCATAATACGGGTTTATCATACGCAAGTGAATACTTCATCTGAACTTAATAAAAATTTATGTGAATATTGTCCTACTCTAAGTACAGTATCATGCTGTCTGGGCAAATTAAGTTTTAAAAGGTACGAAATTTGTTTGATTTCCCACCTCTCCATTCGCCTTCCCCACAATGACCAATCACAAATGTATTTACAAATGTCTAATCGTGAACCTAATTCCATCTCAATAAAACGGGTGGTTTGTTGTCTTTTTGTTAATTTACGACTTTGATTAGCATAATTATATGGGTTTTTGTGTAAATCTCGAACAGGAAGACTTACACTATCTTTCGTGAGATGTTCGTGGGTATCGAGTTTCGAAGTGGAGACAAGTTTGTTCGACGATTAGATGTGTTTGAGAATGAAACCTTTAGTCATTTCTCTATCAGTGACAGTCACCGTAGTGAATAACTTTTACATTAAATACGTGTGCAGGATGAGAGGCGTCGAAAGCGACTGACAATATCCTCGTCCTCATGAAGGTTAGTTCCTACAAACACATAGTATTTAATATTATAGAATATCATTTGGATATAGATGTAGATTTTTTGTGCTTGTTAGGATTGTGGTGGGATCGTATGCAGTAACATGAAGATTAATCGATCATAACCATGTCTTACTGCGTGTTGTGCACGAAAGAAGTTCATGGTTTCATCGGGTGACGGAAGATCAGATAAGAAGTAACTGTCAATTATTGATATTCGGAGCCACAGAAAGTCGTAACTGACTTTGTATATGCAACTTACAGAAAGAAAATAATTGCCAGATACAAGAAAATTCTGGAAAATAAAACAGAGAAGAGTAAGGCTACAGAATTTAAAAGATAAGTAATAGTAAACACAAATAAGAAACAGTGATTAACTGAATAAAGTTCAGATAGGAACTAAGGATTAGCATCGAAAATGTTGCATAACGGGAACTTAGAATATAACTAAAGTCACCAGGACAAAGCAAGTTTTACTACAGTTTCCTCATGCACAAATAGATTTGGCTTAAATTGCTTTATGCAACTATTGGGTAATGTAAGAGATTTGGGTTTGCCTGTTCATTGATTATTTTTGAAGAAGCTGAGATATCGATAATACGTCCATTATCAGTTAAGTGGCGAGCGGTTGGACTGGCAAAAATACTTCGTCCTTTTGGCTTAATTTACGTGGCATATACTCAGAAATGCAGATGCTAACCTTCTGCCTTCTGCATATCGTCAAACAGATGTAATTCCAGCTAGAAGTCATGGCTAAAATGAACTTTATTCGGAATTCTTTATATTTAGTTAGTCGAATTTGTCACAGATTGATGTTGGCAGAGTGACAATGAAAACAAGGGGGCACTGGATAGCAGTTTTGTCCTGGTGTGGGACTCCTTAGCACTCTGGATTATGACCAAGGAGCTTCAGGTTGGTAAACGCCTAACCCTCTACGCCTCTGAGCGGGTATCCAGTGGCAGAATTGAAACTTCCATCAATTTGTGATATAGTGCAACGATCATCTATTGTCATCAGTGTTAACTGTCTCACTCCTGACAAGTCTGAACTCCACCAGCCACGACTTCTCATTCAAGCTTCAGGAACATTCTGAGGTTAGTCACTAGTGGTGTTGGTTTTCAATGATACTCTACCAACATAAAACTGTTACGAATCTAACGAACTAAAACTAAATACCAATCTCTACAAACCTCTTCATTGCAATTCTTTAAATGATTCTTCGATTTTGCAAATATATATATGCATATATGTCAAAGAATCTATAATTTAAATCAAAATGAATATTGACCATCCAACGAGAATATTACTAACTAGTCAGCTATATTATAATCATGAACAAGTGACTGTCATTTATATCACACTATTACAGAACAAACAAATGGCCAAAGACGGGTTTGAGACGTAGTATCATTGACACATGGTCTATATTAGTTTGTTAGTTAAAAACGTGTTATTTTATGTGCTAGATTCACATGACATAGTATCAGTGTAGGTGGGGTCGTTTAAGGAAACCATTTAATTGCATCTGGTTAACGTAGATTTTAATCTGTAAGTCAATATTGATATACACTCAGTTGTATACAATAAAACTGCCTGGATTGTAAGTCATTTATCACTGTTGTGACAAAACTGTTATTTTCAGCATTGGTTAGATCTTTTCACACATTTTAAAATGTACGGCCAGTAGATGTAGAAAATTATCAGTGACTGTTTACGTGTTTAACTAATCTGATAAAAAACAAAGTCAACTTACCCACTTTATGATTTAGAATAAAAATTTCGGGATCACTCTAAATGTTATATTGGAGTTAAAAATATCGGAATAATTACTTTATATACCTAACCTCACTGTACCTATAAAAAATCTACTCCATTGTATTTTCATTTCTATTGCAAAATGTTTACTTCAAATTCTTTATAATGAACGATTTTGTTGTCTACATTTCAAGACTTTATAAACAGTGCATTGTCCAAATAGCTGACTACTCTAAGAACATTAAAATCTATATTACATAAACCTCTCTTATTCTGCGTTCGTTGATTAGCATCACCAAATCTTCATATTAATTTATTTTATTGCATCCAATAATGACACTAGAACTGTAGTTCTGTAAACACTATAAATCGGACTAAGAATTCGCATTTAAAAGAAACGTTTTTAGCTATTTTGTGAAATATTAATGCTGACTGGAATTTAAGAACCGAATTTTCCTGTAGTAAAGTTAGTTTTCTCATTAAAGCATTGTTACAAAATCTAAGTGGTGACGTATTAAGTTTATTTTAAAGTATCATTAATAATACATACCAGAAAAAGACCCTGGGGCAGTACTAATATATATATATATATATATATATATATATATATATGTATATATATATATATATATATATATATGGTGTTGATTCTAGGATGGCATATTTGTTGAGAATTTGGAGATATAGTTTATTATCTGAAAAATGGGTTGTATATAAGGTACGTTGATGATACGTCTATTGTAGGATGGTATTATTCATGTTATAGAAGTACTAAAAATCTCTACCAAAACTTACTCTAATATCAAACTTACAGTAGAATATGAGAAAAAGCAGTTCATTCCATTCCGGAGACCTAGGAATTTTTCGAAGAAACAACGGAATATGCCAGAGGCATATACATACTGGAAAGATACTTGGAATTTAGAATGCTGTCAATTTTATACCTTTTGAGCAATAAACTATAAAAAAGTGACTTAGTGAACTCACTTTACTTTAGTTATGCTATATTAATGTTTTACATGTAATTTAAAACAACGGAAAAATGTCGGGATCATGGTTACCTGGAAGTCTATAAAGAAATGCAGCAATCAATACTTTCGGAAACTGAAGTCGATAAACCTGAGAAGAAATAGACCTTTATCCGATTAATGTTTAAAGGTGGCCAAGACACTGAAAACAAGACTCACAGCAGCCAATAATCAAATATTTTCTGCTGCCAAGCTACTAACATTAAATACGATCAGTGTTGAATAACACAGCTTAATGTGGACAAATATCCGTCTGATGTCCCTCCCTCCTAGATGTATTCCCAAGTTTACAGGTGCTTGTAAAAGCCTGTTGTAAAGATTAACAGACAAATGTCTCCACGATTCGCTGCATACACTCTGGATAACCTACATCCATAGGGAAAACAAAATATCTAACAGTTAGACTGTGTGACAATTATTAGATACAAAATGCTCAGATAAAATGAAAGCACTAAGAACAATGAATAAACATCAGCCCACATTATTGCAAATCCGTCAAGCTAATACAATCAGAAGACTATAACCTGACATTTGCATCTGAATGGAGTCGGTGGTTAACCTTCAATCGCAGTGATAACATAAATAAAGTCACGATTCAGTTTATTCGCTTGAACAGTGAACTTCATTCAGTAACTTTCCTTTTGTCATTTGCCTTGATTAATTCGCAATACAACCAGTTCACTTTCACTGTTTTTTTAGAACTATCATTTCTATTTGATCCCTTGGTTTTATTATATTTGTAATAAATCATTGTCGTATTGCATAATCAAACCATTATCAATTTTTAGAAATATCATTCGATTTGTCGATAAATACTCCACATTCAACTTTACCATCTAAGCAAATTACTGTTATCTGATGAGCATTTCATTACCTCATACGACAGTTTACTAATATTTGAACTATTTAAAATCAATGGACTGTAAATAGAAATGCAACGAAATACCTAGAATCCAAGGTATTCTGAAAATGCTATTGTTCTTGCCTTACTTAAATTTGTTAAGAGAACAAAGTGTATGGAACATTTTAGAAAATGCATTTATTAAAAACTATTGAAGGTTTAGCATTAAACAATACAGAATTGATGTACTTTTCAAGCACACTTCGATTGAAAGTTCTATTGCAGGTCTAGTGCGTACGGTTGAAATAAAAAGGATAATGACGAGCAACATCGTCAAACTAAAGAGTAGGCGTGGGCTCTGGATATTTGGTATGTTGTTAAGCTAATCAAACTCTTTGAAATCTAGTCCAAATGAGTTGTAACTGGAACTAAATTATTTAGTAAGCTTACACCCTTCAACCTTAATTTTTACAACACATGCTTGATAACAAGTAACTGCACTAAATCTTCTCCGACCGTGCTGTTACTCTGACTTAGTGGTCATGCTTGCAAATCGTAATAACTCAAATGGGCTATACTGGCTGGAACAATCGTTCCTCAGGGTCCTACTATATTAGGCAGGCCGAGTGAAAATCGATGAGACCGAAGGCAGCAAATATAAGGTCTGAGGGCGAAGTCGCACTGCTGACTGTATAGAGATGTGACGGCAGTTAGGTGTTTTCCTCAGACAACCAGCATGACAGCGATGCTGCCTTTTCACAAAGGGAGAATGGGGTTAGTAAAGGTCGACTCAAAAATACACACTACTTTACTCCACGGATTTCTGTCTCCGACAGTAAGGCCCTAAAAAGCATAGAGCTACAACAACGAAAACTTCTCTCAAAAAGGCCATGTGTAGCAGGCCTCAAGCAGTCGTTCCTTGGGCACTGCGGCCACACTCCCAGGTCTTTCAGACCAACCTTAACCCAATTCGCTTTTCAGGTACATCATGAAGGACCCTTCCACAGTGTGGACAATTGAGAAAAGATGACCTCCCTCATACCACTAACAACACACCGGATCACCGTCATTTTGATCATATTCCTCCTCCTATTTCTAATATTTGTCCTGCCCCTACCTTCAAGCCTAAATCCCTATCCTCAACTTCTTCCTAAGTCATCAGTGCTAACGATTCTAGCCCACAAAATAAAGTCCAAAGTCTACTAAGACCACGCCCGAAAATTGACATTGATACATTCAATGTACGAACCCTGTGTCAAATAAGGCAACATGCCTCCCTAGCTTAGATATTAGAATCCCGCGCCATTGGTATATGTTGTGTCGCCGAAACACACAAACGGGATCCTAACATGGTCATTCATTTTATCTCGCCAAGTCAGTAGAAAGAGATGGAATGCTTAGTTGCTCTCAGTCTAGACATTTAGGATGGGCTGATCACTTCAGGGAGCAGTTCAGTTGACCTTCAGCTGGTCTAAAACTTCTTACTATTTCAAAACAGCCTGAATCGAGAATCGACTTAGGTCCCACCCCCTGACTTTTGTCTAAGTCGAAAAAGCCATAGCCAATCTGAGGCAAGACAGCAGTGAGTCTGGATAGATCGTTTCCAGGGCATTTAAAGGATCGTAGTCCCATTCTAACAATTAGGCCGACTGATATTTTCACTAAAGTTTTTGGACTTGAATTCCGTCTGACTGGTGTCGATTGTTTATCATCAGAGTATGTAAGAAATGATCAAAATCGTCTCTCAAAGAAAAAAAATGTAGTGTGAAACAGTTCGCCCTGTCTTATTGTATGGATGTGAGACGTGGTCATTAAGGGTGGACGACACTCGAAGGGTTATTAGATTCTGACTATCGATGTCTTCGACAAATTGCTCGCATCATCTGGGATCACTGAGTAAGTGATAACGAAGTTAGACGACGGGTGTCAGGCGAAGGTTGTAAATCAGTCAATGAGGTTGTGAATCTTCATCGACCGAGGTGGTTCAGACATGTATTACCTATGCCTAACCACCGTCCGCCTCGACGGACGATGTTGGCTGATGTAGGAACAGGATGGGAAAGTTAGGTGCGGCTAAACCAAAACACGGCATCAGTCCATTAAGTCACTGACTGCTGATTTGAGCCTTGTCGGTAACCACAGACTGCCTAGTTGGGGTCCTCGTGAATACCGTAACCAGCTGCTAGAAATGCTGAGTGACACGGCTCAGGAACGGTCACAGTGGTGCAGATGCATACACTCATTTTCCTACCTTAAATCGTGAGCTTAAAACTATTTCATAACTTTTCTTCAACGATCCATCTCTTTTTCCCTGAACCATATTTCGTATGTTCACTCTCCTTTGCTTTTATTATTGTTATCACTGAAGTAACTTCTACTAATGTGATGTTAACCTTGGTGTGCTTTAAAAATATGGCAACTTGGACCGGATGCACGCATATGCTAGGTTCTATGTTGATCATACACTAAATCTTCAAGTTAGTTTCAAGCAAAATTCCAATTAAAGCGTGCTTTTAGACTTTGTCAACAAAACAGTGAAGCCTTAATAAATACAAGTAGTTAGAAGTCGGTTAATATGTAAAATCATATCACTTTTATATTTAATTTACCAACCTCTTCCTGAATGTATTTAAGATATACATATTTAAAATAATTGGTTATTACGTATACAGGATTTCCATATATATTGTGAACACTATGAAAGAGATATGTTGAAAGGAAGAAAATAGGTAGAGAATAAAATTTTGACAAAAATAGATGAAAAGTAAATCCAAGATTAGATATAAAAGGAATGTGTAAAGAGCAAAAACACAGTTTGTTGTCTGTTTTTAATGTAATCACAATTATGTATTAAAATGAATTAAAATGTACAGCCAGATAGACTTTTACTAGAAATGTAACACGAGGAACATGACGAAAATTAAGTTTGTCTGAAATTTTCGGAACAATAGAACAAATGTACAGATAGCACAAATACGCTATGAACGTGTCAGAAATATCACTACGCAATAGAAATAAAAAACCATCTTTATAAATAATTGACTACAAGTGTTAAAGTCACGAATTAGTATCTCGATTGCCAAAGAATACGTTGAATGAAAATACTATAAACGTCACACCACCGATAAATGTAACTAAATAAATATAAAAAAGTTACACAATGTACAGTAAACAGGAACAAAATACAGAGGTAATACAATTTAATTCTTAACTGAAACTAACTAACTTCAACAGTAGAAAATAGGAGAAATATCGAAACAACAAAAAATAATGCATGGGAAACAAAGTGAATATACAGTTATAGGATGAACATGTGTTATTAGCAATGATTCAGAGTGATATCATTCTAAAGTCGGTGGAAAAATATATTTAATTACTACTTAGAAACCATAAATATATGACATCACTTACAAAAATCGTAGTAAGCGAATATTTCGATTAGTCACTTTCACCAACCAAATATCGCTTACCAATGAGTAATCGGCGAAAAGTGTATGATACTAGTAAAGAACACCGATATGGTGAGTCAACAACGATTGCAATTTGTCAGGGGTCTTCCCTCGCGCAATTTTGTTCACGTTTGTTCAGGATATATTACCAGGACTAAAACGTCTTTTCTACCACTCACAAAACATATATATATATATATATATATATATATATATATATATATAAAAACGTAGTCTATGGTACAAATAAGAGATATTTTCCCAAGGCATAAGTGGAATGGAAGTAAGTCAGTATTACTGTCTTCATTTATTAGCCTTTTGGCCCATTTATTTTCTCTAACTTCATTGATATAAAGTGTTATAACTTGAATCAATACACATATATATTAGCCTCAATGTTAAGTTATCTATGTAATTATTACGGTTAACTTTACTTTTGCGCTGTTGAATCTTGAGAATAATTCGAGGCGACGCGGAAACAACTCCATCTAGTCGCATCCAGAAAAAGGTTTGGTTCAGAAGGGTGGTCGCACAGTTGGTTACACACTACTATGAATCGGATACTGATTCAATATTATGTATTTTTACTTTACATAACTCCGCCTGTAGCCCCTAGGGTTGCTGCCGGTCCCAAGCCCGGATAAAGGAGGAGGGTTGGGCATGGGGCTAGCAAACCCATCCCGTAAAACAGCAAACGTGCTAAAAAAACGCTAACCAGTAAAAACCTTTATAACCATTTTTACTCTGCCCTGGGAGTTGGAAGGTATGTTATGACGCCTCATGGTGAAAGCCGAGTTTCTTCGGAAGCCACGAGGCCGATGTCTCTTCTGACAACCAGAGCAACAATTAATATAGGTACGTGGAATGTCCGCACGCTGTGGGAAACAGGGAGGACCATGCAAATAGCTGAAGAAATGAAAAGATACAACCTGAAGATACTTGGAATAAGCGGAACGCATTGGGTGCAAGCTGGACAGCAACGGTTATCCTCGGGAAATGTGCTTTTATACTCCGGCCACGAAGAAGAAAACGCCCCCCACACACAAGGAGTAGCATTGGTGTTATCCCTAGATGCATGGAAGTCTCTTATAAGATGGGAACCTCATGGACCTAGGATCATCACAGCATCCTTCAAGACGAAGAAGGAAGGGATTGCAATGAATGTCATCCAGTGCTACGCACCCACCAATGACAGCCACCAAAACGACAAAGACCAGTTCTATGCGAGGCTGCAGTCAATCATCGAGAAATGTTCAGCCAAGGACCTGACCATTCTGATGGGCGACTTCAACGCCAAGATCGGAGTGGATAACACCGGGTATGAAGACATCATGGGACAACATGGACTGGGAGAAAGGAATGATCACAGTGAGAGGTTTGTAAACTTATGTGCCTTCAACAAAATGATTATAGGTGGCACCATTTTCTCCCACAAACGTATACACAAAACTACATGGGTTTCACCGGACCACATTACGGAGAACCAAATCGACCACATTTGCATCAATAAGAAGTTTAGAAGAACCATGGAAGACGTAAGAGCAAGGAGAGGAGCCGACATAGCTTCAGATCACCATTTGGTGGTGGCTAAAATGAAACTGAAGCTGAGGAAGCACTGGACAACTGGAGCAGCAGTATTACACAAGTTTAATACAGCCCTTCTCCGGGATACTAACAGACGCAACGAATTCAAATTAATTCTCAGCAACAAGTTCCAGGCATTTCAGGATCTACTAGAAAAAGGTGGAACTAATATGGAAGACAACTGGAAAGAGATTAAGGGAACAATAACCTCAACATGTCAGGAGGTTTTGGGTCTCAAGAAACAACACCAAAAAGAGTGGATTTCTGTTAGTACTCTGGACAAGATCCAAGAAAGGAGGAACAGAAAGACAGCGATCAATAACAGTCGGACAAGAGCAGAGAAAGCCAAGGCACAGGCCGAATACACCGAAGTCAACAAGCAAGTGAAGAGGAGCATCAGGTTGGATAAACGAAAATTTGTTGAGGACCTAGCAATGACAGCGGAAAAAGCTGCAAGAGAAGGAAATATGAGGCTCTTATACGATACAAAGAAGAAGTTAGCTGGGAAATTCAACAAGCCAGAACGGCCAATCAAGAACAAGGCTGGCAAACCAATCACTGAAGTGCATGAACAACGGAACAGGTGGGTAGAGCACTTCCAAGAACTCTTGAATAGACCAGCCCCACTGAACCCACCAGTCATCGAAGCAGCAGCCACGGATCTCCCTATAAGCACAGACCCACCAACAGTCGAAGAAATCAAAATGGCCATCAGACAGCTCAAGAGTGGCAAGTCAGCAGGACCAGACAACATACCAGCGGAGGCACTGAAGACAGATATAGAAACAACTTCAAAGATACTCCACATTCTCTTCAGGAAGATTTGGGAGGATGAAAAAGTTCCAGCAGACTGGAAAGAAGGGTACCTCATCAAGATACCAAAGAAAGGCGATCTCAGCAATTGTGAGAACTACAGAGGCATTACCCTACTCTCAGTACCAGGAAAGGTCTTCAACAGAGTGTTATTGAACAGATTAAAGGACCCAGTCGACGGCCAACTCCGAGATCAACAGGCCGGATTCCGTAAAGATCGATCATGTACCGATCAAATCGCTACTCTACGGTTCATTGTTGAACAATCAATTGAATGGAATTCACCACTTTACATCAACTTTATCGACTATGAAAAAGTATTCGACAGCGTGGATAGGAGAATATTATGGAGCCTTCTACGACATTACGGCGTACCCGAGAAGATAGTCAACATCATACGAAATTCTTACGACGGACTACATTGTAAAATCGTGCATGGAGGTCAGCTCACAGATTCATTCGAAGTGAAGACCGGTGTCAGACAAGGCTGCTTACTCTCGCCCTTCCTCTTCCTACTGGTCATCGACTGGATCATGAAGACTGCAACATGTGAAGGCACTCTCGGAATACAATGGACAACATCGACGAAACTAGATGACTTGGACTTTGCAGATGACCTAGCTCTTCTTTCTCACACACATCATCAAATGCAGAAGAAGACCAACAATATAGCAGCAGCCTCAGCAGCAGTAGGCCTCAACATACACAAAGGGAAAAGCAAGATCCTCCGATACAAAACAGCAAACACTAACCCAATTACACTTGACGGAGAAATTCTGGAAGACGTTGAAACCTTTACATATTTGGGCAGCATCATCGACAAACAAGGAGGGTCTGATTCGGATGTGAAGGCGCGGATTGGTAAGGCAAGGGCAGCATTTCTACAACTGAAAAACATCTGGAACTCAAACCAACTGTCAGTCAATATAAAAGTCAAAATTTTCAACACAAATGTGAAGACAGTCCTGTTGTATGGAGCTGAAACTTGGAGAACTACGAAAAGTATCCTACAGAAGATACAAGTATTTATAAACAACTGTCTCCGTAGGATTCTTCGGATCTGTTGACCAGATACCATCAACAACAACCTGTTGTGGCAGAGAACTAATCAACTTCCAGTTGAGGAAGAAATTAGGAAAAGACGCTGGAGATGGATTGGACACACACTGAGGAAACCATCAAACTGTGTCACAAGACAAGCACTGACTTGGAATCCTGAAGGCCACAGAAACAGAGGAAGACCCAAGAACACATTGCGTCGGGAATTAGAAACAGACATGAAGAGAATGAACAGCACTTGGGAAGAGCTAGAACGGAAAGCCCAGGACAGAGTTGGCTGGAGAATGCTGGTGGGCGGTCTATGCTCCACTTGGAGTAACAGGCATTGATTGATTGATTGATTGATTTACTTTACATACTAAAAATTTAATAATTGTCAATGTCAGTCGGAATAATAACACCATAAAATGGGAGAATTTCAGAAACGTATATTAAATACTTTATTTAAGTTGACCGATATATAATTAACCAAAACATTAGATATAATGATAACGGGTCAAAAGAGTAGGTATTAAGAGATTGCACTTAACATACAACAACTTTAGTCATATGAATATATAAAGAAAATAAAGCAAACAAACGGAACCTCTGACTAAAATGCTTCTCAGCTTTAGTTTAACTATAAACCTGTTGTATTTGCTTGAATGTCAACGTAGAACTTAGCACATATATGTATCGGTCCAGTTAATTACACTTGTAGCCCTCCGCAGTCAGGTATTTCATTAATTTAATTAGACTGATAACCAAATAGCTACACAAAAAAACCGTAACGATAAAATCCCCAATTACCTTAGTAGTGAGTTTGTATGTCTTCTCTATACTTGGCACTAAATTGATACGATTACCTATACTTAGGATATAGCACTAAAAAGGTTGTGATGAGCCACCGTTTTTATACAACCTTGATATTTTCAGCTCGATCACTTTTAGTAAAAGCTTTTTCTTTCCTATGTATGAGGAAATGGTTCCATGATTTTATGTCGCAGAACTTAATAACTGACAGAGAAACCAATCAATGTAGATAATCTACACAACATGAAAACAAGTTTTTCATGACAATTTAGCTACATTATGGACACAACGAGTCTAATTAATTACCTTTGGAACCTCACTGGGGAATCTGAAATGACAAAATGCAGACCGTGAAATTTAAGAGATAATAAAAATACGTTATTTGTAACGAAATTCCGAAAATCGAGTATTTACTTACTCCACTGTACAGGAATACGTTGGGCGACAAAACGACCCATAAGGACAGCTAAACCTGTGCACAAAGCGTGACCGAGAACTCCCCCTACGATTACACCCAAGGCACTCTATGCATGCAAATGAAAACAGAAATGGAAATGTTTAGAACAATGAGTTAGAGAAAAAAAGAGATATTCTGGATTATAAGAAGGCTTTTCTTAGCTAGATAAAGTAAGGTTCTGAAGTTTGTGAGTAGTAGATTTTGTTAATCGTTAGTCGAATACTACGAGCCTATGAATATCGTCTATCTCTACTGGCAATATTTCACATCCATACAGTAAGACAAACCGAACCGTTGCGTAACAAATGTGTCCTTTGTCGGAATGTCTCACCTGCGCTACAAGTGACGCAGATTGGCAAAACCAGTCGAGCCTTCTGCATACGAGCCAAGATTCCATCGGACACCGGGCCATCAGGACTGGTGAGACTTCCAGGATAAGCGAAGCGGTCAACGCATTCAACTACTTCTCTCCTTACCACTAATTTCGGTGCTGAAGCAAGCCAATCTTAAAGGAACATTTGCATTTGAGTGGGGAGAATCGCATCTCAAACATGCTTACATTGATGCTTAGGGTAGTCAAGAGACTCTGCATCTTATTAGCATCTTCATCCAGTAGAACCATATCATCTGCATACTCAAAGTCAATAAGTTTATCTCCTAGAAGGAGGTCAACCTCTGAGAAGTCAGACGATGAAAATGATAATTCTAAAAGCATGTTGATGATAAACTTAAATGAAAATGGGGAAAGCGGATAACCTTGGTGAACACCATTTGAAGTAATCAATTCCGAATACAGTTTGCTATAAGATCTAACTCGACTAGCAATGTTCGTGTAAAGAGCTTGTATAGGGTTAATGTACTTCACTGGTACGCCTTCCAATGACAGCCATTGAGATGTAACCTCATGATCGATAGGGTCAAACGCTGCCTTAAAGTCAAGTAATACAGTTATTGTTGGACGTATAAGTGTGCTTACGTTCCAGAACCTACTGAAGAGTGAATATTTGGTCTATACAACCACGTCCAGATCTGAAACCACCTTGGTTTGCTCTTCATGAGCTTTAATAAGACATCAAAGTATTATTTAAGCCAATATCTTCGACGCTATATTCGTCGAAAACTCCGCCTGTAGCCCCCCTAGGGTTACTGCCGGTCCCAAGCCCGGGTAAAGGAGGAGGGTTGGGCATAGGGCTAGCACCCCAATCCCTTAAAACCCAAACTTGCTAAAAAAAAAACGCAAACCAGATTAAACAAGATAAACCATTTAAACTCTGCCCTGGGAGTGGAAAGATTGTTTATGACGCCTCATGATGAAAGCCGAAATTCTTCGGAAGTCGTGAGGCCGATGACCCCCCCTTCTCACAACCAGAGCAAATATTTTTATAGGTACATGAAATGTTCGAACAATGTGGGAGAGCGGGAAGACAAGTCAAATAGCTGCAGAATTGAAGAGATACAACTTGACAATACTCGGAATCAGCGAAACCCATTGGACTCAAGCTGGACAGAAAACATTGGCTTCGAGAGAGACGCTACTACACTCCGGCCACGAAGAGGAAAATGCTCCTCACACTCAAGGAGTTGCTCTGATGCTGTCCAAAAAAGCACGTAATGCACTTGTGGGATGGGAACCACATGGACCCAGAATCATCAAGGCATCTTTCAAAACAATGAAGAAAGGGATTACAATGAATATTATTCAATGCTATGCAACAACCAACGACGGCAACGACGAAGACAAAGATCAGTTCTACGATAGACTGCAATCAATTATAGCAAAGTGTCGAGGAAAGGATCTGACAATCCTGATGGGGGACCTAAACGCCAAAGTCGGAATGGACAACACTGGATACGAAGAAATCATGGGACGACAAGGACTGGGAGACAGAAATGACAATGGTGAGAGATTTACAAACCTATGTGCCTTCAACAAATTGGTTATAGGTGGTACAATATTCGCCCACAAACGCATACACAAGGCTACATGGGTCTCATCGGATCATACTACAGAGAATCAAATCGATCATATATGTATCAATAAAAAATTTAGAAGATCAATGGAAGATGTAAGAACCAGGAGAGGAGCTAACATAGCATCAGACCACTACCTGGTGGTTGCTAAAATGAAACTGAAGCTAAAGAAGCAGTGGACAACTGGAGTGGCAGCAGTACAACGGTTCAACACAGGCTTTCTCCGAGACACTGACAAACTCAACGAATTCAAAATATCTCTCAACAACAGGTTCCAAGCCTTACAAGATCTGCCGAAAGAAGGAAAAACCACTATGGAGGATAACTGGAAAGAAATCAAAGAAGCACTAACGTCAACGTGTCAGGAGGTTCTAGGCCCCAAGAAGCACCATTATAAGGAATGGATCTCCACTGAGACATTGAGCAAAATTCAGCAAAGGAGGAACAAGAAGATAGAAATCAACAACAGCCGAACAAGAGCAGAAAAAATCAAGGCTCAAGCTGAATACTCAGAAGCAAATAAGCAGGTAAAGAAGAACATTAGAGCCGACAAACGGAAACTCATCGAACGCCTGGCAACGACAGCGGAGAAGGCTGCAAGAGAAGGAAATATGAAACAGCTATACGACACAATGAAGAAACTGGCAGATAAACATTGTAAACCAGAGCAACCGGTCAAGAACAAAGAATGCAAGATACTCACTGAGATTCAAGAACAAAAGAATAGGTAGGTAGAACACTTTGAGGAACTCTTAAATAGGCCAGCTCCACTGAACCCACCGGATATCCAAGCAACACCTACAGATCTCCCGATAGATGTCGCTCCACCAACGATGGAAGAAATCAAGATGGCCGTCAGACAAGTCAAAAGTGGGAAAGTAGCAGGATCTGACAATATACCAGCTGAAGCACTCAAGTCACATATCCATCTAACAGCAAGAATACTCCACCTTTTATTCAAAAAGATCTGGGAGGAAGAACAGGTGCTGGCAGACTGGAAAGAAGGACATCTTATCAAGATACCAAAGAAAGGAGATTTGAGCAAATGTGACAACTACAGAGGGATCACGCTACTATCGATACCAGGGAAAGTCTTTAACAGAGTATTGTTGAATAGAATGTAAGATTCAGTGGAGGCTCAACTTCGAGATCAACAAGCTGGTTTCCGTAAGGATCAGTCGTGCACGGACCAAATCGCAACACTACGGATCATTGTTGAACAATCAATTGAATGGAACTCACCACTGTACATCAACTTCATTGATTATGAGAAGGCGTTTGATAGTGTAGATAGGAGAACACTATGGAAACTTCTTCGACACTACGGCGTACCAGAGAAACTTATCAACATCATCCGGAACTCTTACGATGGAACACAGTGCAAAATTGTGCATGGAGGACAACTGACAAATGCATTCCCAGTGAGGACCGGAGTCAGACAAGGTTGTCTGCTCTCACCTTTTCTCTTCCTCCTAGTGGTTGACTGGATCATGAAGACCTCCACATCTGAGGGAATGTACAGGATTCAATGGACAAGTAGGATGCGACTCGATGATTTGGACTTCGCCGATGATCTAGCTCTTTCAGCACATACACACCAACAAATGCAAGCGAAGACAACCAGTGTAGTAGTAACTTCAGCATCAGTAGGCTTGAACATACATAAGGGAAAGAGCAAGATTCTTAAGTACAACACAGGGAGCACCAACCCAATTCAACTTGATGGAGAAACTCTGGAAGAAGTGAATACTTTCACATATCTGGGGAGCATCATCGATGAACAAGGAGGCTCCGATGCAGATGTAAAGACAAGGATTGGCAAAGCCAGGGCAGCATTCCTACAGTTGAAAAACATATGGGACTCAAAACAAATATCAACTAACCTCAAAGTCAGACTCTTCAATTCGAACGTGAAGTCAGTCCTGCTGTATGGAGCCGAAACTTGGAGAATTACTGATAACATCATCAGACGGATACAAGCATTTATAAACAACTGTCTACTCAAGATACTGAATGTCCGTTGGCCGGAAACCATCAGCAACAGCTTACTATGTGAGAGGACAAACCAACTCGCATCAGCCGAAGAGGAAATTAGGAAAAGACGTTGGAAATGGATAGGACATACATTACGCAAACCATCAGACTGCATCACGAGACAAGCATTAACATGGAATCCTGTTGGGAAACGGAAAATAGGAAGGCCAAAGAACACTGCGTCGAGAATTGGAAGCAGACATTAAAAGGATGAACAGCAACTGGAAACAATTGGAAAGGATTGCTCAGGACAGAGTTAAATGGAGAACCCTGGTGAGCGGCCTATGCTCCTCAGCGAGGAGTAACGGGCATAAGTAAGTAAGTAAGTATATTCGTCGAAGTGATTCCTCGGTAATTATCACAAGAGGACTTCTGTCCTTTCTTATAGACTGGGATGATTAGTGATTGAGATCAGTCAGAGAGGAATACGACTAGTTCCCAGATTCTAGCCAAGACATCAATTAATCTTGCTGCTAAAACTGAAGCTGTCTAAGGGGTTAATCCATCAGGTCCAGCTGCCCTCTCTCGCTTTAGATTCCCTATAGCCTTCTCAACCTCACTAAGACTTGGTGGACCAATATCAATTTGCCATTCGGGTTGCTTGGGAATGGTGAGCAAATGAAATGAGGTCGAAAGCTAGTTGAACTGTTCCCTAAAGTGTTCTGCCCATCGGCCTAATTTTCTGGACTGACAATAAATAATGGTTCCATCTTTTTCTGAGATATTTTCATTTACAGCCGGATGTGTGATGCCCGTCTCCTTGATAAGTCTGTACAGTTGTCTACTGTTACCTATTGCCACTGCTTTTACCATCTCTTTAGGTTTTGCCACCCACCACTGCTCACGACCATTACGTAAGCTTTTGACTAGCGTGTGTTGAAGTTCCCTTCGCTCATCAGCGTGTTCAGAACTAAACTGGATGTGTTGCCGGGGCATCTATCAGTTCGGTAGATGCAGCTGAAATCCACTGGCTTTTCTTAACTTTCTGGTCTAGCTTACCAGTAAATATCACTGCTGTTTCAAAGGCTTTTTGGATACCATTCCAAGTTGACTCGGGGTGAGTATCTCTAAATGGTTTTCTAGATATTCCTGAAATGTATTTTTGACTATGAAGGGGGTCCTTGCCTTGAATCTCTAATGTCCAGTGAGACACAGACTAATACGCGCTCGTGCTAAAGCATGATCTGAGTCTAAACGTGTATTCCAGAATGAGTGGCAGTCTTTTATCGAGGCTCCCCAATGATGGCCGATAGTTATGTGGTCTATTTTAGTCCAGTGTTGAGTTGACTGTAAAGGTCACCATATCAACTCTTTCCTTATGCTTCAAGTTGGTGCTTGCGAGGAATAGACGGTTATCTGAACATAGTTGTAACAGATGGTCGCCATTACCAGTTCGTTGAGCCACGACACAATAGGATCCACCTAGGTGCCTTTTGGTTTCATTTAGTCTACCTGATTGGGCATTAAAATCACTAGCCACTAATACTGCATTAGTGTGTTCAGCTTTCGAAGGTCAGAAAGCATTCTGTAAAATTCATATCTTACTTTATCAGAGTTGCAATCAGTGGGAGAGTAGACAAGGATAAGGAAGAGGTCTCCAGAAACACGAAAGGTGAAACTGGCCGGTTCTTCATTTTAACAAAGTGAGGCCAAGCGAATGATTGAGCTTCGTTTCCTGTATACGCTTTTCAGAGACGCAGAAGACATCGATACAACGGGATTCTAGAATCATATCTAAGGAGGCTTGTTGTACTAATTAGTATAAGGTTCGAACATTAAAAGCTGCGATGTGTAGTTTAGTGCGAGGTTCCAGGAGACCAGAAATAACATTTCGTGAACTCGAACCAATAGGATTAGAGGAGTGAGGTGATTAAGTTATGCAAGAAGGGTTGATCACAGGGACGAGAGAATTATCAAAAGTTGAGTGGGATTTGACCTCGAACAAGGTGATCATGTACGCTGTTAGAGGTATGAGGGCGGTTGTCACTTCCTAGCTGCCCACACCATAGGAGGATATTACTTTTCGAGGCCCTGAAAAGGAAACTGGTTAGTGTTGGTCATGGTGACTTTACTCATTAACAACGTAGAACCTGCCATATATGCACATAGGTTCAAGTTGCTATACCACATTAGTACTATGAGATTAAATTTACAGATGTAACACAAGAGTGCAGTCGCAGAGCCCAGGAGACAACTGCTTGAGACCGATAACGTACGACCTTGTTATGAGAAACTTTTGAAGTGTTAGCTCCGATCTGTAAAAGGCCTTGCCACCGGAGGCGGAAATCCGTGGAGTAAGGTGAGGTGTGACATTTTACGATCAACCTTATCTAAACCCATCCTTCCTTTGTAGGAGGGTAGGATCGCTGCGGATGCTGACTATCCGACGGAAAAACCTTACTGCCGTCACACCCCTCTGCAGTCAGTAGTACAACTTCGCCCTCAGATCTTAGGTTGCTGCTTTTAGTTTTATCGCTTTCTAACCGACCTGCTTCGCCTGGTAGGACCTAGAGTAACATACGATTCAGCCAACATAGTTCGGTTGGGTTATCACAATAGGCAAGCTCGATCACCACATCGAGGCAGCAGCTACACTCGGGATCCTATACGACGCTTATCTACGACTAATACATCAATACCGAGCTTGATTTTTAAGTTGTTTGCCTTCGTATTTCTCACGATACACACTAAGCGTCATAAGATAATAGTTAGAAATCCTAGTTTTCCAATTACCGATGAGAATTAACTGGTAGTCAAGTCTTATATTAACTGCAACTTAAATGACTACAAAAATCTGTATTTTCCAGCCATGAGTGATGTTTTATAATCCGACATTTAATTATTAATAAATATTCTATAGACACGTTAATTTACTGGATGAAAAACCTATTTTTGGTTGACGAACTTTTTTTGTTCATAACGCATATGGAGGACCCGATAAGCAATTTTATTTCGCGAACAATTTTTACTTGTTTACATATTATCATAATATTCCGGTATGGGACTAAGTAGGCATCAAGCAAAAGTACAGTGATAAGCTAAAAACCCTCATCGGCGGTTGTTACTGTGACTTCGCGCGCATAAGGTAGCATTAAATACTTGGTCATACGCATTAATCATAACAGCCCCTTTTCTAACGTCATAACATGTAATCCTAGCATATTAATAAGTATTAGGAAAAACTGGCAACGGGCATTAAAATCTCTGCTTGCCTTTGTAGCTGCAAGAACAATTGTAGTTATTTGTGACCTGTCACCCCATTCTGCCAAAAATGTGAGGACAAAAGCTTCTACAAATATTGGAGTCAGTATTTTTCTAATGATTAAAATTAGTTTGGAGAGCAAACTCTTCGGAGTCTCTGGAGCCGGAGTGCCAGTTTCTATATCACCTGATTTTGACTGTGTAATTTTCATATGAACTTCATCGAACTCTTCTTTGGCTGCACTGGAAGACATGGTATATGCTACGTACTAAGTGAACTTCAAAAGTAATTACCTTCATAAAGCATCTTTAGGCCGAAAATAAGGAATAGAACACCAGATAAATTTAGAGTTACAGAACGTGGGACAATTGTTGTTGCATAGCCAAGTAATGCTGCAAGAAATCAATTACAACAGAAATTACTACCCGACAACATTGTCATTGTAATAAGAGCAAACATTGCTCCACAATAAACCAGAGCCCGTGGATGTTGCATCGACATGATAGCAGCAATGAAAAATGTTTTGTCACCAAGTTCAGAAATTATGATGACGTACAATGAAGAGGTAAATCCAGATGAGAACAAATCCCATGCTGAATTAATTTTTTTGGAGGGTTCGGACTCGTCGTTTGCTGACATCCGCGTTGGGAATGTTCCATAAGAACGTACCTCTAGGCAGAATCCCCCATCCCACACAGTAATCAAAAAGATGCACACGAAAAGAAGAAGCATCAGATTACAAAACCTCGTAACGCATTAGCCGAATCCCGCTCGACAAAGACTTCAACTTTTTATTTCAAATGCTCAAATTGTTACACTTTCAATTCCACTTGGCAGAATTTACGAATTGACGTTCTTGAAGTCTGTGACCAGAGGGTAGAAATGTTCTTGGTTTTTGACAGTACGACACTGGTCATAGAGCTTCTAATACTGTCAGAAAAAAACTAAACAACCAAGGCGGATGAAGTATGAATTTCTGATAAGTCGCCTTTACATAGACTATTCAGCCAGCCGTTTACAAATGTACATCCTTAAAAGTTAAATTAAATGTTAAGAACAGGAGTATATTCTTCAATATTTTCCCGCGTATACATGGTTTTGTGACTTTAAATTGGATGGAAGATCATTTATAAACGACAAGAAGAGAAACGCTCCAAGCTATAGAACCTTGTAATACTCTGCTGTTCATTGTTAATCAATTAAAAATAGCAAAGCTAACTTCTACAGTTATAGACCTGTCTCTTAGGTAGTTACATAACCATTCCAGTAAGCACCCATAAACATCCATCAACTACAATTTTCTGCAAGGAATTCGATGATGTACTTCATTGAAATCTTCTGGAAAATCTAAGAGGGCGATATGCACGGGGTAGTTGTGTTTTGCTGGTATACTTCAACTTGCGTACACTGTCAGAAGTTTAGCGTTATATAATCCGTTTGGAGAGAAACCGTAGTGGCATAGAGGTAGCAGAGAATTATGAAGAAAGTAGTCTCGGAGACAATCGTTGACGATTGTTCCATGACTCGTACTCCAGATGGCAAGGAACTTGGACCTTCGCCTTCAAACTTTTCTTGATAAAATAAAAGAACTACGTCTACATGGTAGAAGTGTTATTAGTAAGGATTAGTACAATACTTTTAGTTTTGTTTTTAAACTGGATAATTAAATATTATTTGAGAGTTAAGAGTAGGTTGGAAGAAGAAACTGCTTCCAAAAAGTTGCTTTTTACTACATAAAAAGATTAGGTAGATGTATGGTCATCCTTGGAGAGAATCAACAAAATGCACCAGCGCTGCCTCTTTAAGCGAAGAGTCTAAAGTGCACCCGATAAATGACCAAGTTATGTTTGCCGTATTACCAGGGCAATTTCTATCGACTGAACCCACTCTTACGAATGAGAATAAATCAGAAGGCAACGAAGGACGGAAAGGAAGTTACATTTACAGTTATCTTCACAGCCATATGTTAAAACGGCGCGGACTGCTGCGCAGTAAACCCGGCCTTTCTCTGAGACACGGGTATCTCGCCACACGTCACATGTGGCGTAAATTGGCGAAAGCCAGTCGGGCTTTCTGAATCCGTGCTGAAATTTCTTCAGACACCGACCCACCAGGGGTGATAAGACATCCTAGATAAGTGAAGCGGTCAACTCATTGAATTACCTCACTCCGTATAACTAATTTAGAAAGAGAAGCAGGTCAGTC
The DNA here is from genome assembly GCA_034768735.1 of Schistosoma mekongi. Classification (NCBI taxonomy): domain Eukaryota; kingdom Metazoa; phylum Platyhelminthes; class Trematoda; order Strigeidida; family Schistosomatidae; genus Schistosoma; species Schistosoma mekongi. The sequence continues at coordinate 20,518,790 of CM068308.1, read as the reverse complement.
TTGGAGTAGCATTTTGCGTTTGGGAGGGGAGAAGAGCATCCCGAATATTCTCGCGTTGTTACTCAAGGTGTTCAGGAGACTCTGCATATTGTGTCGCGTCTCCACCGAATAAGACTATATCGTCTGCGTATTCTAAGTCAACGAAAGGGCCTCTTGGAAGGAGGGTAATTCCTTAGGAGTTAAAAGAATTGGGCAAGATTTCTAAGAGTACATCTATGATGAAATTAAGTAGAAAAGGGGATAAGGGGCAACCCTGACAAACCCCACTTGAGGATGAAATTTCTCGTGACAGTTTGCCATATGCTCTGCCTCGACCAGTGGTGACCGAGTAGAGAGCCTTTATAAGGTTTATATACTTTTTAGGTACGCATTTTAATGGCAAACATTGCCACAGGATTTCACGGTTTACGGAGTCGAAAGCTGCTTTCAAGTCAAGAAATACAACTACAATCGGGCGTTGGTACATATGTCTATGTTGGAGAATCTGGCGTATGGTGAATATTTGATCAATGCAACCTCGTCCAGGTTTGAAGCCAGCCTTGTTTTATCGAGTCTGCTGCTCCGTAGTGTCAGATAAACGCCGAATGTTTATAGAGGATAATATTTTAGACACTATATTAGTCAAACTGATTACCCTGTAGTTGTCACACGAGGATTTCTGTCCCTTTTTGTAAACTGAAATGATCAGCGTATGAAACCAGTCAGATGGAATGATGTTCAGTTCCCAGACCTAGGCTAATATGTCAGTCAACCTGCCAACTAACACTGAACCACTATCCTTAAAGATGTCGGTAGATAACCTATCAGGTCTTGCCGCTTTTCCTTACTCCAACTTACTCGCAACCTTTTCAACCCCACTAAGAGTTGGGGGACCTATCTCAGCTTTCCATTCAGGTAGCTTTAGGATAGTGGGTAAGCTAAGTGTAGCTGGGGGCCATTTGAACTGTTTCTGAAAGTGTTCCACCCATCGCTCTAACCTTCTAGATTGAGAGTGAATCACAAACCCATCTTTTTCTGAGATAATTTCACTAACTGTCGATTTCTTAATACCAGTGTCCTTGATAAATCGTCTACTAATCCCCTCTGCTACCGATGCTTCCAATGCTGTTGCTTCTGTTGCTCATCACTGTTCATAATCCTTACGCAGACTCTTCGTCAGTCTACGTTTCAATTGTCGTCGCTCTTCATCATACTCCGAGCCTGCTGGAATGAGTTTTCGAGCCATCATCAGTTCACTAAAATTTCCAGAGATCCAATGGTCTTTTATAACCTTGGGATTGAAGTTAGATGCAGATAACGCTGCTGCGTTTACACTTGCTTTAAAATCGTTCCATTTAAAATCCCCTGCTACAGTTACTATGTCTGAGCTCTTGGCTTTCTGAAGAAGGCTCGAGAACTTCATAAAAAACTCGTCCTCAACTCCAACTGTGCTGCAGTTAGTGAGGGGCATAAGCGGAGACGACAAAAAGGAATCGGCGTGTGTCCTTATCTTTCCAAGTTCGTACTGGGCCATTTAGACGGACAGCACATAAACGACTGCTCGAAATAATCCACTGGAGAAATGGCTGTTTTGCCCGTAAGCTTAGTGCTATGTCTACACCAGCGGGGCCATGCGGGCTTGCTATCAGGTCTCCAGATAAACGAAGTGTAAATTGTGTTGTCCCGTTGCATTGACTAGGTGAGGTCAAACGGATGACCATGCTAGGATTTTGTATGCGTGTTTAGGAGACGCAGCATACATTAATTGGAGGAAATCCTAGTGTTTTAGCTAAGGCAGCTTTTTGACCGATGACAGCGTACGTACACCAAAAGCTCCAACATGAAGTTCAAAGCATGGCTTCAGGAGACCTGGTATGACATTTCGGGAACTCGGGTAACCAGTACAAGTGGCTTGCATAGATGTAGTGGGAGAAGTGCAAATAGTAGAAGCAAAAGAACTTGTTTGCTTGTGAATAAAGTGATCTGTTAGAGATATGAGAGCTGTTATCACTTACAGTTGCCCACACTGTGAAAGTGTTTTTCTTAAGGTACCTGACAAAGAAAGTGGATTGGCGGGGTCTCGATGACTCGAAAGTGTGACCAAAGTGCCCAAGGGACAACTGTTCGAGGTCGGTCACCTATATTAGTTGTTGCTCCGTTGTCAGAAGGGGTATAGACCTCATGGCTTCTGAAGGAACTTGGCTTTCATCACGAGGCGTCATATCAGGCCTTCCAACTCCCAAGGCAGAGTTAAAATGGCTATAAAGGTTTTTACTTGTAGGCGTATTTTTAGCAAGGTTGTCATTTTAAGGAATAGGGTTGCTAACCCCATGCCCAACCCTCCTCCTTTTCTGATAGTTGTTGATATGATTACCATTAATTTTTAAAGTACGCATCTATAAAAAGCTAAAGTAAAATCATATTGATTAAGGGGAAACCTGTCACGCTGATACCTGATCATCAATTTAATAAAGCTTCAAATAGATGAAGTGGTGGCGAGTAATCGACAAGTGAGGCCAACCTAATGGTAATTGCATATTGCCAATTTAGCTGTTCAAGGTTGATAAAGAACCCTTGTAAATTGGCATGGTCTTAAGTAAGCCGAGATCCACTTGATCGTTGTGGACACATCTGCAAGATTACGCCACACTGACTTTAAAATAGGAGGCGAAATTCGGGTGTTCGGTTTGTTTAACCGCTACGGAGCTCAAGGATCTCAGCAAACCATGACAGTACAGATGTCTCGGATGTATTTAAAGCTATGTAAGGAGAAACGGACAAGAGTTTAAATCAAGCCCAGAAATCGCAAATCTCATAGCGGACTCCAGGAGGCGGAAAATATTGCATGTAGTTGCCATTTGGTGAATTTCCCAGTAGCTCTGAAACAGCAACATCTAGATAGTTAATGGCAAATCTCCTTGTTTCTGGACAGGGTTAATTATAATAAAAACTGATAACCAGATTTAAGTTATAAATACGCGTAAACCTGACACATAATAGAATAGTTTTCTTACACCCTCCCATTATTTAGTTTGTTTCTATGAGAGGATTCTGAAGTTAGTGCATAGATTACAGCTGGTTGATACAAGTTTGTAATTTATCAGACGAACAAGACAGGATGGAAGCTTCAGTACGTATAACAACTCAAGAAAACTATATTAACTAAACTACAATACCTAACTTGCCAATGATTAACTTTAATAGTTTTCTAAAGTTCTTGTGGAAGGCCATGGCTGATAAAGTCCGTCCACAACAGGGACGAGACTTTTATCATCAGTGGCACCAGGTGGTAGTCGCCTTGTTTCATCAATCAATTAAAGTGAGAATTATACCACTGGGTTTGGATCAAACCTACCTAATGGTTAGGAGCCAGAGAAAGTAACTAGTGTTCTGTGATTGGTGTGTTTTATCCTGGGGTGCAGTTCTAAACAACTCCATGCTAAAACTAATAAATTGCACAATGCCCCCTAATTCTTATTCATATCCGACCAATAGCAATCTGTGATAAATAAATGCAATTAGAAAACCAATATTGACACAAACTCATCGACTTGATCCTTGAGTTAAAAGAAACGAGAGGCACATAGGAAGCCGATTTTTGAAGATCAAACTCTCATTTTCATTAGCAAGAATAGACGAGACCAGTTTATAGAAAATTCAAACAAAAGAGCAAGGTTATTGTGATACATGTACGAGGGAATTAAAGAAGGCATACTCAGATTCACAAGGAAAAACTACTTACAAATTATTTATTTATTTTTTAAACACAAAATTTAATATGTGAGCTATACAAATAAAGTCATAATATTGTGAAAGGAAGAGAGTGGAGGTGACCATAGAAAAGAGGGGAAAGCTAATACTACCGAAAGAAAACTATATTGTTGGAAGCACAGTTCGGGCAAAAATAATCAAGAAAGACTCCATTCTTCTGAAAAAGTAATCAAACCTTAATTAGGAGCTTAGCAAAAAACTGCAACAGGATTGCCGCTGGCTTCTAATCTGGGCCATATTTAATAAGGTCTTAGGTCAAAGTTGTATCACCTCTAGAACTCTGACCCAGAAGTCAGAAGAGACCGGCAGAGCCCAGTCCTATCTATTGAAGTTCACCTGATACATGACCAAGTTACACTTGCGGTATTACCAGGGCAAATTCTAACAATTGAGCCCACTCTTACGAATGAGAATAAATCAGAAGGCAATTAAGGATGGAAAGGAAGTTATATTTGATCGTGAATATGGCGGCAGTGGAATAGCAACGTCTAGGCTGGTAAACTAGAGAGAGTTGCTTTCCACGATGCGGCATGACGTGATCTGGTGATAATACGTGACCGAGCGCCTTCAACTAGTAGTGTCCGCTAAAACAAACATGGTTAGCATCAATGTCAAGGACCTATGTAACTATTTATTTTGGGGATTATTTACCGCTACAGCTCACTCCCCCCCTAATGGGTTCGTGAGGACCCTATGACGTACCAGCCAAAGGATAAAACCCAATGCGTTAAACATTGGTAAACGTTCCTATGATAGCTTGCTATGTTGTGCAGCCTCTGGCCGTCAGTGCCTATGCTAAAGTATCGTTACATAAAAAAAATTGTACAAAATGTAATCGTTCTCTTCCGTTTTCTTCTGGTCGTTTCCAGGCGTCCTGGAAATCTAAAAAAAGAAAATTTTTAAATATGTGCCTTTCATTTATATATATACATATTTAAAAACAATTTGGCGGCTAAATACAGCTACAAAAACCCATAAAATGTTAACAACGTTAACATGAATTAAAAAAAGGTTTTTTGATATTTTTTTTCGAAACATACGAAAATGTGTAAAAAATGCATACCATAAAGTTTAAAAAAAGGCATTTTTATTCAATTTTTTTATTTTATATATATAAACTTCACAATACACACAGTGAAAAATTAGAAAAGAAAATCAATAGACGTAATATTCATTTAAGTGTTCTGGAAATCGTACATTTCTACCAGAACGTGTAGTTCTCGGCGTTATGGAACTCTTCTGAATTTCCAATTGTTTGTTGATTGTTGCTTGAGGCATGGCGACTTCGCTGATGTCGAGTTTCGGCGGTGTTGTGGCGAGTTGGATATCGAAGAATTTACCTTCTAGGTAGGCTGCTTTGAGGCTGTCAATGCTGACGTTCTCCTCGTGTCCATTCGAATCGATCGTATAGTACATTGTTTCACGTTTCAACTCCTTGTATGGTCCTACGTAGGTCGCGTCAAGAGGTCAGCGTAGAGCATCATGACGTACAAAAACGTGTGTACTATATTTTAAAGTGGGCTGTATGAAAGTGTCTGTCGATTGTTGTCGAGTCTGGACTGGCTTAACTGAACGCATAGCATTTGTAAGCCGGTTCACGTGAGAATCGATATCCAGGTTTATCAAGGTGGAAGCGGTCTCCACAAACTCACCTGGTAATCGAAGAGTCGTTCCGTAAACTAATTCAGACACACTACACCCGACATCCTCTTTTACCACGCTTCGAACTCCGAGTAAGACTAGTGGCAAAGCCTCTTTTTCACTGCGGGATGTTCGTAGCTGAAAGTGATGCTTTCGGCTGTCGATGAAATCTTTCCACCAAACCGTTAGATTGTGGGTGGTAGGCAGTTGTTCAGAAGGGCGTTGCTCCAAGAAGTTTTGTCAGAGAGTGGAACAATCCAGATTCAAACTGACGTCCATGGTCTGTCGTTATTGTAGATGGACAACCAAAATTCTCTATCCATCGTCAGAGGAAAGAGCGAGCAATTGTTACGCTAGTGATGTTTTTGAGAAGAATCGCTTCTGGCCAGTGTGTAAAATGGTCCACGCATGTCAAAAGATAAGAAAATCCATTTGATTCTGTTAAGGGTCCTACCAAATGAAGGTGGACGTGGTCGAATCAAACGTCTAGAGTAGGGAAAGTGCCATGAGAGCATTTACTATGCCTAATTACTTTGTTCTTATGACAGGCCACACAGGAGCGTGCCCACTCTTTGATGTCTTTATTCATCCTCGGCAAGTAGAATCTTCGGTCGATCAGTTTAGACATAGTACGAACTCCAGGATGAGAGAGGTTGTGCAATGTGTCGAAGATGATTCGTCGATAACTCTTGGGAACGATTGGACGGGCTGTACCTGTAGAATGATCACAAATTAAAATGCCCTTACGTTTTCCAATCGTCTTTGTTCGAAGTTTAAGAGTTGTTGTGGATAACTCGTGATGGAGATCATTGTCTTCATTTTGAAGTCGAGCTAGTTCAAGAAGGTCGATTCCTTGGATACGGTTCAAGGCATGTATTAGTGATAAGGCGCCGGCAACCACAATGTTAGCTCCAGATATATGTCGTATATCAGTAGAGAATTGGGAAATGTAGTCTAGATGACGCGACTCTCGCGGAGAGTACTTATCTGAAGATGACGTCATAGAAAACGTCAGTGGTTTATGGTCGGTGAATATTGTAAATCCCCGACCTTCGATGGAATGTTGAAAATGTCATACAGCACAGTACATGGCTAACAGTTCACGTCCAAAAGTGCTGTATCTCGATTCCGTATCGTTTAGTCGTCTTGAGAAGAATGATAGTGGTTGCCAAGTTTGGCCAGTCGATTGTTGCAGAACTGCGCCAATGGCTGAGTCAGATGCGTCAACCGCGATGTTGACAGGAGCTTCGGTATTGTGATGTGCCAGCATAGTCGCATTGACTATTTGCTTCTTTAGTTGCAGTGAAAGCCTTCTTTGACTCTGCATCTATTGTGACCACATTTTTATTTCCACGAAACTGGTCCGTTAGTGGTTTCATGATAGATGTACAATTGGGTATAAATCGACTGTAAAAACTTACCAATCTATTGAAAGCTTGCAACTGATTAATAGTGGTTGGTTTCGGGTACTCCGGAATAACCACCACCTTGTGTTTTTGAGGTTGTATACCATTCGCAATAATAGTATGCCCCAGAAAGTCCAACGAGGTTGTTCCAATTTGACATTTCTTTATATTTATGATAACTCCATATTGTTGTAGTCTTCTACAGACTGTGTCCAAATGTTTCATGTGTTACCTCGTCTGGGCTTGCTATCAGGCAGTCGTCGACGTATGCATGGACATAGTCAAGCCCGCGGAACACGTCATCAATGAAGCGTTGGAATGTTTGTGCTGCGTTCCTCAACCCATAAGGCATTCGGAGTAATTCGTAAAGGCCAAATGGAGTTACGATAGCGGTTTACGGGATATCATTTTCAGACATCGGTATTTGGTTGTACGTCTTTACTAAGTCGATTTTCGAAAATATTGTCATTCCCTTCAGGGTGGCCGTTAAATCGTGGATGTGCGGTAAAGGGTGACGATCAGGCGTAGTTTGGGCGTTAAGACGTCGGTAATCACCGGTGGGACGCCAGTCATTGCTAACTTTCTTCGGGACCATATGTAATGGAGATGACCATGGATTACTGGAAGGTCGAATTATTCCCAAGTCAATCATATGATCGAATTCGTTTTTCGCAATCCTTAGTTTTTCAGGCGCGAGTCGGCGTGCTTTGGAGAATACAGGTTGACCTGTAGTCGTGATGTGATGTGTAACATTGCTGGTTACACATGATAATTTCGATGACGCCTTATTCAGATCTGGATACTTGTCGAGTATCGGCTGAAAATAAGGGTTGATTAAGTGTTTAAAACGAAGAGGACATAAGCTACAACCTGTTGCAGCGGTTCCACGAATGTAGAGATTTGTGTTACTATCCACTAGTCTCGTTTTACTAGGGTCCACAAGCAAGTTGTGGTGGCTAAGTAAATCCATGTCTATGATAGGTATTTTCACTTCGGAGGTAGTGAAAATCCAGTGTATGAGTTTTCGTAAACCCACGTTTAAGTAGACGTATCGTTTACCATACGTAGCTATGTGTTTTCCATCGGCTGCCTGTTAATCGAACGCAGCTTCATGGTGGCGATCAGATGGAGCTGCAGGAAGAACGCTAACTTCTGCGGAAAGGACCATCATCGAGAGTGCGTTGACCAGTCACTTCTCGCATGCACGATAACATTTCCATCGCTGAAATGCTACCGAGCTCGGTGGTGTGAAACGACTTATCAAGACGTTGCCTGACGGATAAATCTCCGCGTTTGAGAATTGAAATTTTGAGCTGGTAATAAGGTTCTAGGCAGTCAAGGCTGAAAAAGAAGGGGGTGACCTACCTGTTCAATTCACGCGGAAGTGACCTTACGACGGCAAGGAATTGAACACGTGAATCTGTCACAGCGTGGTCTCGAAACTCGGCTTCTGCGTAGCAGAACCAAGCTTCTATGTTTTCTGTCCAGAAAGGAGTGAGCTGAAAGTTTGGTGTGTGGGAGTTTTAATCTTAATGAGCTTAGGAGTTCAAACAGTCATCATTAAGTCACCAATATATGGAAATACAAAAACAAATGCACTGAAAATGTGCAAAAAAAAATCAATCACACCAAAAGTATTGTTAAAACTATAAACAGGAACGAACTCACTGTTATGATGGTGTCCAGATCACGTCGGGCTCACCAATGAAGTGCACCTGGTATATAACCAAGTTATGTTTGCGGTATTACCACGGCAACTTCTAACGATTGAACCCACTCTTACGAATGAGAATAAATCAGAAGGCAATGAAGGATGGAAGAGAAGTTATATTTGATCATGAATAGACCGGCAATGGGATAATAACGTCTAGGCTGGTAAACTAGAGAGAGAGATGCTTCCCACAGTGAGGCGTGACGTGATCTGGTGATGATACGTGACCGAGCGCCTTCAACTAGTAGTGTCCGCTAAAACAAACATGGTTAGCATCAATGTCAAGGACCTATGTAACTATTTATTTTGGGGATTATTTACCGCTACAATTACATGGCATTACAACGAGATGTCAAAACTGTATCTAAGCTAAAAAATCTCAAAAATTCGCAGTGGGAAAAATGTTCCTTAATAATGGTAGAAACAGTATATCTTACCATTACTACATACTTCTCATTGGTTATCAGGCTGGTCGAGAGGTAATGGAATAACAGTTGTATATATTCCCAGCTTTATAAGTCCTTGACAAAAAATACCTAAAAAAATAGTAGTAACCGCACCGTTTGCAAAGTTGTTCATGCTTTAATGAATGTGTATGCTGCGAGAATCTTAAAAGAAAATGTTTTCTATACCACTTAGTATTGGAGCATTGTATGGAACCCGCGTAATTCACTTATTCCCGAAGAATGGATAGTGAGACACTTTCCGCCGGTATGTTACTATTAAGTTGATTTACATGATTTCGGGAGAGCAGATGGATGTATTATTGACAATACAGACTCATCAGCCGCAGACTCGAACCTGATAGGCGGAAAAGACATCCAGACAGAAGCTATTGACGAATTAAGGCTTCATGAAAATGATAGTTACTCGTATGTAGACGAGGAGAGAAATGCAGTAATTGCAGCTGCTGTCGCTGACTTTGATGTAGATGACCATCGCGAGGAGAATGATGGTGACGACGACACAGTCAATGTCATCATAAAGCCTTCCAGTAAAACAGGGATTTACAAAACAGGTGCAACTTACCAAGCACGGTCAGTCTCTCACACAACTCAACGTAAGTTCTAAATGATTTATTTTAAACATCTGACTTATTAGAAACTTTTCGGGTGCCTTGATTTTCATACTGGCCCTTTCATTATGAACAACCTTTGCTATTGTATAACATTACTAGTTTGTAGTGTTTATCCAACCTAGTAAATCGTTTACCCAGTATTCTGAGTACTATGGACTTGATGTTTTAGTAGAATGTGGGAACATAGCAATTTGAAACCGTAATATGGCTACTGTGGAATATCGCACTCGCTTTTGAAGGATTTCAAAGTCCCAATTTGTGAAGTACTTCGTTTCTCGGCGGATGAGCAATTGGAAGTTGTAGTTATCGTGTCGTACTCTGTTTTGCCATATACTCTTGTTTGCGTTACGGGACAGTAAACTCATGAAGAAAATGACCGTTAAGATTATGTGGTGGTAATTGTGTGAGTAAGAAGTCTAAATGATATAAGTAGCGAGGAAGTGTAGAATAGATGAGAAACAACAGCAAACGAAAGCGGTGGTGAGTTTATAAAGTCGTTTATTAGGCCTATTTAGCTAAAGAGGTGATAATAGTATTGTAAACTCCTAAGCACATAGACAAGTTGTTTGTATGAATCTTCGTAGATTTTGCCGCGTATAATTAGCAATTTCGAGACCATTTAGGAGACATGGTGCACAGTGTTCCACTTTTAATGACTACATAAACACCAAATGATAAAACCGAGCTGCTGTCTAACCTTTCCAAAAGTTGTGCATTAGCTTGTAAACAGTTGCTTTGAACATTACTAAATAGTATCAACTGATTAATTATTTCATTATTATTCATTTCGACATACTATTAATAGTAGTTTCTTGCTCATTAGTTAAACAAATTATGACTTAGCTTGCCTAGAATACGTTAACGAGCATTTACTTATGCACAAATTGACCATTCCTGGAGTTTTTCCAACTTTTCTACTGAACCGCACTTATTTGACTGATACTATGGGAATATTGCAGACAGACAGACAGTCAAAACGTAGAACTTGGTACATGCGTACGTCAGTTCAAGTTGCCATGCCTCAATTAGCAGATAGAGATTAAATTGTTGAATCAAATCCCAGAGTGGGGAAGGTAGTAGCAGAGTTAGTATTCATGGAAGGGAATAGAGATCGGTGATAAGATTTAAGAAAATATGATTCAGTAAAGAGAAAATTATGATAAGTTCAGAAACTTAGAATTTGGAGGAAGACAAGGAATGGATGCGCCTGCACCATTGCCAATGATTTTGAGCCATATCACCCAAAGTCTCTAACCATTTATTACGAGCGTCACGCGGACCCCAACCAGGTAGTCTGCACCTATTAACATGGCTCAGCCCAATTGTCAATGAATTCATGGACTGGTACCATGTTTTGGTTTGGCCGCCCCTAGCTTTCTTCCACCCTGCTCCTACACCAGACAGCATTGCTCGTCAAGGTAGACGGTGGTCAGGCATACGTAACACCTGTCCTAACCACCTTAGCTGATGAAGATTTACTACTTCATCAATAGACTTACCGTATCTACCTAGTACTCTATTCCTAACCCACGTATTGCTTACTCGGTGGTCCCAGAAAACACGAGCAATGCTTCGAAGACATCTATGATCGAATACCAGGAGCCTACGAGTATCCTCTATCCTTAATGGCCATGTTTCGCATCCATAAAGTAAGACGGATCGAACTACTGCGCAGTAAACGCGTCCTTTGGTCAGTAGTCGGATGTCTCGCCTACGCCACAGATGACGCAAATTCCCGAAAGCTAATCGGGCTTTATGTATACGCGCAGAGACATCAGCAGACACCAGACCGTCAGGGCTGATGAGGCTGCCAAGATAAGTGAAGCGGTCAACACATTCAACTGCTTCACTCCTTATCACTAACTTCGGTGTCGAATCAAGCCAATCCTGAAGTAACATTTTGCATTTGGGTGGAGAGAATCGCATCCCAAACATCCTTAAATTCTTGTTTAAGGTAGTCAAAAGATTCTGCATTTTATCAGCATCTTCGCCTAAGAGAACTATATCACCTGCATATTCTAAGTCAGCTAGTTTATCACCTGGAAGGAGGTCAACCCCGCCGAAGTCAGACGATGAAAATGTCAACTCTAAGAGTATATCAATGATAAAATTAAATAAAAATGGGGAAAGCGGACAACCTTGACGAACACCACTGGAGGTAATCAGTTCTGATGACAATCTGCGGTAAGCTTTCACTCGACATGTGGTGTTCAAGTAGAGAGCTTGCATAAGGTTAATGTACTTCTGTGGTACGCCTTTCATTGACAGACATTCCCACATTACCTTACGATCGATAGAGTCGCCTTAAGGTCAAGGAATACAACTATTGTTGGGCATCTAAAAGTGTGTCTATGTTCCAGAACCTGCCGAAGTGTGAATATTTGGATTATACAAACACGTCCAGGTCTGAAATCATCTTAGTTTACTTGAGTTTGCTCTTCACGAGCTTTAGTTAGACGTCGAAGTATGATTGAAGCTAATATTTTGGACACTATATTAGTTAAGCTAATTCCTCGGTAATTGTCACAGGAGGACTTCTGTCCTCTCTTATAGATTGGAACAATTAGTGTTTGAGACCAGTCAGGTGGGATTACGCCCAATTCCCAAATTCTAGACAGGATCCCGGTTAATCTCGCTGCTAAAACCGGACCACCATCCCTAAATATCTCAGGGGTCAACCTATCGGGTCCTGCTGCTCTCCCTCGCTTTAGGTTCCCTATAGCCTTCTCAACCTCATTAAGACTTGGGGGACCAGTATTAACTTGCCATTCAGATTGCTTGGGAATGGTGGGCAACTGGGATGACGCCGAGGGCTAATTGAACTGTTCCCTAAAGTGCTCTGCCCATCGGTCCAACCTTCTGGATTGACAGTGAATAGTGCTCCCATCTTTTTCTTCGATAGTTTCACTTACAGTTGGATTTTCGATGCCCGTTTCCTTGATAATTCTGAACAGTCGCCTACTGTTACCTATTGTCGCTGCCTTTTCCACCCGAAAAGTATGCAAATATAGTTATTGTTTCCTTAAGATAAAGTGCTTTTGTGTTGATGCTGGTCTGCATTGCCAGCCTCCTTTTGAGAAAGCATCGGTTTCGGACTTTACTGAATCACTATAAAAACTTTTTCTGGAATCTTTCTAGTCAACAATGCTAAAGTTTCACAGTTCCATAGCTTGTGGTGTGGCCTTACTGACTTTTTCATCAAGAAGTTTGGAAAAGAAATTCTTTGTATGTGAAAATTTTCATACTTGTTCGTTGCACTTCTTGACTCTAAATAGTTAATGCGCTAAATAAGATTTCTGGTTCGTTGTAGTTAAAATATTTTTGCCAAAAGCCATAATTACTTCCAAACGGTACTTTTATGATCCGTTTGCTGTCCATTTTCAAAAGACCTAATTTAGTCGTCAACTTTGAAGTTTGCTAGCCGCATTTTATATTCATTTCGAACTACTGACTAATATTTTTATTCACTCCTAGATCAAAAAGCTTCTCGTCAAGGGGTGGAGTTAGATGATCCAGGAAATATTAATGGTATCCCGACGATCGAGTACAACCTCTCTGTATTGGGAGATGAAGACAAACCATGGAAAAGACCCGGAGCTGATATAACAGACTATTTTAACTATGGATTTACTGAAGAAACGTGGATCCAGTACTGTGAGAAACAGAAAATTTTAAGACAAGAATATGCAAACACAACACTCAAGCCTGTCTTAAGTAGTAGTGGCACTAATTTATTACAGCGCATTCGTTCTGGTACTGTTTCATCCAACACTCGCCAGTACGATAATTCTAAACAAGCTAGTATCAATGTAATTAACCTGAGCGGTTCTGCATTAAACGCACGATATTTGAATTCTGTTACTAATTCTAAATCTGGAAATTCTCCGTCGGATGTTTCAAATCGCCTCCTAAATGGAACAACAAATAATTCTTCCAGCTTGCTTAGTCAATTCAATCAACCTCCTCCTGGCTATTTGGGTGGGACTCAACAAGCAAATGGAAATACAACTGGCACTGGTACTTTTAACCTACCTCCTCCAGGTTTCGGATCATTAACACCAGGTACCAATCCACAGGTACTAAATGCCACTAATCCTGCTGCAGCCGCGGCAGCTGCTGCCCTGTTTCCTAATCTTGCAGTTCCTCCTCCTGTTGTAAACAATCTAGCCGGATGGCCTACTGGGAACATAGCATTATCTGGCCTTATTGCATCAGGTGATGCCATTATTGATCCCATTACTGGTCAAATTAGTGGCATCATTGATCACGGAGAGCGGAGCCCAGGTTCAATTTAGTAAGTAACAGATTTGAAATATTTTCTAGGATCCTGTTAATTTACCTAATTAATACATTGTTTATTCGTTCTATGAATTAATCACTTCTATTCAAAAACATTTTCACTTGTTCATCTTTATTTAGGACCTAGTATCTTCATATTTTCTAAGTGTCCCTAGCGCTTTACAATTTTATTTGTTTTTATTACTAGGTTATTAGCCTCATGGCATGTATTGTTGTGTAATAAACTCTAAAAACTTTTTTTTGCACTAAATCATTGTTTAAGACTATCGTGATATTTTTTATTAGTTTGAAATCATGATTGTTGCTCTCTTGATATTTTCACTTTTAAGTAACCGATATTAACTTCATTTTTCAGTTATGACAATTGCAACTAAAATTTAAAAGACATCAGCTAGCTTGTCTAATACTAGTAAAACTTTCAGTGATTGTTACTGTCAGTTTGTAACGTCGGTATATTTCAGTGTAATTAGTTTTGCCTAGTGCATTAATTGAGTTTGCTCATACAATTGTTCATTGGGGATTTTTTTTCCAGCATCTTATTGAATGCATCACCATGATTAGTGCGTGAAAGTATACATCACAATCCAGTTCTCTATTGTTATTGGTGGCGAAGTCCAGAGAATTTAGCAGAAACCTAATTACCCGTAGATTGTTCCAATTTATTTTATTTTTCACTCCTTTAGTACTGTTCATCATGAGTCTTATTTTTATTATAGCTCTAATGAAGATCCTATGTCGCGACGCGGTCGGCGTCATTATCATCCAGATGAAATTGGCTATTATGAAAGGTAATTTTCCTATTTTATTTTCCACCGTCTATATTTACTGTGTTTGTTTCCAATAACAGATTATGCGTGTAAGTGAAATCAACGGTAAATCTTTGTCTGTATAATTATTTATCTGTTATTTAGTGTGTATGTCGCGAATAAATGCATCACTTTTCTCCTGTTATATATATGAATGATAATTAGTTGATCTTCGGACTAAATCTATTCTTTGGTCCTGAAGTTATAATACTAGTAAAGCGTCCTATCTATATATTCTACGGTATAAATTTATTAACATCTTATTACATCAGAAATATTCTGCAAGTTGAACTCGTATTTCTGTATAGTTTCTTTGTATGGTTTAGTTTCCTGGCGGTATGGCTAATTGTGTTTTAGAAATCTCATTGCATATTGAATAGAAGTAGTTTAGCATGCAGTTTGATTATCAGTAAGAGCTTTTTCAGTGCGAAATTATTGCTTCAAAATATTCACTGCTTATTTGCCGAATACATTCGAAAATATTTATTTACGGTTAAACAGTTAGGCTCATTATTTGTATCAGCAACACTTAAACTGAATATTCAGTATCTAAACTGGAATCTGTTGACGTTTCACTTGTTTGTCTTGGGCAATGACAAACGTTATTTGCTTGAAGCATAACAGCTCTCCAATGCTGCCCAGTTTTCCATCTGTACCTAGTCGATGTCGATTTGTGACGAATACAATCAACTAAAATTGTGCTTCTGATTCAATGTTTTGTAATTTAATATTATACGTTAATATAAAGGTGAATTTGTAAAAAATTTACGTCAGCTGTATACGCTTTTTAGAATGTTGGATGGTTTGCAACACCATTTTGTGAGTCAGTATCTTACATAAAGAATTTTTTTAGTTTAATACTCTTTATATTCAGACTTTAGTAAGAATATTTTGACCGATTCCCGTAAGTAAATTCTATGCATAAAACACCTTGAAATGTTGTTTTTTCGCCACTGATTACTTTATTTGCAATACTCCTGATATATGCAACCGATGTGACATTGTTTTAACTGTAGGGATTTTGACATGACTGTGGCTAACATTTCGATTTACATTGATTAGTTTTTCTTTCACTATATTTTTGATTTTACTCAGTCAGAAAATAGCGCAACTTATAAATGGGCTACTTGTTACGTAGATAATGTTCTAAGAAAGGAAAGAATTGTAGTTTGATACTGAAACAAAGAAACATGATTTTTATGATAATCGCTCTGTGTTATACTATGAAATAAACTTTCAATTGAAAGTAAAACTAATGTAAAGGGTTGTACTTGTTTCATAAAATATATTTTTCAGTATTCATGAGCTTCACCTCTTTGGTGTAATAAGTTGTGCACTTTTGTGTAAATCAGTCTCCACATATCTTCTTGTTGTAATACAAAGTTAATAATTCCCATTAAGCTATTTCTTATTTCACTTTTAGAGAAGGCTATCGATCACGTCGTCGTAGTCGCTCAAGTAGTAGAGAACGTTATCATTCTCGTCATCGTCGGTAAGTTTGCCTCTATTTTTGTATCATATTTAGGCAGTAACTAAAAAATTCATTCTCAATATACTACACAAACCAAAAATTTTTCAATAAATCCGTAGTGTTTTTTAAATTCTAGCTATTCAAGAACTGTAAACCTTAATTATGAGCATTATTTAAGTTCAAACTTCATGTCTTCTTTTAAGTCATGAGGCAAATGTTTCAAAATGTGATATTTGTTTCTTTGTCGCTTAACTTAGTTCACTTATATCTCATACTGTCTAACTTATTGACAGTGTATGCGATTATCAGCTTCATTATTTGTTGTGTGTTCGTAAATGAATTATTTCCGATGAGTACATGATTGTGCATATAGTTGCAGTGTATTAATATGTATGTTTGATCGACCGATATTCCGTTTAGACTTTTTGCTTGCTCACTTTTTTCGCTTTGGTGATCTATATTTTTAATTGTGTTTGTATTATTTTTGGTTAAAGTCATAGAGATTCATCCCGATCTGGACGAGACTATGAACGCCGTAGAGGAACGTCACGTCATTCTCGTCGTTCACGCGAAGACCATCATTCTGGAGGGGTTGTTGGTTCGGAGGAACATACTACTGCTGAAGTCCCCTCACCAAATACATCGGGTATTGGATCACATAAAAGTAGTGGGCGACGAAGTGATCGCGATCGACCTTGTGGCCGAAGCCGTGAAAGGGAACGTAGTAGACATCGCAGTGAACGTCGTGAACACGAACGTTCAGTTCGCTCTTCTAGACAAAGTGACCGTCATTCGTCACGTCGTAAAGAACAGCCTTCTCCACCAAGGCCTTCAGTTATTTCTTCAGATAAACAAGCGACTACGAAATCTGATCCTCTTTCAGCTGCCGCAGCAGCTGCTGCCAACATTGCCGCTGCTTTGGGAGCTACGAACTCCAGTGGTAAAGTTTCTTGATAAGCTACTGACTTATTTGGACATTGTACAGCTTTGTATTTTATATGGATATATTTTTCAAACATGAGTTGTTACCATAAATTGAGTTTTTTCTATTTGTCATCGTACCTGAGATTTCGGTTTATTTCTTATCATAATTAATATTTGCCCCACACTAATATTCTTAAAGGACCCAACGCATATTTTCTTTATGTATGTTTTGTTTCTAGTGGGGTTGTGTGCTTCTAATGGTAGTTATCTGTTTATTATCAAATGCTTGTTAAGAAGTGATGAAATATACTGGTAATTATTGCTGAAGTTGAGTACTTTTTAGTAATTTAAGACTTGTAATCTCATGTATGTGTCCAGAGGGGGGGGCGGGGTGATTGTAAATGCAGATCAGGCTTTCAAATATTGTCCTTCATGATTGCTAAACAAACTGAAGCGAATGTGGGTATTATGACCATACCAATATGCCACAAAACGGTTAGGTTTCTTTTAGGTTACGGACATGTATATATATACCTCTCGTAGGCGTGGCATTTATAGTTTTTTATGTGGTGTTATGTGCTTCACATTTTCTGTGCATTGTGGTAATGCTAGGTAGGTTTAGTGTAATACGATGTTTCTTGTTAGCTTAAGTTCTTACTATCACTGCCAATCTATGTCCATTTTCATATATGTCAGTAGACGTTAAAATCCTCGTGCATACAAATGCCTGCAGAGTGGTTGTTCAAGCTTCGTTTATTAATTCGAATAAAGAAAAGTTTGGGTATAGCCTGCTCTGATTACCACAACCATTTTATCACGCACAATAAATTCTAGTTTTATCTGGAATGACCATTGAAATTTTATACACCATTTTAAATTACTTAGATTATAAGTCTTTAGCGTATTTGCGTGTTTATGTTTGCTCGTTGCACCCAGCGAAATTACTCGGGTTATCTGCTTAACTGAACACTAAATCCACTGTCGTACTTTTTCACTGCTATATATTTACGGAAGATAGAACGAATATTCACTGAAACAGATGACTTATGCGGATACTGTCTGTATGAGTACTAGTCGTTTGGTAAAATACACCAAATAAAACGCTTGTTATCGAACAAAGGCTCAATGAGTTATCCGCTGGCTTAAGTGGAAGGACGTGTGGTGAGGTGCAGCTTCTCAGTCTAAACTTCAACATTATGCGGCCCGGTAATATGATTTTCGGCATAGGGTTGTTACCTGGATAAAAGTCATGTTGTAGATGAGTAAATTACTTATGGTATTATTATTTAGTCGTCTCGAAATGAATGCAGTGATTTATCTTGTGTTGGAGTTTGAATGCTGAAGACCTTGTTGCGTAAGTTGGGTAACATTTTATAGGTTGAAAATTGTGATTTAGAATGGATGACGTTTAAATAAGGTAAAGGATGCTTTAGACTGTCAACGTATAAACTTCCATTCTGACCGTTGTACCCCTGTCAGGGTTTCTGCACAAGTGACAACAGCTTGTCCTGTTGATATAAAGTTTGGTTGGTTGTTAACAACAATTAACATAGGCAGCAATATATAGTGACGTCTGGCAGGCATTCATTCATGCAGATAAAGGGAGGCAGTTACTCCGTTCTGCGTCGTGTCATTCTTGCTTTACCTGTTTGTAAGCTGAGATTATTTCCAGCGATCTTAGTCCGGATATGAATTCTAGTGTGTCTCCATATGGCATAACAATATGTTTATTGGTTTTCATTTTTTGTCGACTATTTAACCTACCATTCTGACTGTCGTGTAGGTAGTTTCTCATGGCCTTCCTCGATTAGTACTCGGGAATAGTGTGTCACAAAAGGATGTATCCGGGACGTTTGTCAGTATCTTAAAGGTTTTGTACACAAACAGGTAGAGTGATGTCGCATAACTACCTTCTTTTATTGTTCCGATCCAACAATCGGATAGAAATCGTTGTTCAGTCTCATCATTTCTCCCCAACTTTGTAATTGGCAACACTGAAGACGACTATGGTGGGAGTACGTATTGGTGGTGTGGTGGGAAAAGACCGTAACGTTGAGTAGGTAAATAAACTAGTTATACTGTACAATAACAAGCTACCTAAATCTCATTTAATCAGTCGGTAGGTAGTGTCCGTGGATATAGTATGTACTTTGTCTTCTCCAAATACAAAGAACCTCTAGAAGATTTGTGGCAGTCTGTACCTACTCTCACATATTGTTGTAAGCCGGCTGGAGAAGTCAAAATATTTGCGCATCCGGGTAGTTTCCCCAGTGTTGGTTATGTCAGAATTAGTCTACACCTAATGACAATTATGTCGGCTTGTGTGGATCTGGACTACGTTTAACGCCGCGGTACGAATGTGACTGTAAAATATCCGGCTTGAAACACTTCGACGCTAGTAGTGCAACAAAGGTCTTGTGAAACCTGCTCTCTACGAGCTAAGGATGTCCGACCGTCGTTATCTCTGAAGAGATGGTGACATCTGATGGCAATATTACGTTATTAATGCTTGGGTCGGGCAATGTGTTTTAGTACGGTGGTGACAGCCGAATTGTTGTCACCATCATGAAATACTTACTTCGGTGGCTTGGTCGTTTTTTATGAAGGTCATTCAAGCCGTTTGGATATAGTATATTGTTTGCTTATGCTGGAATAGGTGGAAAATAATTGGCCAGCTTATGGTATGCCTATGGAGCTAAAGAAAGATAGTGTAGCGGTAAATAATCCCCAAAATAAATAGTTACATAGGTCCTTGACATTGATGCTAACCATGTTTGTTTTAGCGGACACTACTAGTTGAAGGCGCTCGGTCACGTATCATCACCAGATCACGTCACGCCTCACTGTGGGAAGCATCTCTCTCTCTAGTTTACCAGCCTAGACGTTATTATCCCATTGCCGGTCTATTCATGATCAAATATAACTTCTCTTCCATCCTTCATTGCCTTCTGATTTATTCTCATTCGTAAGAGTGGGTTCAATCGTTAGAAGTTGCCGTGGTAATACCGCAAACATAACTTGGTTATATACCAGGTGCACTTCATTGGTGAGCCCGACGTGATCCGGACACCATCATAACAGTGAGTTCGTTCCTGTTTATAGTTTTAACAATACTTTTGGTGTGATTGATTTTTTTTGCACATTTTCAGTGCATTTGTTTTTGTATTTCCATATATTGGTAACTTAATGATGACTGTTTGAACTCCTAAGCTCATTAAGATTAAAACTCCCACACACCAAACTTTCAGCTCACTCCTTTCTGGACAGAAAACATAGAAGCTTGGTTCTGCTACGCAGAAGCCGAGTTTCGAGACCACGCTGTGACAGATTCACGTGTTCAATTCCTTGCCGTCGTAAGGTCACTTCCGCGTGAATTGAACAGGTAGGTCACCCCCTTCTTTTTCAGCCTTGACTGCCTAGAACCTTATTACCAGCTCAAAATTTCAATTCTCAAACGCGGAGATTTATCCGTCAGGCAACGTCTTGATAAGTCGTTTCACACCACCGAGCTCGGTAGCATTTCAGCGATGGAAATGTTATCGTGCATGCGAGAAGTGACTGGTCAACGCACTCTCGATGATGGTCCTTTCCGCAGAAGTTAGCGTTCTTCCTGCAGCTCCATCTGATCGCCACCATGAAGCTGCGTTCGATTAACAGGCAGCCGATGGAAAACACATAGCTACGTATGGTAAACGATACGTCTACTTAAACGTGGGTTTACGAAAACTCATACACTGGATTTTCACTACCTCCGAAGTGAAAATACCTATCATAGACATGGATTTACTTAGCCACCACAACTTGCTTGTGGGCCCTAGTAAAACGAGACTAGTGGATAGTAACACAAATCTCTACATTCGTGGAACCGCTGCAACAGGTTGTAGCTTATGTCCTCTTCGTTTTAAACACTTAATCAACCCTTATTTTCAGCCGATACTCGACAAGTATCCAGATCTGAATAAGGCGTCATCGAAATTATCATGTGTAACCAGCAATGTTACACATCACATCACGACTACAGGTCAACCTGTATTCTCCAAAGCACGCCGACTCGCGCCTGAAAAACTAAGGATTGCGAAAAACGAATTCGATCATATGATTGACTTGGGAATAATTCGACCTTCCAGTAATCCATGGTCATCTCCATTACATATGGTCCCGAAGAAAGTTAGCAATGACTGGCGTCCCACCGGTGATTACCGACGTCTTAACGCCCAAACTACGCCTGATCGTCACCCTTTACCGCACATCCACGATTTAACGGCCACCCTGAAGGGAATGACAATATTTTCGAAAATCGACTTAGTAAAGACGTACAACCAAATACCGATGTCTGAAAATGATATCCCGTAAACCGCTATCGTAACTCCATTTGGCCTTTACGAATTACTCCGAATGCCTTATGGGTTGAGGAACGCAGCACAAACATTCCAACGCTTCATTGATGACGTGTTCCGCGGGCTTGACTATGTCCATGCATACGTCGACGACTGCCTGATAGCAAGCCCAGACGAGGTAACACATGAAACATTTGGACACAGTCTGTAGAAGACTACAACAATATGGAGTTATCATAAATATAAAGAAATGTCAAATTGGAACAACCTCGTTGGACTTTCTGGGGCATACTATTATTGCGAATGGTATACAACCTCAAAAACACAAGGTGGTGGTTATTCCGGAGTACCCGAAACCAACCACTATTAATCAGTTGCAAGCTTTCAATAGATTGGTAAGTTTTTACAGTCGATTTATACCCAATTGTACATCTATCATGAAACCACTAACGGACCAGTTTCGTGGAAATAAAAATGTGGTCACAATAGATGCAGAGTCAAAGAAGGCTTTCACTGCAACTAAAGAAGCAAATAGTCAATGCGACTATGCTGGCACATCACAATACCGAAGCTCCTGTCAACATCGCGGTTGACGC
The DNA here is from genome assembly GCA_034768735.1 of Schistosoma mekongi. NCBI lineage: Eukaryota > Metazoa > Platyhelminthes > Trematoda > Strigeidida > Schistosomatidae > Schistosoma > Schistosoma mekongi. The sequence goes on along the minus strand of CM068308.1, from coordinate 20,496,771 downwards.
ATCTGACTCAGCCATTGGCGCAGTTCTGCAACAATCGACTGGCCAAACTTGGCAACCACTATCATTCTTCTCAAGACGACTAAACGATACGGAATCGAGATACAGCACTTTTGGACGTGAACTGTTAGCCATGTACTGTGCTGTATGACATTTTCAACATTCCATCGAAGGTCGGGGATTTACAATATTCACCGACCATAAACCACTGACGTTTTCTATGACGTCATCTTCAGATAAGTACTCTCCGCGAGAGTCGCGTCATCTAGACTACATTTCCCAATTCTCTACTGATATACGACATATATCTGGAGCTAACATTGTGGTTGCCGGCGCCTTATCACTAATACATGCCTTGAACCGTATCCAAGGAATCGACCTTCTTGAACTAGCTCGACTTCAAAATGAAGACAATGATCTCCATCACGAGTTATCCACAACAACTCTTAAACTTCGAACAAAGACGATTGGAAAACGTAAGGGCATTTTAATTTGTGATCATTCTACAGGTACAGCCCGTCCAATCGTTCCCAAGAGTTATCGACGAATCATCTTCGACACATTGCACAACCTCTCTCATCCTGGAGTTCGTACTATGTCTAAACTGATCGACCGAAGATTCTACTGGCCGAGGATGAATAAAGACATCAAAGAGTGGGCACGCTCCTGTGTGGCCTGTCATAAGAACAAAGTAATTAGGCATAGTAAATGCTCTCATGGCACTTTCCCTACTCTAGACGTTTGATTCGACCACGTCCACCTTCATTTGGTAGGACCCTTAACAGAATCAAATGGATTTTCTTATCTTTTGACATGCGTGGACCATTTTACACACTGGCCAGAAGCGATTCTTCTCAAAAACATCACTAGCGTAACAATTGCTCGCTCTTTCCTCTGACGATGGATAGAGAATTTTGGTTGTCCATCTACAATAACGACAGACCATGGACGTCAGTTTGAATCTGGATTGTTCCACTCTCTGACAAAACTTCTTGGAGCAACGCCCTTCTGAACAACTGCCTACCACCCACAATCTAACGGTTTGGTGGAAAGATTTCATCGACAGCCGAAAGCATCACTTTCAGCTACGAACATCCCGCAGTGGACAGAGGCTTTGCCACTAGTATTACTTGGAATTCAAAGCATGAAATGCACATATTTAAAAATTCTCTTTTTTTGGATTTTTAGGCCATCTGGAAACAACTAGAAGAAAGCAGAAGAGAACGATTATATTTTGTGCAAATATTTCATGTAACGACACCATAGCGTAGGCACTGACGCCTAGAAGCTGCACAACATCCAAGCTATCAAAGGAACGTTTACCGATGTTTAACGCATTGGATTTTATCCTTTGGCTGGTACGTCATAGGGTCCTCACGAACCCATTAGGGGGGGAGTGAGCTGTAGCGGTAGATAATCCCCAAAATAAATAGTTACATAGGTCCTTGACATTGATGCTAACCATGTTTGTTTTAGCGGACACTACTAGTTGAAGGCGCTCGGTCACGTATCATCACCAGATCACGTCACGCCTCACTGTGGGAAGCATCTCTCTCTCTAGTTTACCAGCCTAGACGTTATTATCCCATTGCCGGTCTATTCATGATCAAATATAACTTCTCTTCCATCCTTCATTGCCTTCTGATTTATTCTCATTCGTAAGAGTGGGTTCAATCGTTAGAAGTTGCCGTGGTAATACCGCAAACATAACTTGGTTATATACCGGGTGCACTTCACATCAATTCGAATAATTTGATTCGCCATCTGCAAAAACTGTCAGTTATTGCAAACTGATAAAGGGCGACCTATGAGTTTTCCTACAAAATATTAGATAAGACATACTCCACTTCGTTGGCTTAATATGTGGAGTCTGTGCCGATAACCTCTGGGAACTTTTCATAAAGATTATCATGTCGTTCCTTTCGAAGACAATTTTTACAACAACACCATAACTATCTAGAAGGACCTTAACTTCCCCAATTGTACTTGTACGTCGTATAAAGTCATTGAGATTACTAACACCTGGACAATTTACACGTACACAAATCTCACACTCGTAAACCTTTGTCCTCATATTTCTAATATCACTGTATTGGTAGACTTTACCAAATTCTGGATACGCTAAATGCATAACTTTTACGGGATCTATTTCTCTTTACAAAAGCTTGGGTGACACTACGCTCAGTACCGCACAATCTATGTCTTCAGCAATCCATTGCCATAAAGGTGGTAGTACATAGTTAATTATGTGCTGTCGCGAAATGTGGTATTTCAAATCAAGCTTAGCAGTACCTCACTCTTATTTTTGACTGGCAACCTAATTACTTACACCTAATAGAGCATGATTACCATAAAAGCAAACAAATTTATCCCTTATTTCAAAGTCCGGCACGTCGAGGAGGACGTGAGATACCTAACGTGTATTGGTATAGCACATACTGGCACTTCATGTCACCAGATCTATCATGGTAATAACTTGAAGTGACAACATAGCAAGTGCTCGACTCCTTAAATGGGTCATTTGATTTTAAAACCACTTACACCTATGAACTCTAGTACCTGATGAAATCATATCTAAGTAGGATAAGTTCCAGACATCATAATCCATTGGGAAAGTTCACCCACGTTGGACGATCCACCCACAACAATACTTGAGCTAGTACTCAGTGAATTATTTACAGACAACATCTGACCGAATTATAACAATACTTAATGATGGCAGTTATTATAAATTAGTTGAATTTCTCGCATTTGCCTCCAACTACCTAAAAATACCAACCAATAGGAAGTAGAACAGGGTTTCGGCGCGATTTTCGACGGTTATTTCTCAAATGGAACTTGGTATTTCAGAAGAGCTTCTAAGGATTTACTATAAAAGGATTTTCCCATGTGATTTATTTGCTCAATGGCTTACATATAATCCCCGGAGCACTGGGGTAAATTATTTATTTTAATGCATGTAGCTTTCCAAAAGAGAATTTAGTTTCACATTAAATGGCGATATCTACCTCCGATATCAGAGTTTCGATTCGTCGTCGGATTTTAGGAAGGAACTTGTCAAATTATGTCCCATAAAAATTGATATAGGGGCAGCATATTCAAATGCCCCGAAGCTTCATCGTTCAATTTTGTCGTCCTCATTCAAGGTAAGAGTTCCTATTAACCCTGTATATTATTGTATTCGGTTGTTTTACGGGAACAAAATTATTCCATATAGTTATTATACAATGACATCCAACTTGTATGGCATTAATTCGTCTATAATCAAGACATAGGTTCTGTAGAGCGTGGAAACAAAGGTATATGCCCTGATATTTTGTACTATTGATGCCCTTTAATTTGATGTCTGCCAGTAATGATGTAATTATGAGCCAATGTTGATTATCGTTTGTTCCTCTTAAACATTAGAAAATTTGCTTTTGTTTAGTATGTATGTCTTGATCTTATGTACTACATAGTGGTATACTATATTTACTCATTCAGATGATTTTTAGTTCTTTTGGCTTTCGTTTTTGTTTAGTGCTAGCGAAGTATGTTCGTTGTGTCCTGAGACACTTTATTGTGACAGCCTTTGAGTTTCATCACGATTTATTCTGAAAGCTGAAGTACAATTTGTCACTGTTGCGTCGGTAATAGTACCCAGTAAACCAAAACATCGGGCCACATTGGGCTTTTCGTATATAAACGCTGGGCCACCTACATAGACGTTGGGCCAAACGAACGAAACATTGGGCCAGGTGTCTGAACGTGAAATTTGAGGTTGGGCCAAATGACTGGAACATTGGGCCAAACGTAAGGATTGGGTTAGAACATTGGGCAAAACGTCAGGAAGCCATGCGTGTGGCCCGATGCTTTACATGCTGTTTGGCCCAACTTTTTGGTTTATTGGGTACTTGCCAAAATAATTAGTAATATTATAATTTTTCTCCAGTCTTGGTTCAAGGTTATTTCGATTACTTTGTTATTGACTCAAAATTCTGTATTTCGCGTAAATAGCGGTAAGTCGTCTGCGGTTTAGGTCTACTATTCGTGCTCACTTATATCTTGCGATCGATGATTGGAGGTTGTTCGGTATGTTTATGCGTTAGTGTGTATAAACCATTCTAAACGCCATTAAATGTTATTTCTAGAAGTCGAATTAACAAATATTACTTTTATTTTCCACCATAATTTGTCATCAAATTTTTACGGTTGTAACCAGTTGTAGTTTACATAAATCGTGATGTACAGGGTCCATCTTTTTGTGTTACATAAGGTACACCTCCATATACTAAATCTTGAACCACTTGTTAGGGATCATTGTACCAATTATGTGTCCTAATCGGGATCATTGTCAGTCAGTCGTGTAAAACGTAGAACCTAGCACATATACATCACTCCAAGTTCCCATACCTCATAAGTGCAGTGCTGATTACCAGAATAGTAGTAGTGGTATCAGTAGTCATAAAATGGATTGGACATGGTGATTATGATGCGAGACGATTCTTCTGGGGGGGGGGGGGGGAAAGGTCTGGGATCTAAAGGCGGATAAGACGTAAATGCACCCACCTTTTTACGTTCAATTTTGAGCCATGCTATTCAATTTCCCTGACCACTGATTGTGAAAATTGCATGGATCTCAAGTAGGTAGCTTACACCTACTAACCCGGCCCAAACTGACAGGGTATTGATAGACTATTGCACGTTTCGGTCTAGTCACCTCTTGATTTCATTATAATTCCACATCGAGTCAAGTGGGGTTCGAAAGATTGTAACCACTAAAATATGTCTAGATGTGTGACCTAATTATTGAAATTCAAGTCCTTAAGTAGCCTTCACATTTATCTCATAATCAGTTTGCTTCAAAAATAATTTGCCACAACTTTGGTTCAAAAATTACAGATCACTTTCTTATCAAAACAATTCATTATTTGAAAATACCTGGATTTTGTAGAAGTATTGTCCAAAATGAGTTAACTATAAGTGTTTTTGCAACATTTATATATTTATGTGTTTTTCTTTCTGATCAGCCTCAATGGAAAGAGTTAGTTTTTGACATTGATTTGACTGATTATTGTGTTACATAAGGTACACCTCCATATACTAAATCTTGAACCACTTGTTAGGGATCATTGTACCAATTATGTGTCCTAATCGGGATCATTGTCAGTCAGTCGTGTAAAACGTAGAACCTAGCACATATACATCACTCCAAGTTCCCATACCTCATAAGTGCAGTGCTGATTACCAGAATAGTAGTAGTGGTATCAGTAGTCATAAAATGGATTGGACATGGTGATTATGATGCGAGACGATTCTTCTGGGGGGGGGGAGGGGAAAGGTCTGGGATCTAAAGGCGGATAAGACGTAAATGCACCCACCTTTTTACGTTCAATTTTGAGCCATGCTATTCAATTTCCCTGACCACTGATTGTGAAAATTGCATGGATCTCAAGTAGGTAGCTTACACCTACTAACCCGGCCCAAACTGACAGGGTATTGATAGACTATTGCACGTTTCGGTCTAGTCACCTCTTGATTTCATTATAATTCCACATCGAGTCAAGTGGGGTTCGAAAGATTGTAACCACTAAAATATGTCTAGATGTGTGACCTAATTATTGAAATTCAAGTCCTTAAGTAGCCTTCACATTTATCTCATAATCAGTTTGCTTCAAAAATAATTTGCCACAACTTTGGTTCAAAAATTACAGATCACTTTCTTATCAAAACAATTCATTATTTGAAAATACCTGGATTTTGTAGAAGTATTGTCCAAAATGAGTTAACTATAAGTGTTTTTGCAACATTTATATATTTATGTGTTTTTCTTTCTGATCAGCCTCAATGGAAAGAGTTAGTTTTTGACATTGATTTGACTGATTATGATGAAGTTCGTTATTGTTGTGGTGATCAAAGTACAACAGGATCTCCTATTTGTGTTCGATGCTGGCCTCTTGCTCGTTCTGCAGTCCTTTGTGTTGATCGCTCTCTAAGAGAGGACTTTGGCTTCCGACACTTATTATGGGTATATTCAGGTCGTCGCGGGGTTCACTGCTGGGTATGTGATCATTCCGCTCGGCATTTAGATCAAACGTCGCGTACAGCCATTGTGGAGTACTTAACTTTAGTTAGAGGAGGTAGTGGTAAAAAGGTAATTCTTTTATTTAAATCTTTTTTGTGTACATTCCAAGTTCTTTGAAACATCTGTTTCTAAATACCACTGTTTATTGCAATCGTTAATAATAAAAACACTTAAATTCAGAGAACCTCTAAGTCATTTGATCGGTTATTTTTGAACTTTATATTTCTAAATTCCAGGATTGAGACATGATCACCATTAATTGTTGTTGGGTTACGTGTTTAGCTTTTTATCACATGCAGACAGTTATCAATGAATAGCGTCAAAAGATCATGCTAAGAGTTTTCTGCTAAGGTGTGACAACGGGCCAATGCACATGTGTCTTGTTCTGTATTGTACTTATATACACATACGTACATTTATACAGAGAAAATGACTAAGTTAGTAATCTTTAGGACAAAATGTATCCAGTTCTTGCACTCCAGATTCGCTTTTTCGCGAACTGGATATTCTCACAGATAATGTTCACGATGGTGTATAATAAAAAGTTACATAATGTCGACTTATTATTACTATTATACTTACCGCATAAATATGCTGGAACTTACATGATAAACGACTGATCATTCTCATCTTCCTCAATCAGAATGCAATTGTGATTATCTGGTCGTTATTATGCTACTTCTATTGTTTTCTTCTAAAGTTCTATTTTGTGTTTCGCAATGCTAATACTTTTGTTTACTTCGTATAAACATTTTTAAAACTACGTTTACTTTTACTGAAGCTTTTTGTAGTATGAATTGGAAACAGTGTTAAGATAAATTGTAACTGACCACAGACATATCTGTTCATTAAATTTCTCAACTAGCCTATACTTACTGCTGGCAACTACTCAAAATCTAACGATTTGCACTCAAATGGGAATATTGATCCACTTTTCCACCCTTGTGTCGATGCAGCTTGTGATATCCTAATTCCTCGGTTTACAAATTATTGCAGCACAGTAAATGGTCAAAATTTATTTGGCGATAAAAGACGCTTAGATAAGTTGCTCTCGCTTTTACCCGATGAACTGAAAGATCTTCGTGACCGACTTTCTGGTGAGTGGTCGACTGATATTCAAGATAGTAAAGAGGAAGTTTCTACAAAAAGGTGGAACACGCTCAAAAGGTTTTTCCAAGAGAACGGCCGCACAAGCATCTTAAAAGAAATAGTCTTAAACTACACGTATCCTAGATTAGATGCTAATGTATCGACAGGTAAGGGCATTTTATCGGTCCCACTTTTTATGGCAAACTAACAGTAGTAAGCATCGCTTCTGCACAAGTAAGGCTATTTCTATCAATTACAAATATTAATCAACCTGTAGTTGAAGCCGAGAATGCATCTCGATGTCGGTTGGCATATATCAGCCGAAACAATTTACACAGATATACCGTACAGACACAGTAATCTATACTTCACCATTTTTCATCACACTTTTACTGACTGCTGAATGACAACCATTTCTTTAGTGTCAACTTGCAACCAGCTGATGACTGGTAATAAGTCTCCGCTCGAGGAGACAGTCGAGCACTTTCCAATAAAAGACTAGTCTTCACTTTGTTCATGTGCAGGTCGGTCAGGCGAAGTTTATCTATTATGGTCCTAGTGTTGGCATATATTTACCCTGTGTAATTCATAGAATTAGCGTCTAGTCTCTAGCTCATAATTGTAAAAAATTACACATATTTGCTTGGTAAACATAAAGTAATGTTTTGAGCTTCTTGTTTCAAAAACAGGATAATAACGTTCTTAACGGGTCACTAATTTAGTCTTCAGACATGAGTACCTATCAAGGTACCATTGAACATTTCGTCCCATATGTACATAGAAAATTCGATTTTTACTATTTATATTACCTCGATCGCCCAAACTTAGTCTGTGAAGACTGTTTAAGTTCTGTTTTCGTAAGCCATTTGTCAAATTATTTTGTGATAACCAGTTCTAGTTAAGCTTGTATACTCATACTTCACTTTATACAGTTTTATAGACTAGCTGTATGCATGATCTATATATTGTAGCTTTAAAAATACTGCTTATGAAATGACGGCGAAAACTTTTGGCTCAAATGGATGGTTTTAATGAAGTTACTTTATCTGAGTTGCGTAGCTTAATTACGAAGCGTTGTTTATTGTTTTGGACAGTACCATAACTCCAAATAGATATGGGCATTTTGATTATCCCATAAGCTTACAAGTCAGTCATTTCTGATGTCCATATTTTTGCATGTTTTATTATCTCCATGTATCAAATATGTTTTGGAAAATACTAAGATTCTTGATCAAGGAAATTCTAAAATGTTTAAAGTTTCCATAAGCGTTGTATTTAGATCAGTATGTGGTCATACTCATTAGCCTAATCAAAGGTCAATCGGACAAAACAATCAGTAGCAACATATGGATGTATGGAGGTAATATAATCTGCAAAGGCAATCATTCGAAACAAGTTGGTCAAAATGGGTTGACTTATTGCCTTTGGAATAACAAAAAGACTCGCTTCTGCTTCACTTACGAGCTTATTTTGTTATTCAAAGTGACGGCGTACTTTCTCAATAAACCGCCCAACTGAGAAGACTCAATATTGCCAAGAGTTCTTTTTCATGGACCACAGCTGTGTAAATAGAAGTTTTAGCAATTTGAAATTTTTGTTTGCTATTTTTTAAATTTAAACTTCTCTTTTTAACCATATATACTTCATACAGGTGTAAACCATTTACTAAAGAGTCCGTTTTGTGTACATCCAAAAACTGGTCATATATGTATACCATTCAATCCACAAGAAGTCGATAGGCTTGACCCATTTAATGTACCGACGCTAAATGAGCTTGTAGAACAGCTTTCTTCAGTCTCAGTTAACGAACATGATATTAGTAATAATGATGATAATATCTCGACCAATGATAAACACTTGTTGGCATTTAAGAATACTTCTTTAAGATCTGCAATTGAATACTTCGAGACTTTCATAAAGCAGATTTTACAAGCCGAATATTCATGTACTAATATTGATCAAGCTGAAGATAATTCCCATGTACTCAGATCTATTCCTGTATTCTAAAGATTTCTGTATACATTCTGTTTTGCTAAAAATATGATCTATAAAATGTAGCTTTTGAATTATGTTATATAAACATTATTTATCATTTGTAAGCTTTTTTATGTTCAATGGTTTAATTGGTATATCGTCTTGAACCGATTGACATTCGTACCAGGTCATATATTAATTATGTCAGACTTACTGAGTGATTTATGATTAACGTATAAATGACATTTAAAACAGTATGGATTCATTTTGTTTCATGAATTCTTTTCAGTTGCTTACAAACTTCATATTGAGAGATAAAATCGATACGAAACCTTAAGCTAATGAATGTAAAACACACAACTGATGAAGCAACATTCTACAATAGGTATATTGATAATACGTCTTTTACAAGTAACTGAGAGGTTCAGACTATATAATACTCCCTGACCACAATAATTCTCCCGACCAGTCTCAAATTAGAGCAAGAAATGAAAGGACAATGCTTATTCTAACAAACTTTACTGTCAGTTTGTATGTATTCAGTAGAGGAAGCTTATAGTGCATTCTCAGCCTACCTATTAGCATTGTTTGGTTAAAAATGAACCACTTAGTGCATTCCGACTTGGGCTTGGTGTGAGAATGCAGTTATCATGATTCTATCCTGCTACTAGTAACTAACTTCGACACTGATATGCCGGGCACCTAAAGAAGATTAAATATCTTGGAGAACTGTTTCTGTAGACTGTTTCATTATTTTTGATTGAATACAAAGTAAACATTTTGTTCCTATAATTATCACGTTGTCTTTGTCCTGTCCTCCCATTTAGCACACTAACTGTTAGTATGTCATTCCTCACTCATTAACTACGGTTAAATGATTGTGTATACGTTACTCCAGTTCACATTCACAATTTCTCCTATTTAGTATAAATGTTAGTTTCATAATTGGTTGACTGAGTGGTCTGATTCTATGTATATATAAAGGATTTTATGAAATACAATACGATTCTATTTGGTTGGTTCATCAATCTATGTTCTCTATTTCAGGCTTAGGACTAAGTAGGCATCAGGCAGACGTGGAGTGACCAGTTAGAGCCCTAATTAGCACTCGTTATTGTGACTTCGTGTGCACAAAGTTGCATCAACCACTTGCTCATACGAATCGATCATATCAGCCCCTTCTAACAGCATAACAGACAATCCACTTGCTCATCTCCTTTTCCACGAATCACATTATATTATTTGTTCCTTATATAATTTATCACAGAGCAAGTTCCAATTCCTTGATCTCAGGTTGTATGGTACTTAGGTGTATTTATCTTGAAGATACTCTGAGCAGTTCTAGTCTTATGAGCCCCAACTAAAGGGCTGTACGAAGCTTCGCTGACCGAACTTACAACTGTTCAAATATGAGACTAGACGGTTTTATGCCGTTAGTAAGGTGGTGATATTGTGGTGGATACTACTTATTAGGTCACCAATAAGTAGTAGGTAGCAGTGTCAAAGGAAATTGGGAAGAATCAGTAAATAGCATACGAGGCGAGTTGCGAGGTGGCAAGAAGTAAAGCATGATTAAAATACAGAGGAGAATCGAGAACAACTAGAAGCAAGCTGATAAACGACACGGTCCAGAGAACGCGGAGGATGTGCAAATTGATGATTAGAAGTAATGTATGTAATATTTTATGACATACTCTGTTTTCGCCAAATAAAACATTGCTTGCCCAATTGGCCTTTTTCACAATATGATCGGTTCATATGACCAAGTGGTTGATGCAACCTTGTGCACACGTAGTCACAATAACGAGTGCTAATTAGGGTTTTAACTGATCACTCCACATCTGTCCGATGCCTACTTAGTCCCTAGCCTAAAATAGAGAACACAGATTGACGAATCAACCAAATAGAATCGTATTGTATTTCATAAAATCCTTTATATATACTAACAGTCAATGTGTCAAATGGGAGGATAGGGCAGGGGACAGTAATAATAAAAATAAAATGTTCACCTTAAATACAACCAGAAGTAATGAAATAGTCTACAGATAAATAACTCTCGAAGATAATCAATCTTCTTTAGGTGCTCGGTATATTAGGATTCATTTTTTGGAAAATGTTTAATGGAAATGAATAACCACAGTAGTATTCCTATGTGATTGGTTGATATTTATATTTGTACTTAGCAAATTATTTTTGTTTGCGCCAAGTTTTTGTACTATTTGGTATCCTTCGAATCACCAAATTTGTCTACAGCTCTGTTTACTGTGTGGTCAAGACAAAACAACCTGTTGTAATAAGTGCCTATCTCATTAGTCATTTAACTTATAGAAGTGGAGTTACACTATTTGTTAATCAAAAGTAGTATGATTAAATAAATTACAATAAATATGACGGCTTTGCATTTATGATATTGAGATATCAGAGTATTGTATAATATTTAGTAGCGGTAATTTATATTTTTCATTTATAGTGTACATAACTCACATGTAATGTAATCTAAAGTATTTCATAATAGTTGTAATTTCCATTTTGTAGAGAAACGGAACTTGATTACAAGTTTCTCAGGAACACTCAACTGTTTAACAGTTTTCTTTGAATATGTATCGTTTAATGTTGGTAACTGTTAATATGGGGAGTTTAGTTGTCTGTAGTCCACTTGTCTGTCTTTCAAGTTGGAGTATTTGCATTCATTTCATTTGCTTACCTTTTGAATTACTTAGTCCAAAACGTTTTCGGCATCGTCGGATACAGCGCTTTCTGATTGAATGACGGTTGTGTATATTTGATTGTAAGCATTGAGCGCGACATTCACATTTGATAATAAATCGTGTGTGTTGAGCTAATTGGATAGCATATCATAATTTTCATTACCACATATTTTTATTATGCAATAATTAGACTCATTAACAATGATACAAAACTAAGTCGTTAAGTGAGTTCCTCTTCAAATTAATTTTTCTGTTCGCAAAGCAACTGGCCAACAGTTTAAAAGTGGTAAACGTTCTATGATAATAACTAACCGATTTATTCTGTGCAACTTACCTTTATTGATAGTCTTTTAAATAATTTACAGACGGCTCCTGAATAATTCTCTATCTCTATCTGAATCTGCATACTCTTGAGATGTCTTCGTAGATAGTATGCTTTCATTTCTTTAAAGGTTGTTCCATTGCTTAATATTCTGAATCCGAGTCGTAGTCGTTAAAGTTAAATGCTTATTTTAATCGTATTGGGTGCTCTGTTCACTACTCGTTCAACTTATGAGTGATACATTTTGAGGTTAAGCGCACAGTTCTAAGTAAAAAAGACTATACTCTGTTGTTCTATCAGAAAACTATATTGATCGAAGTTATATTGTGCTGTGAACCACATTTATCACTTTTCTAATATTAACATGATTAGTCAGGGAAAAATGACGATTTAATAGATTAGATCTAAATGTCAGTTAATTAGGTCATTAGTTGTTGTTATGGCTTATATGGGTGAAACTCAGACAGACACAGTATGGCTTTTGCTATATGCGATTCAAGTTGTTGAGTGATATGACTGTAAGTCGGTCGCGATTGAGCAGGTGAATCCACTATCAGTTTATTTTCCATCTTGTTTACTGTCCCTTTGTTTACTGAATTTTTTTTCACTCTTTTATGTTATACTGAGGTGTTAATCCAAGGTAATGGACACTTATTTAAGGTCCTACGTCAATCATTCTGTCAGCACATTTACTAATCCTTTATTATCGATATTGTAAGTGTGGTTCTCCTAAGTGCATCAAATTCTTGTCGTTGTTAGTTTAATGAGTGATGCATATTAGAGTGCAATTTATATTACAGGTTTCATTTCAAAAGTCATGGGTAATCGTCACCTATCTGCTATAAACATATCAGTGTAGCTCAGCTGTACCCGATGAAGGACGATTGTTGTAGAAGTTAGGGCTCTTAATTCAGCCTTTAATGAAGATTATGTCATAATACACACCTTTCATCCACAGAATACAAGAAAAAAAATACCCAGAAGTACTAGATTCATCACACTCATTTAACACTAAGAACGTTACTCATAACATCTGCTGACTAGCGGTAATCTAGGAATAATTTCTTAATTACTACTGAACGGAAGTTAGTACTAAAATCTAGATCACCTTATATCTTTGACATTATGGATAAATTCTTTTCAGAATAATGTTTTAAAACTGAATAGTCTACAATTATTTTAGCATATGCAAGTGACTACTGAAAATCTATTGAAATTATGCACCTAAATTGTCCATAGGTTTCGCCGTATTATTTTTATAAGGCATCCAACATCAGAAGTAGACCTAAGGACTGTCTACTCTCATTGTCATAAACTCCTTAGCATAGTTGATCATGAAATCAAATAGTTAGTTGTTTTACTGTTTTTATATAATAGAATGGCCTGCGAATTTTTTGGTAAGTTCCTATGCAATAAAAACAAAACATATTATTATTCTTTTAACTCACATGCTCTTAGACAATATTTATATACGATAAAAGAAATTGGTGGAATTTTTCTTAAACCTTCAAATTCTCTTTGAACATCGAGTCTCACTTGAAACGGAGCTATACCAGTAAATCTTCCAGTACATGGGAGAGAAATTTGTACATCTGTAAATTAGTAGGGAAAATAGTTGAGAACTAGATTTCTAGTTGTAACTAAAACTATACTGTATATATAGAAAGACTAATTTTACCAATTTTTAGGTAGAAATATTTTGAAAGCAGTGGTGTCAATGCAGGGGACTTGTTGACTACCGATTTCTTAATACTAATTTCGAAGGTAGAGTGTTTCACAAGGACTTTCATCCCATTGTCAAATTAAATGGAGTATTGAGAACAAAAATAGGGAAACTTTGCATTTAGATAATACAATGTGAATACTAAGTTTATCAAATGTATGTAATATATCTCCGCAATAGGTTTCGAACTTTCCGATCACATATAAACTTGTCAAGGCACTTGAAGGTCAAGATAGGTAAATTAGGCAATAAACAAAGATTCTAAGAAAAATATGTGGATATAAAATCAATATTATTTGGATAAGATTGGTGTGGGCACAAATTATTTCTGAATACTCATACAGGGTTCAAACTATCGTCTAGCTACAGCTTCAACAAAACATAATATACAAACTAAAGCACTCTCATATAACACTGAAAAGGCTAATTTGGTCCAGACTTCGTTTCAAATTTGCCGTTATCTAAAGTCGTGAATAGTAACAAATGAAACAGTCTAATAAACATGTTAATGCCATATAGCAGAGGGATTATGCACAACAGAATCAAGTTTTCCGTCTACACTTATGGGAAGCATAGTTTTAATCACTTTACAATGCATAGGCAACTCAGTTTGACTCGGAATAGTTTCACCAAACTATGTGGAGAACTAAAGGACGTTTTGAGTTTTCGGGTCATCTAATGGTCATTTTAAAAACAAATTAATCTCTATTTTTCGCCAACTATGCTGAAAATTTTCAAACGTTTATCGTACGGTTAATAAATTAAACTTAATAAGAGTAAATAAATTTGTTGCTTAGTTCTCCTGTTTGTTGTATGCTCTTCAATACATTTACTGTTGACATGAGATAGAAATGACATCTGAAACAGGTTTCCGTTCTGTGAGTAAAATCGTCCACTCTTATCTTTACTCTCTGGTTCACTTACTCTGGTTTTTAACTTTAAGTTTTTCTGCAACATCCCGGCAGGACTGTGTTTTTGCGAATTTATAGGTGTAAAAGTGAGTTAACCAAAAAGAGAATTTCCTTCACTTATATCAACTGTTGTCTGAATTCACAGAGTGGATGTCATGGAAACTCTTCGTTCCACTAAAATCCACAGAAATCACTAATTGGAGTCTCTGCACACTACAGGTTTTATTTCAACTTTAGGTTCTGTATACTAATCTAATCTCAGACAGTTTAATTAATTATGTAGAACAGTTAAACACAAAAAATTCCAAATGCCATTTATTTCTCTGTCCATTTTTAAAAAAGGAATCTAGTTGCAAAACGATCAAGTCATGCACCATAATTCTTTCTTGGTAATATGAAGTATAAAATACTCATTAAACCTTATTTCCTAGAAAACAGATGTATATTTCTATAGTTACTAAAGATGCTTCACTAGTCAAACTAAAAATGATTGAATATACCTATATACCTTAGTCACTAAATATGTTAGTGATTAACAAAAATGGTGGTTTAGATTATATTTACCAATAAAAGCTTTATGATTAAATCATCATTAAAAACACTAAAATTATACTTCTAAGTGTCTATAAACTTAAAGTTACCTGACTGGGTAGCTGGTATGTAACCAGATTTAGCAATATTCAATAGTGGAGTATGCAAAAGTGTATGATTCATTGACTTCAAATCAATATTGTAAGTTAGCTGTCAATAAATCAAACAAGGAATTTTTCAATCATAACATCAAAATCAGTTTTAATGTACTAAAATAAGAGACTAAGGGATCTTACAAAAAAAACAACTTAAAAATAGCCATTCTTCTTAGTGTTCTTACCTATTTAAATAATCGGCAAATTATTAAAATAATTTTCTTGTAATTGGGTGTTGTGGAGATTGCTAAATTTGATGGTCTAAGTTAGATAACCTTTGACAACCAGGAAACACTGAACATTTGTCCTGATGTGAAGCTTTTCAGTAGTGAGCAACAACGATCCAAACAGGGAGTCGAGACCAGGACCTTCAGGCTGAGTTAAGAATATCAACCGGCTCAGTAACCTAATAATTAATAGTTCGCAGTAAAACCTAAAGGTTCTGGACTAGAATCTCGTGAGTTCATAGATGTGCAACGCTGAAGGGTTACAAACTAGGACGAAATAGCTATTCACTGCTTCCCGCTTTTCAATGATTGTCTAACTCAAACTAATTCATGATATTAAATTAAAGTGTTTTCTTTTTAGTCTCACATAAATAAAAACTTCTAATTTTATGTATTTACACAATTTATTGTATTGCAGCGCCTAGCACCTGTTACTATTGTAACAAGATATTGTCTCTACATAATGTAGCAAATATAGATAAAATAGATGATAAATCATGTTGATAACTGAATATTTCCATTTTATGTATGTAATTGTGTTGAAATACTTTTATTCTTTTTTAGGAAAATGTTCGGTAATATTAAGTTTAAATACAATTTGCAAACGAAGTTAACGAGGGCCAAATCAAAAGAAATAAAAGTCGTATTAATAGTGCTATATTAGAAAAATGATATGCGATGGATATAGTTTAAATGGGTATAGTTAAGAAATAAAATTTGCTAAATAACGATATAGTGACATTTCGAAGGAACTGTATGATTAATTCAGTTGCACTGGCTTGAGTAATTTCTAGCTCCATCACCTATATCATTCATCCATTAGTTATGAATTTAAATTAGAACGTCAGCATATTCCTGTAAAGCCCATGTCAACGTTTCATTGCTTTGTACACTTTTCGTCTTGACGTCCATCTCTTAACTTACTCCTGTTATAACCAGAAAAGCTTAGTGAGATGGGTGGCCACTGAGTTTGAATAACATCTATCTCAGTCACTTTAA
The DNA here is from genome assembly GCA_034768735.1 of Schistosoma mekongi. Classification (NCBI taxonomy): domain Eukaryota; kingdom Metazoa; phylum Platyhelminthes; class Trematoda; order Strigeidida; family Schistosomatidae; genus Schistosoma; species Schistosoma mekongi. Next base: position 20,480,071 of record CM068308.1, on the reverse strand, counting down.
TCGCAAAATGCTCACATCTCTATCAGCCGATGCATTTTCTCTATTTGGTATTATACCCCCAAATTTATCCTCCCTTTTTTATTTTTAAGGATTGTAAGTACTGCTTCGAAGACATTTTAAAATGTAGTCACAACTTCTACTCGTTATCTTCTGTAGTCATGGGGTAACAGAGAGGAAATTGCCAGACCACATACTTTCTTTTAGATAGAAATTTATCCAGCTCATCAAATAACGTGGGCTTCTGAGAACCAAGCAGACTTACTATATCCAAACTGAATTCTCAAATCACATTGCTTTAAGAATATAGATACTTGCAAAATGAGTGGTGTGGTTAAGGTGCTCAGCCACTTCTCCCTAAAGTCATAATAAGCATTTGATCGAACTAGTCTTAAAGTATTGCTTTTTATTTCAAATAATTGAAACGCATACCTAAAATTCTAAAATTATTACTCACTGCATTCAAGAAACTCAGGACATATCCAAACTTTCCACGTTACAAGACTGTAACATCAAAATATTCCAAGTTGATAAGAATCATATGGTAGTAGACTACGCAGAAAGGACGTAGTTATCCCTAGTATTTCTTCAACAAAATCAGATACAAAGTGTTAAGCGCAATCAGATATGGTTAAAGCAACTTTATATGACCACTTCAGATGACAGTTCTTATGACCCGGCTGAGGAGCATGTGAGCAAGAGGATGGTTGAAACAAGTAACTTTAAATGAGTATACGGATACCGAGAAAGGCAGAGAGCAAGTGTGATTTCAATGCAACACGAAGATATATTGACACCAAACGAATTCCAGTGGACGAAAGTATTGACATCAGACCAATATTTGGCATTTTGGAGTTATGTTTACGCAGTGTGTGAGTCGTACTCACCAATCTCGTTTTCACAATTACGTCCACAATGTTAATGGAAACTCCGCAGTCAAATTTATGAAATTCAGGATTTAAGTTACTTACACGTTCAAAACCAGCTCTCCACTTAACGCGCAACATATCAATACGTGGTGGAATAGGTCTATGGGCAGATAATGAAATACGATCCAGTGCTTCATGTAAAAGTAGTCCGTTGAAAACAAGGAATAAATGTTCTGGTACTTTGTAAATAAAAAACCAATAACTGAATGACAGTATTGTAATATCGTGCATTTAAAAAAACATTAAGTTTCATAAGGAAAAAATATATATTTGTTCTCAAAAACTAAGCAGGTCTTGATATAGGTTTTTTAATAAAATTTTATGTAGTTTTTTGACATTTTCACTATAAATAAAGCGATCGAGTATTAGATGTTTATACAGCTTTATAGATATCATTAATCAAATGTGATTTTAATGTAACTCTAACTCCGTTTAAAGTGCGCTGTTGTATGTATAACTGATCAAATTGTGTAACAGCCATACAATAAATCCTAATTTTAAGTAAAAATTTTACTTTAATCAAGTCGTTCATAACCCAATTGAGTTTTATTGTCATAAATTAACAGTTGCCCAGCTGGATAAACTGTCCTCTGATGGTGTATCCAACAACTTAGTTGTTGTAAACTAATTTACATGTAATAAATTTGACTGACCACTGAAGGTATATATTTTTCAATAATATTAACTGAGGTGGAAGGAAATCCTAACGTGCAATTGCACTAATGCATTTGTTATAGAATCGGTTAGTCATTTCAAAATGAATATCTTGTACAGCGTTAAGATTCCTACAAATCTGTGAACATCTTACATAATAATTTGCATACGAATATTTCGTGTTTTTGGGTAATAATACTAAGAAAGCATTATTTCATCTGCTTCTCATTTGTTTCATTTTCATAAACGGAGTATTTGAACAAATTATCTTGAATGCATACAGCATATCTTGGATTATCCTCAGGTCTTTTATTTAGTTTAAAACATCAACTATTGATATATGATATGGTATATAGCAAACAATCTTGATGGGCATATTATATTTATGACTATCTGTCATTAGAGTTTAAAATGATAATGCCTACCTGGACTGAAATTTAGTAATTAGCTCTTGGAGAACAGAACTCGTGTAATGCACATTGTTACTAACAGATTCTATGCATCAAATTTAAGTTGTACGTTTATTGAGATTTGCTGATAATATGAGATTTGTTTAATATGAGTCTGCTAAAGAAAATAATAATATTCTAGTGGCTGATTTTTGCTTTAAATGCTATATTTGTATTGGTTTATTTGAATATCATTTTAGTGAAACAAAGAACAACTTACTATGCCTGTGAATTTCCGGTAGACTTCTTGGACAACGTAATTTACTGGGGACATTTTGATTATGTGGCATCGATTCAATTATTTGTATAACAAGTTGACGATCTACCCATAGATTTAGTTGACCATTAACTCCATTTAGAAAGTTGACATAAAAGAGATCTGGATAATAATACTTGTATAAATATTTGTACACTTCTGTAATTAATATAATAAATATAAGTGGATTATATTTTCTCCACATCCAACTATTGTATCTTAATGCCATTTTATTCTAAAAAGAAAAAAAAACAGTTTTACAGACTTATCCATTTTAATTTATCGATGCATTGAAAATATTTTATTTAAGCTATTGGCAGTGTATAGGAAATATTTATAGAAAAGGAATAAATATCACTTTTGAAACGTTTAATATTAAATACCTGAAATTGGTTAACAATACTAAACAATCTTTAAACTGATTACAAAAACTCTTTATTTAAATATACATTATGATGTGTGTAATCAATTAAAGTGATGGTGAATGAATCCAGTTGAATCGGATAGCCTTATTCAAAAGCTGATGGTCTGATTTTTCAAACTAGATATCTTTATATAAATATTGAGAATACAGTGTACAGAAATTCGGTTGGATTACCTACTGGTATCCTTTAGTCAAAAATGATCAATTAGATAATTAATAATTTTTTATGGGATTTTGCTATCAAAGTATCTTTGTCTTCTTAATTGAATATTCAGAAGGAAAATCTATTGACCTCACATTACACAAAGATGTTTCACGAATAACTAATGCCCTAACGCAAATGAATATGAAAAGTCAGTTGCTTATTTTGGTTAAATCCCACTACTGTTGTCACAGTGTCAACTTTTGTTTTCCACAAAACAGCACTTGACCAAATTTTGATTACTATTTAAGAGAATCGTTTGAATTGGGGAACTTGAAATTGCAAGACCTTGTCGGAGTATTCAACTAAGAAACAAATTGAACGGAGTAATGTCCTATTTTGGTACTATTAATCTATACTGATCATAGTATACAAATATGTTTTAATTCTCTATAATAAAGATTTTATCACAATTAGGCAGATAATATTAAGCATTATAATCAGTTGTTGAATTAACATTCGACAGTCTCCATAACACTCAATTGCAATGTGTTAAATCATTTGAAAACACCTCATTCACACATAAATTCTTGTACACTAATATGTTTTCAAAGTTGTAAAATAGTAAATGAATATCAGAATGGATACTATGTACAACTGAATATATTGATGTCAAATGTACTGGTAAAAAAATTTACTACAATTTCTTGTCGTTTGAATAGGTTATAAAGGTGGGAAGGTTTCAATTTATTGAGGTAATTACTTCAAAGTAATGAAACAATACTTAGCTATTATAAGTGATAGTAACTATAGTTGGAGAAAAAAATAATAAGAAGTGGTGCTTATTTATGAACTAATTAAGAGAAATAACAGATATTCTTGTGTTCATATTCACAAAATGGATCTAACTAACTTCTTTCATATGGGCAGCTTTTATAAATGCAAGTCAGTAAAACTTCTGCTCTAGAAAATAAATATCAGACGAAAAATTTATGACCGATTATCATAAACACAATGATACTTATAGAAAAGAAGATATGACAGACGTTTCGAAAGCACTGAAAATTACTAACACGTAATTAACATTCTAGTTACTATATTTTACAGAAGCAATCGCTATCAAATATTTTCGACCTGACCTCTACGTACGAAAAGAAAGCATGATTAACATTACTATACCATGGTGTATGTAAAACATTTCTTGTGTGATACTTGTGATGTTCACAAAATAGATCGATTTTCGTACAAAATTGTGTCGAGTAATTATGTAGTCATTTATCTTAATTTTCATGCAAAATAACCTAATACCTTTTTCCTTAATTTTATTACGATTGGGTAATGTCTCTTTACTAACTGTATCATTATCCCTGCAATTTGTGATTTGTAACCCACAAATACGTATCAAATTTAGCTACAAATATAAGCTTGTCTTGCATTCTATTCTAATTATAGTGACTTATGTTGGTATTCTGAACAATCATCTCGACTTCGTACTGTGACTTCCGTCAGAAATTTGCGCCAATGAATTCGTCTATTGAAAGCTCTGTAATTAGACTAATCAATATAACTAAAATATCTATTACCCTTTCAATCGTATAGAAGATTGGGCAGATAAATTATCTTTCTCATCCAAGTTCACTCTCCCTAGTATACATTTAGTACTCGTTGCTAGTCATGTGAAATTTAAATTACCCCAAAAATTATGCTATTTAGATTAATTGCGATGAAAGTGTTTGGACATCAAAGAGTAATAGAGTGATATTATAGTGACACTGAACATTGTTTTCACCCCTACAAAATTCAAAAGTATTCAGAAAACTCAGTAACATATCGTTAGGTCTTAAACGTAGATTAGTTAAAAAGGTAAGAAAGCTCGTTAAAGGTGAATGTATTACACTGTTGATGTTTGTAAAAAGCTACTTAAAGTATGAAATCATATTTTATTAACTGTCAGCTTTTCAGTCACATATCCTCTAAACGTTTAATGGCTTCTTTTGTTATTGTAATTGCTCGTGTAGGGCACAATAACTGTTGGTAATATTGGATTGTTTAAAGTGGTTGATTCTCTGGTAAAGTTTTTGTTTTAATTAAAGACGAACTTGATTCGGATAGTAGTGAAGAACGTCGATCGTTCTACAAGTGCTTATTCATAATGTTCTGATAACTTTGAGTCTGAATGGTTGTATTTTACGTATCCGCTAGTTTCTGTTAGTTTTATTCAGATTACCTCAGACCGTTAGGGTGGTTGACCTCTTTTGTATAGGTTTGTAGATTTGCAACATCAAGCGACTGAACTTTATTAACGAATCTCCAAACAGTTTCGTTGGTATGTGCTACTTATTCTACAGAGTTTCATTTGTCTTTTATTCAGTGATTACTTACATGAATAAGAACAGAGTATTGGGAGTAAAGTTTTGTATACAGTTGTGGGGGACATGGACCAAATGTTTAACTTTCTCATTTTAAACAATTAGAAAAGTACTAATGTATCTCAGAATTAGTTAGTTATGGACATATGACTTTGGTGCTAAGTCGGTGGAGCAACCGTAGACCTAGATTTTGTGTTACGATTAGTCAACAAGGAATACCTGTTTTCAACCATGGAATTCAAACTCACATATAATCCGACATACAAATCAGAAGCCATATACGTATTGTTCTCTTACATTCTACTCTGGGTCATAAAGTTTAAACTACTGGTTAGACCACATTTTTCAAATGGTTGATATTAATTAACAATACAGGTAAACGCATAATTTCACTGCCAATTAACTGACTATATTGTGTAAGTAGAATTGAAATTGTTAACAAGTACTTGATGTACATCTATTCATTATTTATAGATATACTTCACTTTTCAGGTTTCTTATCAAATAAACATAAAACAAATGCCACAAAAAGGAATAATAAGTATTTAACTTACCAATTATGCATTATTCTCTTTCATTAACGTATTCATCATTATTGTTCTATGCTTACTAATATGAACTCTATCAGAACTATGTAGATCATGATAATTGAAAGAGAAAAAAGATAATTCACTTGTTTATTAGTTACAACATAATTATTAGTTTGTATAGTATTTATTAATCTATTTTATGATTATTGAATATTTTTCATGCATATAATGATAACTAGGAAACTTGTCATTCTATGCCTATACATCATTATATCATTTATATTTAGGTGTTAAGATGTTCATTATGAATAACTATAATACTATAGTGAACTAAGAGAATGTAGGATGTAGAAGAAAAATTAACGAAAAGAAAACGACATGGGATAAATGAATGGAATTAGGAACAATAAAATAAAGACAATGTTTTATAACCAATGAACAACATTTATTTTAAAGTTACAATCTATAAAACTTATAGGAGTACAATGTAAAGGGAAATAACAATAAAGCACAACTGCCTGATTTATATTTTGTTGTATGAATGTGTGTGTGTGTATGCATGCGCATGTACATTCGGATAAATTGAATAGTGTGCATTTACATATAATTCATATCTACCATATGTACACATATGTTTAGGAAGCAGAAAACTAAACACTTGTAAAAATATAAAAATGGGCAACAGAGTAACGAAGTCGAAGAAGAATAAGAGGAACATAAGTTTTTTTCAGTATTTCATGTATTCGTCTATATGTTTGTAAATCTTCATGTTATTCATTTACAGGTGTGTTGACTGATAGTTATCTTTTCTGTTAACGAAAGAATGAAATAGCAACTTGTTGTACATTTTCTTCATAAACTGGTTGTTTCTTTTTTTTTTTCTTAGAAAAATATTTAAAATCATTTCTGTTTTGTAAAACATCTGTATTTTAGAATGTTTGAACTTCTAGTTATACAATTGATAAATGAATTTATTTTTTTAAATGTAAATAAATGTATTGAATGTATAAAATAGTATACAACAAATACTATATTTTATAACCGAAGATAGAATATTGCCAGTACTCATAATTTACTACTGATATTGTTTATAGACTACGGTATTTCGTAGGAGTAGGATTTCATTGTGTACAGATACAAACAATTTTACAACATCATCAACTATTTGTTGGTAGATCATTGTCAGTATCAACGTCCTATAGGTCTGTTGAAAGCTGAACAGCTTAGTGGTAATATTTTATACTGTCACGCTGAATGACATGAAGTATGCCTTAGTGGCGTGTGTCAGTCAACTTAGGAATTCTTATAGATTGACTACAATTGCTTTGTATTTTGATTTCACCCCAAATTAATTTATTTAGCCTGATAAAAAATAATTTACGGTTCTAGGTCTATGGTAAGAGAATTTGAAATATTTCATCCTGAAATTACTATATGAATAGTTTTTAGTAATGAATATAGAGAATTTATGGTAAAGTTGAAAAGTAGGTAGATTTATACACAATTATGACATCATTTCAGTAATGGTATATATATCTGTAGTGGAAATTCTAAAAATGGAATAGTCATATTCCTCTGTAGATAAATTTTCCTATAATTACATGTACATATTCAAGTATAACTTGGGATTCATAATCTGTAAACCAAACAACTTTACCAATCATATAGTTTTCTGTAGCTATAAAACTTTTATATTGTTCCAACATTATTCCCACATGTAAGTGATGGTAATATTTATTCATTTTATTTATAGTAGACAGATATTGGCATTAGATTCAAATAAATATTGTTTTAATGTCTTGCATAATACTCAAAGATTATTTTACAAGCTATTCGTTTTATTTTTTATAAAATTCTTGTTTTATTTCTGTTATCACGTGAAGAAAGAGAGGGTTTTGGTTGGTGGACGCGAACGCCAATGGAGTGTGCCTAGTTGAAAATGTGCGACTGACCTAAGCCCACTCACACCTCAGGCCGACAATAGAAGAACCAGAATTGAGAACCGGAAAACGGAGAGATCGAGATCGTATTATATTTTAATCATGCCTTTATATATACATAAAACCAGGCCACACGGTAAACCAATCACAAATCTAACATTGATATAGAACAAAGAGAAGAGTGGTAGTGAATGGGGACAGGTTGTACACAACTAAGTAACCGCACTTCATAGTAATAAACAATATACAAAGAGTAAATACATTAAACGGGAGAACCGGGCAAGGGGAACGTAACAGTCATAGAAATGGAAATGATTACACTATCCACAGTTATAATAATTGAAATGATGTTCTAAAGTACAGTCCTCGAAGATAATCAATCTTCATTAGGTGCCCAGCATATCAGTTTCATGAGATGAAATTAATTTTAACCGTTATAACAGAATCTCATAATATGAAAAATACACTAACTCGTACAACGATTGATTATTATTGCTGAAGAAACATAAAATCATTGTATACTTGTCAAATTAAATAAAAACTTTTACAGACAGGATTATAAACAGTACATAAAACAATATGGTTAAGTAATTAGCAAATAGAAAACGAACCATTGACAGACTTTATTAAGGAAAGATGAATTATAGCAATCATCAAAAAGTCTGGAGATGTATATGATCATAAATATACTAATCAACATATGTTTAGCTGTAGAAATTGAAGAAATTACTACAACACAGAACAGAAATCATAAAGTAATGAATATGTTTATATAAAGTGTTTGTAACATGTATTATACGTAGACTAAATTACTTTATGTTTTAGATAACATAATATTTGTAAAATGTCTCATTTATCAAATTGATACTAATATGATGGCTACAAAGAATGCTGAAAAAAGTGAATTTACTTAATGATTCAATGGTTGTTGTTCTCAATATGCAAAGAATTATCTATATTTATTTATGTGAACACCTTAATGGAAACCTATTCGAAATACTAAATTTTATTTGATTTTTAAGTTCAAGTTAATCGAGTAGGATTATTTAGTAAGGTGTTTTACATAAATGTCAAACAGTAAGTATAGTAGATATATTCAGAAGAAGACCTGTACTTTTATAAATAATATATGAATGCAGGCGTAAGAAAAAAGTATACCTTCGAATTTTTCGAGTTGGCGTTATCTACCAAGGAAAACCGTTTTTTCCATTGTAGTTTCAAGATTACTGCATAAACTAAGCGTAAACAATATGTGAATGATTTATTTATAAGAAGAAGTGTGAAATTTTTATTTAGCCAGCTACCTGAAGATGAGCCATATGATAAAATTCCTAGAGTTTTTAAATCTTAGTGTAATACAAACGAGTGGTGAAATTTTGAGAAACATTATTCAGCTATACACAAAACGTATTCGTTTAGTTTTTGAACACAATCAAATTATCAAAGGAAATCCCTAGAATCCAATTAATCTATCGTGATCCATGAAGCGGACGTATGTTTACTGCAATACAATTATGCATTAATGTCATTGAATGACAGTCGTACAACAACACGATCAAAGTTGAAATTGTAAATCAGTGAATTCTGACTAATTAGTTTCAGGGTTAAGTTCACGATTCAAGGCCTGATAGTTCTTGGTTCGATCCTTAGGAAGGTCAGTGGATACGTACTACTAAAGAGTTTCACACTCACTAGCGCTTACTGATTTTCAATGGTTGTCTAGATACAATGAATCTGTGATGTTAATCACAGTGTGTCTAGGTTAGAAAAAGCATCATTTAAATAACGGCCAATCTATATTCTGAATCCTTTTTCTGTGACCTGAATGTTTTAATTTCTAACTCATGTGATGTAGTTAATAGTTCCTGTCGAAGATTCGCAGACTAGATTGACTCATTTCCTCATGCTGAAACTGATGTTAATCTATGAAACCAATTATTTTTACATGTTTATCTATCACTAGTACTAAATCGCTTTAACATTTTACCAAAATAATATAACAGAACTGAGAAAGAATTGAAAATATATTATCAATGATTTGAAACACTGTAGCGTACCTATTAATAGATTTATGTTATTCGTATTTATCTTTGAAACGGGAGAATGAAATTTCACATTATTGGAAACATTTATTTTTAACTGTTTTGTTTACTTCTAGTAAATTTACAAAAAATTAGTTCTATACAATTAAAACGTAAGGAAACTTTGGAGCTGATTTTGTTCTTCATTCGCCTTCTTAACAAAACAAAATGACTGAATCAATATTTTCTGTTTACAGAAATGTTTAAACCCCTTTTTTATTTTGTTGAAATAAACATGTTTAGAATACTATGTAAATTCTTTGTGTCTCATACATTTACCGTCAACTTTGACCTTAGATTTACCAGACAGACTTGATTATCGTCTTTAAAAATTGTTTATCTTAATTTATTTGAAATAATAGATGCGGATATTTCAAATTTACTGATTATACGCTAATGATTATTGAAGTAATGAGGTGAACAAGATGGCTAGACATGTCATTTACATGCGGAATCGATCTCTATATCTCAGTTGCACAAAAATCAGTTGATAGAACAATGAACTTACTGGTTGATTACAATTTATGAAATAATAAGTGTCATTTATATCCAATCAGGATTGTGCGAATCACTGGACAGTAAATGACTAACTGAAGGTGGATATAAGGGTTAAAAGACGACATTATTTGAAAGAAATCTAGTCGGTCCCAGTGGTTCAACTAGATCACGACGTTACTTCAAACTTTAAAGCATTGGAAAAGAAATAGAATCAATTGCAGAGGAAAACAAAACATTGGAAATTTGGGACAAATGGCGACAAGGAGAACAGAATGTTAAGTAATATGATGTTGAGGATGGAAAAGAAAATTATGAATGAATTTCAGTGACTTTTAGTCATGCAACCTGAGATCTTTAAGCATACTTTACAATCATCATGTAGAATTTAGCTAGAGTAGACTAGTCATCAACTTCCTGGACTGAATTTACGATACAGTTTAACCTACACCAGACTTCTCCCTACCTACTATGATACGACTTAATATGTGGTGACTGTTTAAGTGGTGGCTCATTATTCATAAAACTAAGCTGATAGTGATATGCAGCCTTATCAATAGACTACTGATTTTAAGTCAAAAACTCTCCACATAATCTGTACATTATTATTTTGCTAGCTGTATTAGGATGCATTGTCTTTCCGTATGCTGAATTCCACACCTCAAAATACAATACAATGTGTTGTACAGTGTAATCGCTTAACCTTTAACCTGAAAGGTGATGTATATTTGCGACAGCCAAGTAAACTTTCTTTTTAATGCCTAGAGTTAGTTGGATATGACATTTTTAAGGCCGATGGAACTTTAACTAGATAAACTACCTTACTACTTGCTTTAGATGCAAAAAATAATGCGAGCGGGCTTTTGAGGAACATTTTGCATACAAAAAAGTGTGAATTCATCCAAACATTCCATTCATCTTAAGGTGTTTGTTATGTATTATTTTGTTTTTTTCTTCATGAACCAGAACTACTTACACTGAGTTGATTGATGGGTTTTCAGGCAGATTAGTACACTACAAAAGTTAGACACGTTTGAAACGAAATAGCTGAGATTAATGGAAGTAAGAAACTAAGATAAAAATGGCGTGGTTACTTTCTGTTACTTTCTGATTCAACTAGTAACTTTCTAGTGCACATCATTCAATAGGTTACTTTTGACTCTCACAATAAATTACCACGTGTCTAAAGAATGAATTGAGTTAGTCGATTCATCACTGTAAGTTGTCTGTTAATATTCGATTTAATAATAGCCAAATCGTTATTATCTGATGCCAGTCTACCCGATATTCTTAACCGCGAGCCAGAGAAGGAATGAACCAGTCAAAAGTCGAGCAGCAAGAAAACGGATCATGGATCGTTTGCTCCATACTATCGTTTATACATAATGATACAAATATAGACCACACAGTAGACCGATTACAATAGCAAAATCAATACCAAATGAATGCAATAATAGGAAGCCTGGGTAAGATGTGCATAGATAATTTGTTCTGGTTTGTGACTGAAAATAATGTAACAATAGATAATAGGCTAGGTTGAGGTAATAGCGGAAACACAATATTTAATAGGTATACAATCAATGTATTTTGAGTAATAATAAATAAATCTTGAAAGTTTAATTATTCTTCTTGATATGTCTATTATTAGATAAATGTCGCTGTCGGATGAAGAACTGAAGCTACATTCACGTATCTATGAGTATTGCTACTTTCGAAAACCTTTATATTGATGACCAAAATTCAAATCTCCTTGATCTGTCAAATAGTCTATTAATTATGCCAAATCAATTTGAATGCCTGGCGAGTACTTACTTGAACACACATTTTGGTACGGTAATGGGTCATATTGATGATAATTTCAAACACCTGATAAAGCATCGTAGAAAGCATGATAGGAGTCCAAATATGTTTTTAAGAAAGTGGAAGTTGGAAAAGAAACATTGGTTCCAGGAGTATATAAGAATATGCGAAAGCATAATTAACACCAGTGGATTGTTTGAGAGACTAACATTTCATCACAGACCCAAAACACCGTTGTTTATGATTGGTTATTCTTTTTAAATCAAGTTTACAATCCTCAGATCCCATCATCAGGGTCTGAAACCTAGAGAGGGTGTGCCAATTTTATGAATGACCATTAACAACAAGAAAGATATAAAATGTCACAGATTCTAATTAACTAAAGAAACTAATATATTGTTTATACATTCGAAAAGAGTTGACGAGTTAACTCCTTATATCGTCTTATATAATTTGTTTTCATTATTATTATTATTATTATTATCATTATCATCATCACAATTATCACAAATATCTACTTCAATTGGTGAAGTTTATTTTATACCACAGTATAACTGTTGTTATTTTTTACGGATAGTTCTATTGATTCATTTTTATCATCGTTATGTTTATATGTTCACCATACAAACTTTAGTGATTAATATACACAGCTGTCACAATCTCTATACATAAAATAAAATACAAGAAAGCAAAGGAATGACAAAAGCTTACCGACTACTATTGAACTGATAATAATTAACAAATGAATCATATATTGGACAGAATATGAAACTAACTAACCAACTATATTCATTGTAATTTCCGTACAATAATTAATAATAAAGCAACCAATATATTGATATACTTTTGTTTCAAACATTCTAATTTACTCTCCTATTAATGGATGAAGCTAACAAGCTGTCTAATATCAATTTATTAATATTAATAATTATTTAGTGATTTCGGTCGACATTATTTTATGTTGAAATTTACAAAAAAAAGTACAACTTTTTCATTTCTAAGTGTTATGTCGATTAAAATTTAGAACTAGAAGGTAATAACCGATAATTCCACCTGTTAATTTTATGTGCATAGTTAGTACACTAACAAGATTTAGTGTATTGTTCATAGTTACATATGAGGTGAATATAATTCTTTCATACTTTATTTTATGTACAGTGATATTTCAGAGGTTATTTTATCTTGGTGGTGGAAGTGTTGAATTAATAGATTGAAATTCATTAATTAACATTTTCTACTTATTTAGTGGTTCAATTTTGAATATTTTTGCTTTGTTTCAATGTATTGTAACGTTATACGACAAAAAACTTGCATAAATTTACATGCATTCAATAGATTAATTTTTTCTAAGAGAATTTACTACGTTTCAAGTAGATTTATAGTAAACTGACTGAAGGTAAGAATATCAACTGTTGGACAGTGGCTCAGTTGTTGGGCGTTAGTTATGAAACTTGAAGGTTCTTGATTCACTTCAATGACGGGGGTCTTGAAACGGCTATCCTATGCTTCCCGACTTTCGATGGTTGTCTTATCTACGCCAAATTATGATATTAATATCTTGTGAAGTAACTGACAAGACTATATTTTTGATTGATAAATAAATGTTCTCTTTCATATGTTAATAGTAATATATGATGATCACATACTAAATTTTAGTTATGATCATGTTTAAATAAAATAATAATAACATTAAATATTATTTAGAAATGCTGGCTTCATAGATTATTTTGACATAATATTTGTCACAGATATGTTACTAGTTTTAGGCCTCAGATAGAAGTAAGATAAATAATCAGCAGTAACAACAGTCCAGAGGATAGCATTATTTTCGACAAGTACACTGAAATAGTCAAAAATATTGTAAACATAAAGTTGTCTTTAATAGGTAGTCTATAAAAAACATAAATTCTCTAAGAAGGTGGAATAACTGTACGCCACATATCGTATGATATAACAAATGTAAACCAATATTTTCTTTGCTGAATCATGTTCAAGAAATAAGAAGAATAAATAGCATAGCTTTAGAGAATTCTAGTCCGTTCACATGGAACATGTAACCATCCATGACTAGAAACAAACGCAGATCAAACACCATGGAAAAGATACAAATGAGTTATTACCATAGTCTTCAGCCATATAAATGCTTGATTCAACAATAACAAACTAGTGTGTATAGATTTTTCAAACGAGGCAACCGTACTTTATACATAATTTTAACGATAAAGTAGGTAACATATATAGTATCAAGTCTCAAATTAACTACGTATAAAATGAGGTATTCAAGATATAAATTAGTTATAAGATACGGGCAGTAAATAATAGTATAATCACAAGATTCATAAGTATGATTAAAATATTGATGTTTACACATGTAAAGTCCTTATACATCTACAAGTTAGTTGTAGTACCATTCATTTCTGACGAATTTTAAGGTGACATCGGATGACAGTACATTTTCAGTACCACATAAACGATGATAGTGGAGTATTTGCTCAGATAAATTGTGGCAGATTGTTATGAATTCCATGAACATTATCTGATTTCACAAACTGTATGACATTAATAAGTTTAATACGCTATGGTAAATACTGAATGAAAGCGTCTTCTAAAAGGAAAATGATTTGGGCGCAATCACTGTCAAGAATAGAGTACAAAGTTGTGCGTGGCAGATTTAAATCAGTGGTTACTTTTGATGAGAAAGCTATTAGGAATAAAGCTCTGTCCTATTAGTGGTCGAGCACATAGATTGTACGATAAAATACGTGAGTAATGATTGAGGAAGGTAAGTCATATATAACCCAGAAGATGACGTTACGTACATGCCTGCTATGTGATTTATTCGAAAACGCACTACGTGGAAAAATATCATGTTTCACTTTTTCTCAAATCGATTTTTAGCATTGATAGTAAAGTAACTGGAGTATAGATATGTTTTGTACTTGTTAACGCAATTGCAGATATCAACCATGTTGGCTATACAAATAAAAACGACTTAAATATTAATCTGCTTTACATCACTTGTAAGGTGGAGTTTATTTTGACCTTTCAGTGTTGGCAACTAAGTACATAATTTTGCCACAAATCGTAAACCCCATATAATTTGAGTTGTATATAAGAAGCCTATAGTTAGTAAGTCGAAAGTACAGCACTGAAACTCAGTATCGGATACAATGTTTAGTAAAGACGTAGTAAGGAGGAAATCCTTTATTCTTCATGTATCTTTGGCTTTTAAGCATTTATTTCAGGGATTTATATTGAGAGTAACGGTACATAGTAAAATTACACCTAGCGATATTTTATTTAATAGCTGAAAGTGAGACAAATTTTTGTAAATAAAATGCGAATCAAATTGTTTTCATTTGATATTCATGGCCTTTACTTCCAGTCGTTCCAAAACTTTTCTCCAAGAACAACGACCTTAGTAGTAGGAACCTTTTGTAATGAGCAATAACGTGAAACCTTTAGGCTAAATGCTCCAAACAATTAACATGTTTGGAAACGTAAGCAAAATTGTCAAAAAGCAGGTTACGTGTAAGTATTATAAGTTGTTTAATGAAATATTGTATAGAAATTATCTACTTGATAATAGATAGGTAACTGTGTTTTCATAATATCATACAAGATTAGTAATTAGGATTCTTGATAAATAGGATCCTAAGTGAAGATGGTGTAGTTCAACTAAGTGGAAAATAGAATGAAACCACTTACATTTAGAGCAAAACTTTTGTTTTTTAACTGTGGCGGCTGACTGAATACGGACGTAGCCATACTAAGAATTGAGAGATATTAACAAACGTCTTACCTTAACTCAGTCACTTTGTATAATTAATATTCATATAATGTGGACTTGAATTTATGACTTCCATAGTGAGTAGTGTGAAGGACTATTAAACTAGTATGGCAGAAACTGGTCAAAGATCCCAGTGTATATACCATCGAAATACAGACTAGTGATCAATTTAATGTTTGTTTAGCCCTTTATAGCGCTTATCACATTGTGTTGATCTAATAGAATTATGGCCACCATAGTAAGTAATTTTATATTGTGGGAAAACTGTTGTAGAGTAATATGGTTTGACGAGTAGTCTATAGGAAACCCTAATTTACTGCAATTTCCTGCTGCCATGCACTCGTCAGCATGGAGTGCCTGTAACCTTGATTCTTTCTGGTTAATCCGATATTAGCCAGTCGTACGTGATCCAACTAATTCATAGGCAACAGTTAGGTAGGGTGAAATCAAGTCTGCTACGCGGCATAAATTCCATCATGAGCGAGGGTATGCCTTAATATTGAGTGCCAAACCGGCCGAACATGCGGTCAGGCAGGGTTTAATGTCAGTTACCTCCTAACCACTTTCCATTCTGGCATTTCTACAATCCTCCAGATATTTTAATTCTTTAACAAAAATCGTCTTCGCACTAATCCTGTATATGAACTAAATTGCTTTACGATAATGACACTACATGATTAATCATTGGTGATAACTTGAAAAAAAAATTACACTATATTCATATGTTTAATAAATGCTTCTATGATTTCTCGGATGATACAACGGAAAAAGTTAGGTTGGGATTTTTACCCTAAACCTACTGGTAAAAGGAAAAATGTCTTAATAACTAAGCTACCGTTTAAATAAACTAATTGATTAATGATAACTGTCGTCCTGGTCCGTTGGGAATGTATCATTTAACAAGTGAATAGTAATAACCACAGCGTTGTAAATGAACATCTTGAACCTTCAGTTTATTTGTCATCGTTAAAAAGGTGAGTTTAATAGAATCCTTATCATTTACCCATTTCCGCTGAATTTCTGAAATGTATTTCTTTTGGCTAATTAAAGCACAAATTAAATCGAAAATTTTACTTTATAATAAAACTTGCAAAACAATTTATCTATCATTTCCATATACTACATGTATGAAGAAAGTAGTAGTCTATAAGATATAAATCAGGCTTATTCCAAACACTCTGAAGGATAAAAAGACAGTTAGTGTTAAGTAAATTTCAGTTATCCTAATGCTAATTGTCGGTCAATTTTACTATACATATTTCATTGTCCATATATACCCATATGTCAGTGCATCTTAATGTATTACTTAAGACTCTTTATATCTAGTAATAATTACAGCAAAAAGATTAAAATTGCTATGTCAATACACTTGATCATCCATTACTTCAGAATAATTAACTTTTGAGAGCATAAACAATCATTTTTTGAAACATTGGAATGTAAATCAACCTTGTAAGAAACACCTTCTGCAATATCTAGTTTATTAAACTTGTCAATAGGGGTAGACTTGAAATTTACTGTTTTATATACTGATTTATTTCTATGATAGCTTTTCGAAGTAAGTAAGACCAGGAAAATACATTTAGATTCCAATTGTCAGAGTTATGAAGAGTCTGAGACTAATATTTACATTGTATGCAATAGTCGTTACAACGTTAAGTGGTTTTCAAATAAAGTTGTGGTTTTGGTGAATCTTGATATATACTCTTCATAGACATGATTTAAAGAATTGTTATTTTATGATGTATATGTAAAAATAGGTGGAATATTAGAAATATTTTATAATGACATTAAACATACTACTCAAATAGAATTTCAGTAGTGTAGAAACTTGTTTTTAAAGTTTGCTCGCGAAATTCTTTGATTTGGAAAACATTATTTCTAAATTTAATATTTGGAATGCTTTATATTCTATGTAAAACGCATTTGAACCCTGGTTTGCATAACGTTTTTACTTTATTATTAATTTGGAAATTACAAAAATACGTATCTACTGCCATTACCACTAACTGATATTTAAGTTGAAAGTCTCTAAATGCTACTACTGAGTTGGAAAATTTTGTTATACTTGATACTAGAAAGTTTGGTTTACCTAACTCTTTCCGACTAAGTGGCTGATCCGAACATCATCGTGAACATTTGGATCTACTACCTGTTTGTGTCGAGGCTGCTCAGCAGAAAAAGCCGCTTTGTCTTTAAGCAAACCACCCACAACTTCCCATAAATATGATTTTAAAATTCAGTTGACTAAGTATATCTGACTTCCGGAGATACGCTTACTGGATTTGAGTATTATGTTGTTATTGCTGTATTGAAC
This sequence comes from Schistosoma mekongi, assembly GCA_034768735.1. Taxonomy (NCBI): domain Eukaryota; kingdom Metazoa; phylum Platyhelminthes; class Trematoda; order Strigeidida; family Schistosomatidae; genus Schistosoma; species Schistosoma mekongi. The sequence goes on along the minus strand of CM068308.1, from coordinate 20,461,898 downwards.
TATAACATTGAGACCAATCAAGAGTATCTGATCAGTGGCTGATCAACATGCGTAGATAGTGTGTACATTACATCAACAAAGTGAAGAAGATCTCGATAAGCTTGGAAGGGATATGAAACTGTATTCAGTCTAATATATGGTTTTGACAAATATGGTTAATAAAGACGTGTATCTAGAAGTGGGTATGTTCTAATCAATGAAAAAATTGTTGTTTAGTATGTTAATTTAAAACAAACATCGTAAATTGTCTGGTCAGTAAACATTACTTAACTAGGAATTGCTAAACAGAGGTCAATTGCAGATGTTACTGCCACTTCAGCCACTCCTATGGAGAAATTTATACCGAGCTTACTACTAGACAGCTCAATAAATGAATCAGTCTGTTTTTATGATTTTTAAAATGCTAATAAATTGGTACACAGTACTGTTTCATCGCACCTGATCCGTAATAATCACAAGGCGTATTAAATGCGATTTGTTGTATATCTTATGATATGTTCGACGCGTAGTCGGACTTGTCTCCTAAGTATTGCAGTGGTTTAAGCCAAAACCTTTGAGTCATATTAAAATAACGTTTGTAATAATTAAACCCATTCCTTTTGCTGGAGATATAATGATAAACAATCATTTTTATTCTTCTTATATATTTATTTTTCCCTACCACTTGAATATCTTGCCTTATTGCATATTTTTAAGGCTGATTTGTCGTAAGCTTGTGTCATAAACTGTAATGGTAATTATTATAACAGTTTTACTTTCTGGAGTATCTACTCATATCCTACATTGAAATGTTTGTTCATTTTTGGTTGCTTGTATTTGTCACACGTAAATGCTAGTTAACCATTTGCACCAGTGGGCCAGTTAAGCGTTTATCGTGAGCCCTGAAGGCTCTGGGTTTGGTTCCGCGAAGAGAATCAAGAGGAAAGTGAGTCACTAAGTCCCGTAATAGGATGCAAAGAGCTGTGTTACTTAGTTTTTAGTAGTATTTAACCAAAATGAAACTGTGATGAATACAAACAACAAAACTTAATACATGTCCACAAAACGATCTTCGTTTATTTTATTTATGTCACAATGTTTTCTCTTATTTTTATAATAATTGCTACACCATCTGCTGGTTATCAATTTGTTCTTTTATTAGCTATGCAATCTACTTCATTATTATCACCGACCTATAAATAACCATATTCAGTTTATTATTTCTGTTTATCCTTATTAGTACTGTGATATTTATCTCTATTTAAATGGAAAAAATATGTTAATCATGTTAGACATGCAACATGCAACTAACTTCATACACACGTAAAGTTATTGGAAAATTCCTAACTCAGTAGGGTTGAAAAGTTATATATGCTGAACTTAATCAAAATCATCTATCTCATGTTGGTTCATCAAAAAAATCATTAGTCTATACGTCAAATTATATCAATATTTTAGTATAGACAGTATATTTTATCCTAATCAAGACACGTCAGATGGATATAGTCACAATCCGATCAATGTTTGAATTTTTAAGTAAAAAAATTAAGTAATAACTAGTTAAAATAATAATCGGCTCAAGGTTCGTTGTGATCAAATTACAAGCAAGTGATTTCCATCTGAAACAAATTATTAAAAATCTATCATGGTGAATATTTATTGAGTAAATTGATTTATAATTGACTGATGTAATTGTAAACGGGTGAATTCAGCAATTTTAGAACACCAAAACATATCACTCTTGTCAAATGTTTCACATTTTTACAAAAGCGTCAGTAAATTGTCTTTAGAAAAAAATTCTCTTGTTTATTAAAACAAAGATATTCTCAAAAATGTTTGCTTTAATAAACATTGATGAATCTACATATTTTTGTTGCACATATAAAAATTAATACTGCACAGATCATCTGATTCAAAGAACTATTAAATCAAACAATTATGCTAACATGACAATATATTAATAAAGAAAATACGTATTGATTTTATAAATCTTATTTCTATGTAATCATGTTAATATAACTTGATCATGATGTAGATGAATTTGTCAGTTGCTTATTACTTACTTTAATTTTTTATTTGGAGAAATTTGAATATATATGACGATCAACTGTATTAATGAGTCTACTATCTACTAATAAATTACGCTACTTCATAAAATTTGATTGGGTTGAAGTCTCTCAGTTAAATACGAAAAGCAGTTTTCACTAAATAAGTCTTATTGTTTAGCCATAATGCATACCTGAAATTTCAACCTATTGTCGATTAATTTTTCGACGCATTAAAACTACTATTATCATATTATTTAGCCTGTAATAAATATTAAGAGTGATTTGGTACTAATAGTTCTTATGAGCTTTTACGCTATTCCTCTTAAACTTAAACATGAACATTAGAAGTGATGCAGATAATTTTAGTAGTTTGAAGTATTTACCTTATATTAATCCGTACAACTAATTCAAATCCTGTTAGTCACCTGACAATAAATTCATAGTAACAGACAATAATAAACTTAGACTAAGTTTATCTCACTCTACTATTAAATGCTAGAAACAATTTATCAATCAAATCAATCAATGCCTGTTACTCCAAGTGGAGCATAGACCGCCCACCAGCATTCTCCAGCCAACTCTGTCCTGACCTTTCCGTTCTAGCTCTTCCCAAGTGCTGTTCATTCTCTTCATGTCTGTTTCCAATTCCCGACGCAGTGTGTTCTTGGGTCTTCCTCTGTTTCTGTGGCCTTTAGGATTCCAAGTCAATGCTTGTCTTGTGACACAGTTTGACGGTTTCCTCAGTGTGTGTCCAATCCATCTCCAGCGTCTTTTCCTAATTTCTTCCTCAACTGGAAGTTGATTAGTTCTCTGCCACAACAGGTTGTTGTTGATGGTATCTGGCCAACAGATCCGAAGAATCCTACGCAGACAGTTGTTTATAAATACTTGTATCTTCTGTAGGATACTTTTCGTAGTTCTCCAAGTTTCAGCTCCATACAACAGGACTGTCTTCACATTTGTGTTGAAAATTTTGACTTTCATATTGACTGACAGTTGGTTTGAGTTCCAGATGTTTTTCAGTTGTAGAAATGCTGCCCTTGCCTTACCAATCCGCGCCTTCACATCCGAATCAGACCCTCCTCGTTTGTCGATGATGCTGCCCAAATATGTAAAGGTTTCAACGTCTTCCAGAATTTCTCCGTCAAGTGTAATTGGGTTAGTGTTTGCTGTTTTGTATCGGAGGATCTTGCTTTTCCCTTTGTGTATGTTGAGGCCTACTGCTGCTGAGGCTGCTGCTATATTGTTGGTCTTCCTCTGCATTTGATGATGTGTGTGAGAAAGAAGAGCTAGGTCATCTGCAAAGTCCAAGTCATCTAGTTTCGTCGATGTTGTCCATTGTATTCCGAGAGTGCCTTCACATGTTGCAGTCTTCATGATCCAGTCGATGACCAGTAGGAAGAGGAAGGGCGAGAGTAAGCAGCCTTGTCTGACACCGGTCTTCACTTCGAATGAATCTGTGAGCTGACCTCCATGCACGATTTTACAATGTAGTCCGTCGTAAGAATTTCGTATGATGTTGACTATCTTCTCGGGTACGCCGTAATGTCGTAGAAGGCTCCATAATATTCTCCTATCCACGCTGTCGAATACTTTTTCATAGTCGATAAAGTTGATGTAAAGTGGTGAATTCCATTCAATTGATTGTTCAACAATGAACCGTAGAGTAGCGATTTGATCGGTACATGATCGATCTTTACGGAATCCGGCCTGTTGATCTCGGAGTTGGCCGTCGACTGGGTCCTTTAATCTGTTCAATAACACTCTGTTGAAGACCTTTCCTGGTACTGAGAGTAGGGTAATGCCTCTGTAGTTCTCACAATTGCTGAGATCGCCTTTCTTTGGTATCTTGATGAGGTACCCTTCTTTCCAGTCTGCTGGAACTTGTTCATCCTCCCAAATCTTCCTGAAGAGAATGTGGAGTATCTTTGAAGTTGCTTCTATATCTGTCTTCAGTGCCTCCGTTGGTATGTTGTCTGGTCCTGCTGAATTACCATTCTTGATCTGTCTGATGGCCATTTTGATTTCTTCGACTGTTGGTGGGTCTGTGCTTATAGGGAGATCCGTGGCTGCTGCTTCGATGACTGGTGGGTTCAGTGGGGCTGGTCTATTCAAGAGTTCTTGGAAGTGCTCTACCCACCTGCTCCGTTGTTCATGCACTTCAGTGATTGGTTTGCCAGCCTTGTTCTTGATTGGCTGTTCTGGCTTGTTGAATTTCCCAGCTAACTTCTTCGTTGTATCGTATAAGAGCCTCATATTTCCTTCTCTTGCAGCTTTTTCCGCTGTCATTGCTAGGTCCTCAACAAACTTCCGTTTATCCAACCTGATGCTCCTCTTCACTTGCTTGTTGACTTCGGTGTATTCGGCCTGTGCCTTGGCTTTCTCTGCTCTTGTCCGACTGTTATTGATCGCTGTCTTTCTGTTCCTCCTTTCTTGGATCTTGTCCAGAGTACTAACAGAAATCCACTCTTTTTGGTGTTGTTTCTTGAGACCCAAAACCTCCTGACATGTTGAGGTTATTGTTCCCTTAATCTCTTTCCAGTTGTCTTCCATATTAGTTCCACCTTTTTCTAGTAGATCACGAAATGCCTGGAACTTGTTGCTGAGAATTAATTTGAATTCGTTGCGTTTGCTAGTATCCCGGAGAAGGGCTGTATTAAACTTGTGTAATACTGCTGCTCCAGTTGTCCAGTGCTTCCTCAGCTTCGGTTTCATTTTAGTCACCACCAAATGGTGATCTGAAGCTATGTCGGCTCCTCTCCTTGCTCTTACGTCTTCCATGGTCCTTCTAAACTTCTTATTGATGCAAATGTGGTCGATTTGGTTCTCCGTAATGTGGTCCGGTGAAACCCATGTAGTTTTGTGTATACGTTTGTGGTAGAAAATGGTGCCACCTATAATCATTTTGTTGAAGGCACATAAGTTTACAAACCTCTCACTGTGATCATTCCTTTCTCCCAGTCCATGTTGTCCCATGATGTCTTCATACCCGGTGTTATCCACTCCGACCTTGGCGTTGAAGTCGCCCATCAGAATGGTCAGGTCCTTGGCTGAACATTTCTCGATGATTGACTGCAGCCTTGCATAGAACTGGTCTTTGTCGTTTTGGTGGCTGTCATTGGTGGGTGCGTAGCACTGGATGACATTCATTGCAATCCCTTCCTTCTTCGTCTTGAAGGATGCTGTGATGATCCTAGGTCCATGAGGTTCCCATCTTATAAGAGACTTCCATGCATCTTGGGATAACACCAATGCTACTCCTTGTGTGTGGGGGGCGTTTTCTTCTTCGTGGTCGGAGTATAAAAGCACATTTCCCGAGGATAACCGTTGCTGTCCAGCTTGCACCCAATGCGTTTCGCTTATTCCAAGTATCTTCAGGTTGTATCTTTTCATTTCTTCAGCTATTTGCATGGTCCTCCCTGTTTCCCACAGCGTGCGGACATTCCACGTACCTATACTAATGGTTGCTCTGGTTGTCAGAAGAGACATCGGCCTCGTGGCTTCCGAAGAAACTCGGCTTTCACCATGAGGCGTCATAACATACCTTCCAACTCCCAGGGCAGAGTAAAAATGGTTATAAAGGTTTTTACTGGTTAGCGTTTTTTTAGCACGTTTACTGTTTTACGGGATGGGGTTGCTAGCCCCATGCCCAACCCTCCTCCTTTATCCGGGCTTGGGACCGGCAGCAACCCTAGGGGCTACAGGCGGAATTTAGAAACAATTTATAGCTCGGATAAATCCTATTGGTATTAGTAAATTCCCTTAGTCCGATAGTTTAAACTTTTTTTGAATAATATTAGCTTTATTTAATAGTATTTTCTAGTACACTATGAATTTTCAGCATACAGTGCCTCAACAAGTTACTTTTTTACCGTGTCAACATCTGAAAAAAAAGATACACATATTATATTGTCAACAACAACAACAACAACAACATTAACAACAATTACAGTAACATAAGGAACAGGAGTCTTTGCATTTCATAATAATCCGTATTTTTAAGAGCACAGATTTCTAATTAGATCGGTTCTTACAAACTTTTCATCACATAGAACATGTGCTAAATATGGAATAGTTGGGCATTTATACTTCTCTTTACGTGCTTAAATACTGATATAGCAGCGTCGCGTTCTGCCAGAAGATAAGCAAGGAGAAAGTTTTGAATGAAGAGGGTGGTTTATGGCAGATAGAATAATCTTAGATAGCTGTCTGCAGGACTTTAAATGTCTATCTACAACCATGTTTATAATAACGTCGTAGCTTTCATCACACACTTTACTAACAGCTTTCAGTACTCTACGGAACACAACATAGTCTTTTATCAATAGTCCGGGAAAAAATAATGGGGAACAATATAAAATGATCGGTAATATACATGAACTGACAAATTGTAATAATAAGTGCTTGGTTATACCAAAACAACGTAATCTCTTCACATAGTATATTAAACGGAAAACCTTCTTTGAAATAAGCAAAACATCTGAAGACCAAGATAGATCAAAAGTAGAAGTCACACTAAGATAATTAACGTTCGACATAGTCTTAATTGTAGAGTCTCCAATTTTACAAACATCGTGTGAATTCACAAGAGCAGTTAGATCCTTTTCATGTCTTAGACTGAAATTAACTGTTTGACATTTGGAGGGATTAGGTTGAAGACCATTCAAACTAGACCATCGTCCAACATTCACTGAAAAACAATTAATTTCACAACAATTTGAGAAAGTAGAAACATGCATACTAATAGTAAGATCATCTGTGTACTTGACAAAGGTAATTTTCAAAGAAGAGGGCAGGTCATTCAAAAAAAGTGAGAAAAGAAAAGATGACAGAACAGCACCTTGAGGCAAACCAACTTCTGTTAGCAAATGAGTGGAGCACTTTCTCTTGTACACAGTATACTGTTTTCTGGAGAAATAGGAATATAGGCAGTTGATTATCCAGCTATCCATGTTCATATTCTCGAGTTTATTCAGTAATATAGATCTAGAGACGGTGTCAAAGGCTGCAGTGTAATCAAGAAACGTACTACGGACATACTTTCCACCATTTTCTAAGCTATACACTATATTATGATGTAAGACAACTGCTTGACAACAACTTGAAGCTTACATTGTCATTCCAGGCGATATCAGTCTAATTTGTGTTGGAGTTAGATTTTCAGTTATCGTATGGGTGTTAAATCAACTTGTGGAACATCAAGAGGATCTGACTTAAAGTTCGTGGAATAACCTCTTTAATATAAAAGCTGTATATGTTTGCTTAAAGCGAAAATAACAGCTACTGAATGCATTTATTGCATTAGTGCGTTTGATTCCAACATGATTTTTTTCTGATCTAATGGATCTTGGAGATTGATGCTCCCCCCTAATCTAGGGCCACATATAAGGTAGTTTTAGTAGCCTAAATAGACTTTTCAACTATGCTTTTAATATATTAATATTTATAGTTAATGCTTATCTGCTATATGTTGTAGCATCTTGCATACGTGCTTCAGTTTTTGTATTAAATATGACTGGTTTTCTTCGAATTTCAAAAAAATTTTTCCTTCATTACTCATCAAAATTCGACTAGATCCCAGTAGAGGTTGTTTACGCCTTTTTGCATCTGAGCACATTGAAGTATCATTAGTCAAATAATATCATTTGACGAGAAATATAGTGATTTGTTACTAACATAAATTAGATTGATTCTATAATTATAAAAATAACTATTACATCAAGACTCTGTACGATTTAACTAAGAACATCCATTTTGCCTGATCCAGAAAATAGCAATACATATTGATAAACTTCATTTGTGTAGATGACACGTTAGTTTGGGAGAATAGCCTTAGTCGTGTGACTAAGAGGAAATTCACAGTGACCTTGAAATTTCTCTATAGGTGGCATTAAAAAAGACATGTTAGAAAGGTTAATTATTCTACTCTTTTTTAGATTTATTTGCTAACCATAAGAAATGGGTAATGATTATAAAAAGCTGTCTACGTGATTTACAGATCAAATTTGTGTTAAGAGTAAATCTGAATTATGCTATCGACAAAGTTACTAGTAATGTGAAATAAAGAAACATTTACTACACTTAGAAAAAACTCATTAAACGGTGAAGTAGGTTAAACACTACATTTTACGTTAATCAGTATGCACATATGATAATTTTGGGAGAATATAATGCTATTAACAGGTTAGGATATATGTGGTTAGTTAACAAAAATTACTGATAATCAAAACCATTGTCTGACGGCTTTATCTAGCATTCAAAAAAGCATTTTTATTAAGATAAGTATGTTGAGTTATCAAGAAAAACGTTTATCTAGTTGCCAGATAAATACAGATAAATATATAAATAAAGATATATTAGATTGAGCCAGTTGAGCAGTTGGATACCGTTTAGAAGTCTTTGCTAGTCAAGGAACATAATAACATATACAATTGCTAAATGAACTGTAAATAAGCCTAGTTGACATTATATCCGAGTAGCTGCTAACTGATTAATTATAAGGAGTGTTAACAGAAGCCATTAGATACCGCGAATAAGTTCTCAAAGTTGCTCATCATTTAAAGCAAAATATAATTTTAAATCCAGTCGATGGGGCAAGAAATGATAATGATAATTTTTTGATGACTTTATGATTACAAAACTATTTTATTAGTTACAAAAGCATATGGTGTACAAAATTGTTATTTCTGATATAAAAAGTTATCCAAAGATTCAGATTATTATCAGATGTTTTATTCAAGTAATGTATACCTTTGACGCTGAAAATGGCTAGTGAGGTTTGCTTAACTTCATAGGTTAAAGGACTGTATGTTGATAAATTATGATCAATTTCATATACAGTACTAGATATAACATAATAAAAAAGCTTAAACATTTTGCCGAAATTTCATTTATTAGTAAAAATTTTAAGGAGAAAAAAATAAATTTAAGAAAGACAAGAGTTACCTAAATAACTTTTTGGAAAATTATATAAAAATCATTATAGCCATCCTCAGTGTGTTTTACTTAGATAGAACACAAAAAGTCAATTCTTAACTAAAACTTTTAAATGTACGTAGCAATGGCGCAACTTAATTCCACAGATGAGCAAAGATTTGAGTACGTTTATCATCCAAACAGTAATTAGCATACATTACTAGAGTATTCGGAGTCAACACTAGAGCCTCCTGGGGAAGTAGCAGGAACAGATGGCCATTTATTAGACTTGTGACTCCGGTAATCGTTTAAAGTGCTATGTACTTGCTCATCAATTGCTGCATCATCAGATTCACATGAAGAAGAAAGGAAGCTGTCCAAAGTTTCCCCAAGCATATCCATTTGCAGCTGTTCTTTATCGAATTGTTGAACCTGTTCGACTAACTTAGTTTTGTTCAAAGCCTTAATAATAAAAAAATATATTTTAAAACAGTTAAACAGTCTTGATATCCAAAATGTTGAAGATATGCATAACAACCTAATACTAATATGCATATAAAAAATAAAATATAACAATTTTTGCACATTTGTATTATATGTAGACTTTCAGTAGGAAACTAACGATAAATAATTTTTAATTGGGGCAAATTTTATTTCTGTGGTGAAGTTATTATCAGTTAGGGTATGCATATATGGCTTATATACTATTCTCTCTGAAAATGTTAATTCTGAACGCCCCACTTGGTAGTGCTGTCAAAGCAGTTTACTTATGACTTATACAATATTCAGATTGTGAGGGAAGCAAAAACTTTTAAACGCACTTCTATGGATCTGATATTAAAAATTATGTCTGGATACTTAATAACGATAGTCTGGCATTAACTTTCTAGCTTACCGGTTGATACCTAGATATAATCAATTTTGAAGGGTGACAATGATTTTGCCATAAAACAGAAATACATAGCTAATTGGTTTGAATATCATTCTTAGTACTACTACATTTAATATAATACAAATACGCACAGTGTATGGTTGATTATTTAGAAGTTGTTAGAAATCATCAGCGACACTATGAATTATATAGCTTATTATTAAATTAGATAGCTTCTAGTTTTGGTCATTGGCCACTAGTCAACCAGGGAATTAAAGCATCAGATGTAGAAGAACATAACGCGCGTAACGTTTTTTAGTAAGACGGACGATTTATAAGCATATATCTTAAGAAATTGGTTGTTGGTATAACTGTAACCCATCTTGTAGGTTCGTTATCAAACATAGGATGATATGTAATGTTAAACGTACTACCTCAATTATTATTATTTTACCGTCACCACACAGCTTGTATACTCCTGGGAATACTGAAAAGTTTGGTGATTTGGATAATTTGTCAATTATAAATATCCTTAAAGTCTTTCATCTTGCCTGCCTTATATTACCATTAGTCTTTCCTCCCCGTGTCTAATTGTAACTATGATCTTTGTAGTTATATACAACTAATTTTAAAAAGCACTAATGAGGTAAATTGTGAAAAATGGTCTAGAAGTAGTTTGCTTCAGATAATAAGTTTTCTTAGTCTAACTGCATGTGTACATTTGCCCCGATACTTATTTAAAAGGACTGTATTTCAAACTTCGAAACCATGGTGATAATAACACTTGTCATCCACAAATGAACCAAGCTGATTTCTAAATTGTAACCAGTTTATTTGCATAGAGTTAAAGAATTAGAGGTTATATTAAATAAATTATAAAATCTAGGTTTAAAAACAAAGATAAGCTTAGGGAAAAGACAATTATTACACCGAAAAGAATAAATAACATTTAAAGATCACTATAGTAATAAAAACAAATTAAATGATACCTTGTTGAAATTCCTCATGTTCTTTGCTGTTAAATCAAGTGACATCCCGTGTTTGGCTGTGTGAAGCAAAGCCGTCTGTTTTTTTTGTACAATATTTAAGTGGTTTGCAAAGCGGTAGTTCCTGGATTTAAAAGAACGAATTCTAGTTAGCTGTTGGGCTAACAAAATACAAGTCGTTTTATCTCCTTCTCTAGCAGCTTTTCTTATTTCATCTTCTAGCTGCTTTTCGTCACTGTCCAATGCATTTATATTTTGCAAAACAGACTTATGAATGGACTGGTTATCATTCTTTCCTTGTTGATGAGCTTTTTTGAGCTTTTGTAATATTACAGCAGCCATTTATAGACCTAGAATTTTTAGAGTTGAGATATTGTAATGTATTTGATTATAACATGTTTATCAAAATTAATATTAAAGAAGTGGGTGATACAACGATTGTTGTGTTAGCCTAGAACGTCAGAAATGTCCAACGGAAAAGATTGGTTTGAAACATAATCTAAAATAAACCGATTGCTTCATAGACAGTGACATCTCGTTTACCACTTATAACAAATAACCGTATAAGATGTCTCTCAAAATGTAGTTGAAACAGGGGCAACATGAAAGGATTTAAGACCAAATGAAATCGTGTTTAACAATAACTTTAAAATAAAATGAAACTGTAACTCACGCTGCTGAAAATCTGTTATTAGCGTAACAGTGGGTTATCAATTACTAGACGTTTCCGGTCTAACGTCGATTCATTATCATTGATATAGAACATCGTTACAATTTATATTCACTGAAAATCATATGAAAAATGATTTGCAATTTTACCGTGATATCCATTCCCCGGGATTTATTTAGAATTGAGTACCTTATTACTAAGATAATGTAACTGCTTATTATTGATGCAAGAATAATAAGAAATTATTAATTCCGATTAGCCACTAGCAAACCAACTAGGTCATGAGTAGAAAAACCCAAGTATTGTGTCAGAATCCGATAGTATAATGTGTTACAGCCTGCCAAATCTAGAATGTTATACTGCTGGTTTAATTACATTGACAGATACCGAACAATAGTAAGTTCATTTGAGTTAATGTACTGCTCTACACACCGATGCAATGGTGTACTCATGCCGGTTGCTAGAGGTCGACATGCTGTGTTTAATCACCAAATTTAAGCTAGGTACAAAGATCGCAAAAGAAAATTTAATGTAGACTGATCAAACAGACTTCAGGTTAGTAAAGTATTCAACTGTAATTAAAACATGAATTTCTCGGATTGAACATTATCATAAGCCTCGAAGATGCTTGTAGTCATAATAGAATGCATGCATATAAGCATGCGCACAGTAAACTAATATTTAAACATAAGGAAGGGCTGAACTAGACGAGTGATAACATTAATCATATTTGATGATGGATATTGAGTTTAAACCCTAATAACTAATAACGTTTTTAAGAAAATTTCTCTCAGAAAAGGTAATGGTTCCGTCATTTTTGTAGATAACATTGACAATGGCAAGGGGCAAATCCACAGGGACTGTAGAACTTTTAATAAGGCAACATAAATATATGAAGATAGCCAAACGTATAGTAAAGCACCCCATAAATTTATGTTAGTAAACACCTGTCTGCAATCATAATATAAACCACCTGGGTAACCAACATACCCTTTTAATCAGAAGAAAAACAGATAAGGAATTGTTGGTGGTCGCGAGAACCAATCTCAATTTTAAATCCAATCAAGTTAAATGCCCTTATTAGGTCGAAGCGTTCAATTAGCAGATATGTCCAATTTTTCATGCTGAGGAGGTAACCGTAAAATTGGTGTTAACGTGTCCTAGTTACGGATTAGCTACGGCGCTAACAAAAAAATAAAATACTTAGTCGCATTCGCAACTATATAAGATCAATGAAAATATATAATATATTTTAAAACGAGAAGGATAGATAATAGGAAGTCTGGTGGTGTAGTAGTGGGTTAAGTGGTAGAGAAGGTAAATATGGGCAGTGAAGTGGAGTGTAAAAGGAGTACGGCTAGAAGTAAAGAAAGAAATTAGGTGTCTAACTAATTGATGGGTTGAGCGCCATTCCACTGACGGCAGGTCTTTTAGACGTATACAAATATCTACTAAGCATTTAAGGTTCTTAACTTCTGTAGCCTAAGATACACCTGTAGAAAGGCATTTTTATCCGAATAGGCCCTGAGTGAAAGGAATTGCGTTCTCACCTATAGTAGCCAATTTAGTAAGAGGTTCCTTGCGTGTTCTACTTAGGATTAGGATGACTGTACAACGAACAGATAGATCTATTATGGCGTCTTAAAGTATTGACAATGTTATTGGCAGTTATTAGGTTGTCACCTAGTTTACTATAACTCAATGAAGAAAGGCCAAGCTCTATACATTTGTCCTCATAATATCTAGTCCGTAAATCTTGTACCTACTTAGTTATTCATTTTTGGACCTTCTCTAAAAGTCTTTTAACCTTTTAAAAGATAATGGGCACAGTGATGTAGCACATTTCGAAGTAGTGCCGGACGCGAACCATGAATACATTCAGGAGGAGCTTCAGTGTTGACTTACATATCTTCTTACGACTTACTGATGATAGCAAAGGAACTCGTGGCAACTGATTGAAGTTAGTGTTGATGCCTAGACTCTTGATAAGGAGTGTGGTGAGACCACATCTAGTAGGGCTGCTACTTGAAGTTTGCCTTGGGGGTTCGTAGTTGTGGCGGTTCTCTATATGAGTACGGAAGTGTAAGGCATAGCGTTTTTTCAAGCTAAACTCTTGCCAGTTGTTTCGAGTCCAGTTTCCTAGGGTTTAAATATATTTTAGTTTGTTAACATGGGCAGCACATTCAGTGGGTTTTTACAGTTTTATACTGTTGACATAAATGAGTATAGGTGAGTCTATGTTTACTGGGCGATTATTGATAACAATGTAAAATAATAGAGATGAAGGTTGTAATGCACATGCGATTTCCCAGATTCCGATGGTTCCTAGGCGGACAAAACACTGTTAAGCTTAGTTCAGAATGTTCTGTTTGGAAGATATCGTTTTAACCGTGATAGCAGGAGTTTTGTGAATCCCAGAAGTTCGATGTTTATCTAAACTATCGATTTAACTACCTAAATTAATTTTAGTACAAATTATAGCTATCTATCCAGTCAGACGTACAAAAAAATAGAAATGTGGCTACATGTGTTTGTAGCGGTAGCTAATCCCTAAAATAAATAGATACATAGGTCCTCGACATTGATGCTGACCATGTTTGTTTTCGTGGACACGACTTGATGGAGGCGCTCGGTCACTCATTATCACCAGATCACTTCACGCCACACCGTGGAAAGCATCTCACTAGTTTGCTAGCCTAGACGTTGCTACCCGATTGCCGGTCTATTTATGATCAAATATAACTTTCAATTGTTCATTGTCTTCTGATTTATTGTCATTCGTAAGAGTGGGTTCAATCGTTAGAATTTTCTATGGTAATACAGCGAACGTAACTTGGTCATATACCGGGTTTACTTCAGGTTTTAAATCCAGGTTATTATATACTTGATAGGTCTTTCAGTATACAGTAAGTTTAGTGGAAAATGAAACAATAAAAGGGAATGTGAAACAGTAAATTTGCAAACAGTATTTTGTAACTGTAAACGTCTATTGGTCACTACTATTGTTGGGGCTTCATATCCAGGCAGAGTGGAGTAATGAATCGTCATACTAACGGATTACTCTTTAATTAACATTTCTGATGTGAGTTCTGTCATAAATGTATACCTAAGCAACACGTCAAGTCGATCACTGTATTTGTTAGCATTTTGAAATAGTATGAAGTCCTCAAAGGACCCGATATGCAGCAAAATCAGTCATTGCTAGTATTAGGTCGTTATCATTGGCTAAGAAAACTGGCGATACCTGTCGGAAGGTAAATTTATACTTAATTGTAACAGTAGGTGAATAAGTTTGAAGCTCTTGTAAACTAAAGGAAACAACGGCTGCTTACTTAAGTAATAATGGCGAGCAACATCTCACTATTGGTGCGCAAGGTTTATTAGTTACCTTAATGTTTCCGATAGCCTTTAATTTTACAAATTGGTTAAATGCAACTGAGAAAGCTGGGTCTGTTACATTTAACAAAGTCAAAACTATTGTTAAATGCTTACGACATACTTTATTTTGGGTGTTCGCTAAAAATTTATAGGCATACTTCAATGTCATGAATAGTAGTTGGATGTTAAGAGCTGAGAAAATTATTGTTTTGGAGGAAATGTCAAGTGATTCTGGAAGTTACGACGAAAAATAATAACACTTTCTTTAGCGGGCTTATTTTGATTTGATTTGACAAAAAAGTGAAAGGAAATTTACAAGGTTGATTTTAGAAATTATTGCCAGGCATTTTTGAGTGTAAACTATCTGGAATAGCTTACGGACTCAGTGAAGACTTAGAAACTACAAAAGTACAAAATATTTACAATACTACATTTCTATGCATCAATTTATTGAAATAAATTGTGGGTGAATTTAAACGTTATGCTGGCAAGCGTGAACGTCTGCAAATGACACTTGAATGAGGACGTAGTTGAAGATAGAAGTATAATTTATTATTAAAACTGATAAAAATAACAAGTTTTGAATAATGTTAAAATTTTGACATGATCTATGGGCCAATAACAATTTGAAATATATTTATTTATCTTAATGATATAATATGGACGATGTAGTCACTCATCCATGTGACTCCAGATCATATTATTCCTTAAATCGTTATAAAGTCTTGGAAACACTTTTGGGCGTGGCTGATAGACCTCGCTCTTTTGTTTGTGAACACTAATGCTCGGGTTTACAAGATTCCTGCTACTTCTCCAGTATTTTAAAGAGATGACATCAGAAGATTATAAATAACCACGTTATCAAAAATATAACCAACATTGAAAATGTCTCGAGTTTTAAACTAGAAGGATCAATGAAATTTCCTGCTTTTACTGATACTTCACCAGCAATCGTTACAAGAAATAACTCCAATACATGTATCTATGATCTGTCTCCAAGCCATGTTGAGTCCACCAAAACTAGTTAGCTTTGTACGGAATAAAGGAACAGCATACAGATCACTATTAGGAAGGTCATTATAAAAAACTACAATCAACTGACCGACTGATGACACTTCAAGTTAGGCTATTGGAACCATTGCGTTGATTCGCAATGGTTTTTTCCGATTCTAGTTTCACCTGATGTTTATGATCTTTTGTTTCATAATACAGTTTCATCAGAATACCTAGCCAATCTGCAGACATACCTTTACATATTTAAAATCCACACTTCTGTGGACAGGCATGCGTATCATTTGGAACATAATTTACCCGTACTTCTTATAACTACGATATCAATGAGGTGATTTTGTCACTTGTTAGGTGTACTCAATCTCAAAAGCCTTGTCAGCATGGTTAAAGTCGTCTGTTTGCTAGCTTAACTTCATCATAAAGTTAGGGAATTCCTGCTGATGGATTATTCCATGTGACACTCTATAGGAATCAGTCAGGTCAGTAGTCAGTGCAGGTATGCTAGCTAAGCTGATAATCCAAAAAGAGTTGGCTTCGGTTATACTTGACTCGATGACTGAGGTTTGTAACTATAAACGTTTTTGCATCATTCAGAATTACCAAAATCGATAATAAGAACATATGGCTTCGATTAATTCCATATATTCTAGTCACCCCTAGCTTCTGTTGTGAAGAAAAGAACTAACACTTACTAGTCTAGTTATATGTAGCAATATACTTATATTCTGTACTCCACCCACCACCCACCACCAGCTAATAGCCCCACTTCCATGATACCGTATTCTAATGTTGATCAAACTTGTAATTAAATGACTTCGTTAGGTCTAAAAGTGTTTAGCTTTACATTTGTTTTTCAAAATTTACTGGTTGTATAAAAGCATGAAAACCGAAAATGTTAAAGTGTTTTGAACTTAACATACAGAAGTATAAGTGCAAATAAGTGACATATTAATATGCAAATCTACTAATCTGCAACAAGAATGAATAGAATGCCCAGTGAATAGACGTTTACAGGAATTTAAATTTCCAGATAATGATAAGTTGTACTTCATCACTACAGTTGTTATGATCCACATAATTTAATGAACTAAAGATTCTATGCAACGACATAAACTGATCTGTTTACAGTCAAGTGATTTATCACATTTCTTATTTCTTATAGATAAAAGTGCTTTACAAGCCAGTCAGTAAAGTATTGTTTTTTGCTGATGTTATTAACCTAAATTTTTTCTTCTGCCGAGCAAGTACCTTTGTTTGGTAGCGATATAGGATAATGTTGAGGCAATCATGATCTGCTAAGCATACATTTCAAAATTCAAGTGCAAGTGTACATATCACTTAAGAAAAAATTGGTTATTTTCCATTTACTTTAAACCAGTTTATGCTCATGAACATAGAATGAGTTTATGGTTTCTGACAACTGTGCTGTATCTTATACTCAATGATAATACTGTAATGCACATGAGTAGTTTAGGCATCAACCAGTAAATGTAAAGATTCAAACTAGAATGCATTAAGACTTCACTAAATTATTTTTTGAAATATTTTTAGCAAATCATAGAGATAATGTGATAAGAAGACGAATTTTATCACAGATACGTGATATATTTGCACAATACATTTTAAACAATCTAATCACACATACACTTGTTAAGGCATTTATATATCAAAAATAATAGGTCACTAGACAAATTAGAGTATAAGCTAGGTAAACAAGGACAATAAAGCGAACAATGCAAATCACACTCTTCCGAGGTAGGTTGAGTGAAATAATAAATTGGTCTTGAACATACAAGGGAGGTTTGAAATTGCGTACAGCTAAGTCTTCAACAAACTTTAGTATATGTCCTAAAGCTCTTTCATACAACATCACAAAAGGCAAAGTCCATTTCACAATTGAGGGTGAATATTTTCAACAGATTGACGGAGTTGCGATTGGTAGTCGTTTAGGACCATTATTAATCGATGGCCCTTGTGAAAAACTTACTCAGAGACTCAACGAAGGGGATTTATCATTACAAGCGGTATGTTAATGATATCCTAGTCATTTGTGGAAAAATCGACAATGCAAATAGTTTATTAAGTAAACTGAATACCATCCACAATCATATAAGTTTATCCTGTGAGGAGAAGAACATCCAACTCCCATACACAAACAAATTAATCAATCGAAGGAATGATGGCTCAGTCAAAAGTCATATCTACATGAAATCTGCATGGAAGTATATGAGCTTTTATAGTTATTGTCCGGGAAAGTATAAAAACGGTCCAGTACAGACTTTGTTTAATAAGATTAACCGTATTTTTACTAATGATATTATTGCAGAAAATGAAAATCTGTTGATAGAAACTCGTGTTGAACAAGTATCCAAAAACGATTGTAAATCAATAAAAATGTTGAAGTATGTTGAGATTTACTGTATTTCTAGCACCTAAAAATCAGTATTTATCACCTTACCTTTCAGAGGTGACTCAGCTTTGTGTTAAATCAAAAGGCTTAAGTCGGTTATTGATAGGACATTTTAAGCAGCTAAGATAGTTGTAGTAGTAAAGTCAAGGGCATTGATTCACAATAAACCTAAACAGTATGTAAACGAATGAGTCACACCCCAACGTGTCCATCAATTAATGTGTACGCGTAGACACACATTGGGAGGAGCAGGAGTCCCAGGATCAAGTGAACTCAAATGGTAAAATTAAAGTATAGAATAAACAACCTTCATTATCTATAGCTAAACATTTAGTTGAGATGGGTCACATAACTGATAACAAATCATCTTTTCTGGTGTTGTATAAAAGTGCTTTAGGACATATACTAAAGTTTGTTGAAGACTTAGCTGTACACAATTTCAAACCTCCCTTGTATGTTCAAGACCAATTTATTATTTCACTCAACCTACCTCGGAAGAGTGTGATTTGCATTGTTCGCTTTATTGTCCTTGTTTACCTAGCTTATACTCTAATTTGTCTAGTGACCTATTATTTTTGATATATAAATGCCTTAACAAGTGTATGTGTGATTAGATTGTTTAAAATGTATTGTGCAAATATATCACGTATCTGTGATAAAATTCGTCTTCTTATTGCATTACCAAAATTTACCAAAAGGAAAGATTGTTTTAAATCACTACCCTATTTTATCCGGTTACATGTTCTTAGGTTAATCACATTAAGTCACTTTTCACTAAGCAACCTGTTGTTTGTCAGATACCCTATGCTCATATTAATCTTTGTCAATCACACTGGTTTATACATATATGTAAACAATTGAGTACTCTTATAATGAAAGGTTATATACAAAGATTGCAATATGATTATATTTATATCTTAATAAACCGAACAAGTCAATGGGCCTACTAGTTAGTTAATTGTTTGGGCTTCTTATATCCAATCAAATGGTAAACATGAATGCCAACAGTATAAATGTGCAAAAGATAGATTATTATACTTTCACAAACGGAATGAATCTAAATCTAACTTTTTAAATTCATGTTTCTTTAAAAGTCTAATTAATCTAGCTAGTTATTTCGTTGTCTTGCTATGTATTTGCTACATATTTTTAGACCACTTCTGGTTATTTGAAATCATTCTGATGATATAACCTAGTTTAAGTGGTCATGCTGAGCATTCCTTCTAAGATATAACAGAACTGGTTTCCGTTCAAATTATGTGTTATGTCGTTGGTTACTTTCAACTGTGAATGGCAGAAAACGATATAATTTAAAGCAATAGACCTACGTTTATTTGGTTTGTGAAGACAAGTAATTAAACTTTCACTGTTTTACTGTGTGGTATTTTTTAGGTTGGTAATCTTCATCACGTTAATGTTATTGATTTTGAGTGAAGCGCCTGATAGGAAATCTGTATATGATTGCTTCAAACCCTACTTACGTCTTATTTTGAGTTAATTTACTAACTTCGTTTAAATAATAATCCAACAACCCTGCTTTAAAATACTCAAAGATAGTTTGTATATTTAGCTGTCATAATTTTGTTTTTAGTTTGTGAACTTTCTTTAACTGATTACATCTGTTATACCAACCATGACTTTATGATTTTGATTTTTTTGTGTAGAGAGCATACAGAAGGAAATAATGATAATGTACGTAAAAAAATTTGAGTAGAGAAAGTTATTTTGTTTGTCTTATTAAAATGACGTGAAATACTACTAGTGTTAAAATGTTCTTTATTGTCCATGATAAGCTGAAAAACATTCATGTAGGAAAAAAAATTAGTGGTATAACTACTGAATAGCGATAGTCATATTCTCAAAATGATGTTGAAATTACTGAAAAAGCACTTGAATTATGAAAAAAAGACTAAAAGCAATAAACGTGAATGAATGTTCATGACTTGAAATTTTCATAGTGACCTATCTTGAAAGGTAGCATTATTAGAAATGATACTTATATTGTTAAGATATTCAATAAATTTGCTTTCTAGCCTACATATAAATCTAACTGAAGCAAAATCAACCTACAATATATATTAAAGTAATATGTTTTTTTAATCTGTTTTAATGGGTAATCTTTTGTGGGTAATTAATCAATTTTAGTTGTAAATTAGGATTTTTTTAAAATGTCTAAACTAAGTTAAATTCAGTTGGATACAGATAATTCTATTCATGATTCAACCATAAATTGATTATTATTTGAATACTTTAAACTTTTACTATACATCATGAAACACAAATATTTTTAATATGCATTTTTAATTTCATCTAAAAACAAAATCAATAAAAAATTTATTGTTTAAATAAATGATGGTTTGTGCTTTTCATAACAATGGAAACTAATGTTTGTTAACACTCAACACAAAACTCGTTCGTACTTTCACAAATGAGAATGTTCTTTAACATTTATTAAGAAGTCAAATCCATTGGAGAATGTTAACCAAAAATGAGAGTTTTCAAGTTTGTTCATTGTAAAATGAGTATTCAAAAACCGTAATATATGCATATTATTTTGTCCATAGGCCTATGTAAGTCTACTTAAAACGTTAAAGTGCGATCGCCCAAACAAAAGACTAATTTTCAACCTGAATTGATTTTGTTGTTAAACAGTGGGCAGCGAATGCCAAAATTCGCGATTATAAAAGGGGTGGTGTTGTATGAAATAATTAAAGGAATATCTTGTCTTAAAGTTGATAGAGTCACTAAATCAGATAGTGTTGATGTGTCGAAGAATAATGACAGAGTCAACTCGAACAGTTTATTTGAGAGGCTCTGCAAATAAGGTGTTTTACGCGTCAGTTATTTAAATTACTTATGTATATCAAAATTACATGGACCCTGGAAAACTTAAGTCGCTTTACAAAGTCATATATTCAGTATTCCAATAAACTACTTGACATTGAAATCTGACCTATCTATGTATAATAAACTCCTACATGAGCTAAATATCGTGCTTGACGTAAATACAATAAATTCCCTCTAGAATTACAGCTAAGTAGTTCCACTCTTTTTAATAACAGAATGCTGAAATCGTAAAATAAGGGATGTAATGATCAGATACTTTCTTGAATTCCTTGAGAACCACATTTGTAATTTACGAAATGAAAAACTGAATAGGATTGATATTGATGTATAATCACTTGACTTCAAAAATTGTACGTTGCAAACGATAAACCCAGTAGTATTGATGTACACAAACAATCCACAAAGTAATTTTACCAAATATCACAGTTGAAACTGACAGTTAAAAATGGAAGAAAGTTGGTTCCGCGCTTAAACGGATGATGTTTCTAACCAGTATTTAGTTTCTTCATTTTGAAATTAAAATATCTTGACTAAAAAGCATAAGATAGTACAGAAGAATTTTAAAAATATTATAAGACTGTTATAATAAAACCAAACAAATGTTTAGGGGTTGTTAAAATTAAGTTAGAAAGTATTATGTTGGGCGGCTCAAGCAGAAAAAAGGAACTGTCAGGACTATATTTCAGAAAACTATTATGACTATTTTAGTTGTGGGTAATGTAAAAATTTTATTTCTACGATTGTTTCGTCCTCTCCTGCCCCTGTTTTTTTAGCTTAGCACATTTACTATTAGTGTATCATCTCTCATTTATAAACTATAGTCAGTTAGTTGTTTGCAAGTTACCTCTATTCACTACCATTATCTCCTTTGTTTTTCTATAATGCTGATTCCTTCATTGGCTAACTACCTGGTCTAGTTTTGTGTATATATATACTAACGCTTGGAATATAATACGAATTTGCCTGATTGATTTATCCGCTGGTGTTCTTCCTATTCTGGCCTGGGATTGAACGGACACTGAGCAGATTGAAAGGTATCGACGAGGCACTCTTATTGGCCTGCGCACAAATCCATATCTATTAATTGGTCGTACATATCAGCCATAACAGTTTTTATGTCATAACATGAAAGCTATTTGCTCATAATTCAAATTTTTAATGATGCATCGAGATTCCAAATAGATACATCAATGAAAGACTAATGAGGGCAACTACGAACGAAATTAATAAGCACCTGCATTATCTTCTTGAGAAAAACAGAAAATTTAGGGTCCAACTCACAATAATCTTTAACCAAAAATACCACAATTGCTTCGAACATATGGTCTTACTGAAGTCCGTTGATCAAATATCCTCTTTCATTGAAATCGTTCAATAGCGAATTTATCATATAACATTTTAGATTGATGGTTAGCTAAATTAATCAAATCAATGCTTAGAAAATTTCCGATTCATACCATGAAAGATACATTTAAATTTTCTGAAAAAACAGACAAATTTGTGATATCATTTGATATTTATTCGATTTGTAGATATGTGCCATTTCGGGAAAGCATAAACATAATTTTGTCTGAATTCTAACTTAATTCTGTTACCCTAATGCGAAATATATATATATATATATATTACGTATCCTTTGCGACAGCATGCAGTGAGTTGGCAAGTCATACAGAAATTGATTTACACGAAGTTCAATTGTATAAAACAATATAGTTTAAAGACTAAATTACATTGAATGTTTCCTGTTATTACAAACTAGTACAAATAATTGGTAGTTAAGAACTGAACTCTGCTAGGTGACTGACAATATCAATTTTAGGAATTTCTATTGGCTTTTACCATACAATATATTGCCTTAATTTGATTTTAATGGAAACTGAGTTGGGTTTCAATAGAAAGTGAACAACACAATCTCATATAACAAACCTTCTACAGACCTCAAACTAGTCCGAATATGAATATTCAAATTACATCTTACATTAAAATCAGTGATATGTCCTTGAAAAATAAATTATTCCATTTAAACATACATTACATTTGTTCATACAGAGTAAATTGATTTTTTTTTACATATTCAACCATATATAGTTACATAAATATGACATAATTCTCGTCACATGATGTTGAAACCAACTTTACGAACAAAATAACTTCTGTTATTTTCTTTTTAGTGTCAATAATATTAAAAATAGTGCATAAGTAATCAATGATAAAAAACTATTCTCATTAGTAAGTAGCATAAAGCCAATTGTAAAATTGAAAAAAAAGAACTGTTAACAATTGATTAAAATAACTTTGTTTAACTGATTGACTAATATTTGCATCATGATGATTATTTCTTTAATTTACCATGAGAACAAAACAAAATGATTCGAAGTCAATAACAATTTAGCATAATGAAATAAACAATCAATTAAACTATAAGTTATTCAATGAATCAAATAAGCTTAAACTATCGTAGATTATTGATTGACGAGTAACATGAAAACTTAGAAATAGTTTATCTTTTAGAACAAGATAAAAGATATTTAATATATTTGTTTTATTTGATTTCTGAACATGAAAAAGAAATAAAGCCAAAACTCCTACTTGTATTATTACACAAATAGAAAGCAGATGTCAATTAGATGAATAAGACACTGAAATGAAGTAAATGAATGAAGCATTTGGAAATGATGAGAAAATATGAAACTACGGTAAAGTAATTTTTTTCTATCGGAAACACTCTATTGACAATAGAAAACATTTAATAAATAATTTGTTTACATTTGTTATTTAGAAGGTAGTGAAATATCCTTCCGTTTATCATAAGTTAGTTGTTAATACATATCGATAAACCAGCTAATATCTTCAATCGTTTAGGCTAGTTGTAGAGAAAAGAAAATAACCAAAATAAACAATCATTGATCAATACTTTTATGCGCGCCCATTTTGTACCAACTGTTTCTTTTGATATCATCAAACTAAAATTAATTGCGAAAAAGATTTTGTCTGTTTAACATAGTTCATTCTGTTAAACAGAATGATTGAAATTTTGGTTTTTTACGAAAGAAAATAACAACTAGCCTATATAATTTATCAGTCCTTTGAGAAAATTTACACAAGTAAGAAAGGAATCACTTTAATTTATTTTACTTCATGAAAATAAAAAATATCACTCATTAAACATTCTAAGTGTAAATTTTTTGTTGGTGAATTAATAAGAATAAAATGATGAATGAAGTATAATCAGTAGAATACACATACACACATAGGAATATTAGTTGGATTAATGAATTGATTTTTATCGTTTCTTCGATTTTCTACTAACACACCCACAAAGAAGTGATTTTCCTTTATTCTTTGATTTGTTACCATTCATCGTTGGCTTAACGATTAAATCCTGTTTATGATGATGTTTATTCTTTTTACTCAGTACTGATGTTATTGATTTAGATTTGTGTTGATTTTCTGTAAATAACAAACAGAAAAAAAGAAATGTAAATTGTACATTAATTTTAATTTACCTTTTGGTAAAATAATCAAACTTAAAATGACTTTATAAGAGCAAATATTCAATAAAGTAACACGGTTCACTGAAAATAGTTATTTAGATTAGGTTACGCTGAATTGGAGCTTAACGGTTTGAGCTATTGGAGATTTATGTTAGGTCTTAGATTGTCAATACTTCTTCCTATTAGACGCATATCATGTGGTTTAAAAGTGTCATACATAAAACTTATCACACATTGTAACAGATATGCAGTGATATGTTAATTAAGTTTAATATAATCCTTTTGATCGAGTTCCTTTGATTTTTAGCAGACTATATTAAAATAAATATTTAAAGAAACATATCGTAAATAAGTCATGAAATATACATTCAATGAAACTAGATTGTAAAAAATACCCATATCGTTTTCACTGCACTGGTTTTTTGTAGGGTAGATGGTGTATTTTGCGTAGAATGCAGTAGGTTGAGAGACGGCTAACTAATTCTACTTGATGATTTTATTAAGTATTTGTTGTTAAAATATAAATAATATACTAAACTAAGTAATATAAATCTACTAACCAAGTGGCGTCGATTGCTCAAATAATATAGAGAATAAATGAAACATTAAAAACCAATTAAAAGGAGATAGAAGATAGTTGATACTTTGCCGATTAAACATAAACATCATGCACGATCAAGAGATTTGTGGACTTCATTAAGTATATATTTAGCCAATTTAATCAGTACCTTAGTGTAGTAAACTAAGTGATATCATTTACAGTTTGATCCTATGACAGACTGAAAACAGCCGTTGAAAAAACTTGGCTTTCTAATTACTTCATGTAGACAAACAGGCTATCTAGAACATTTATATGTATATACGGAAGTCGCTTCTGTTAAGTAATTGGTTATAATCAATAAAATACATTACTTAAATTACTAAACAGTTATGTTATGAGTTTTAATGTTCTCATACCCCTATGTGATAACTTTGTGTGCCTGTGGATCTTTATGTATTTGTGCACGTAAGCATGTGCATGCGTATATTTTATGATTTCATGTTTATTAATAATTACCTTGGTAACAAAAAGGAACATGGTCAATTTTATGGAAGAAAATTTTACATTACCATAGTAACATGAAGTATACCTAAATAAGTTAGTTATAGTAAGCGAAACAATTCCTTTTCGTAAAAAAGAGGCTATTATGTCTATGAAATCAAGCAAAAGGTAATTAGAAACATATATTTATTATTAAATCAATAAGAAGTGAATACATTTCTTATAGAATGGCATTCTGTTAAGAAAATTATGACAAGACATAATTAACAGAGTTTCATTTCTACTTAGATTTCTATACTCGTTTTTAAGTGAGCAGGTTTGACAACAAATATAACACAGAGGCGAAGTCTGTAAATGAGAAATTGAGCGATTTGAGTTCAAGTCTTTAAGTTGGTCTGAATTTCATTAGTATTACTGGTGTCAACTAACAAAACATTTGGATCCCATTGATCTCGAACATCTAATTTAAAGTATCCGACCATCATAGGTATCATACTTGTGAACCTACCTTAATCGTATAGGTTTATTCATTCGCTTACTTGAGGTGTAGTCTACACATTTGTACCACTTCATTTATTCTCTTTTGAACGTTTTATCCGTGTTTATCTTGTTACAATTAGCAATAATACTACTGGTTAGATTCCTTTTGTTTTTATTTCGTTAAATTCCTTTTTTGGTGAATTAAAAAACCTGAAGTGACAGAGTTATGTCCATTCCATATTATTTAAGTCTGGCTTATTAAAGATTTCACTTTGCAAATTAAGAACCTGCTTTAGATAAATCGAAATTACGCTATATAGTTAGTAACTCCCAAATTCATTTTGCACTAATAATTAATCAGAGTTTATATACCCATTTAAGCTTTTTTATCGATTTAGTGTGACTGTTAGTTTAGAAGATGCAACATATTCTGATGTTCATTAACATTTCACTGATAGAATCAACTAACAAGAAATTTAAGTTCGAGCTTCCTGTTGATTGTTTTTAACCATCTAATATTAGACTTCACAGTTTTAAATGGTCAGTGAAAAATTAGTGTATCTAATAAGAAGCAAACTTCACCACCTCACTTATTATTTAAGTGCATACCAGAAGTTTTAAAAATTACTAGAAGTCCAATATACAGCAGAATAGAGACGAAACGACGTTAGCAGATCTGATATATATGTAATACAGGTAGATACACTATTACAACAATTAACCTTAATTAAAACAAGTCATTTATAATTATCATTTTGATTTAGATTATAACCTGACAGTTTCTTTCTATAATAACACACTAAGAGTCAGTTTGTAAAAAAATATGAACATAGTAATTCAACCATAAATTAATTTTACATGCTAATTATTATAATTTATTTTTAAGTATCAAATTAATTTTAAATAAATGAAGCATGAAATCGTCAATAGATGATCTGACTTAAAGTTAATTTGTTAACATAATTAGTGTTGTTTATTCTGCGGATGCATAAACGAGTTTGTAATTCATCGGTGATAATAATCCATTTCACTAAATACCACGAAGATTAGAACAGTGAGAATGAAAGAAAACTGTATTAATTGTACAAAATTTAGATGACAATATATAAATCATCTAATAAGAATTTTATACATTTGTATTATTGTATTAAAAGAAAGCAGCGAGTTCAATAAAAAATGTTTTGAAAGTATTTGCAATTAAATTTAGTGTATTAATCAATAAGGGTGACATACGGAATACATTCTTCTAACAAGAACTCGTTTGTATATGTTTATTAAAAGCTTATAATTGTATTGCTTCAAGAAGTAGTCACCTTAATTATTATAGTCATCATACAATAGAAATTATAATACATTACGGCATGTACACCCTCATCGGCTTAACAAACATTTTGTGCCGTAAATATTGCATCCAGATGTCGATATATCCTTACATTAGTTGAATCTATTGTAGAAATTACATATTTGGTAAACTAATAAAGAAATATTCATTTCATCGAAGTTGCATACATGTCGTACTGACGATTTTTAATAAACATGAGATATAATTTAACTGATTTTTATTGGTCTTCATCTATTTACTCGACTTGATTACTCCTAATCCATGACAAATAGTTATTCACCAACTACTCATATCTCAGATGTAGTACTGATGTATACTAGAAGGATTATGGAGTAGTATTAACTTAAAGCATTGAAACGTTTGTTTTAGCATAGCTACTTTTATTTTTAAAGTGAAAACTTACTACTGTTTAACAAATTAACAAGCACTCTGTGGTAAAAATGGGAATATAGCGAATATATAACTAATAGTACTATTTTATGTATTAAAGACGGGTTTATCATGTGGATACCGACATGTGTTTCTAATTCTAAAAACATAATTCGATGAAACAGATACGTATTTTAGAACGCGCGTTTAACAAATATGCCCTCTGAGAAAATATAAAAATAGGCTCAATTAAACATCAGTTACATCAAAGTATACAACCTAAGTACGACAGCAAAACAGTTTATGTATACTATTGATATAGTACTTATGTAGATGGATCACCTGGTATAATTTGTGTCTCATAAATGACTTCTGAAAGAAGTATGCAAGCTTGTTAATACTTTGTTCGACCTAATAGTATAGAGAAATTTATTTTGGATTCGTTTGAAAGACTGACGTTTTTATTATTTAGAATTTAGAAAAGTTTATTTTCAATGATTTGCATAAGTCAAACGATAGTATGCATTTTAGAGTCTCTCTATACATATGTTAACTGTGTATAAAGCGTTATTTAAGGTCAATCAAGATAAACATTTGCTTAACTTAGTGTTCCTTTTAAGAATTGAGACATGTTTATATGACTATATTCATCTAATTTACTAACAAAACATAAGTTTGTAACATGTGTACAACTTCTAAACAGAATTATTTATTCTTCATACTGTGATGAAATGTTGTAATTAGGACACTGATTAGCATTTCATAAACTGAGTTAAGTATGAAAACCTATGGATAAAAACAGTCAGTTAAATACAATTTAGTTGAACTTGTCATTTAAAATGTGAACAGTTATGGACGCATTCAGTTGTTATCTGTGTGAGAATATACTAAAACCAAGCCGAACATGTTCTGTTTAGCAGTTATGTTCATAGTGATTCACAAACAAATGCACATATATATATATTTAAAGTATATTTAGTTAGAATCATTTGAAAGTGCTTACGCCTTCGCAATGATTTTGTTTTAGACTAAAATCATTCAGTCTCTGTATACAGTACAACCTGAACAGGTTGTCACGATACAGTGGTAGTTCATATTTAGGTCTAAAGATGAATTTTGACTGTCAATAGAAAAGTATTTAAAACATATCAGCTTGACCTACTTGCAAACTTCTGAAGGTGCAAATATAAAACAACAAAAACTGATCAATTTCAGTTCATAAAAACATCAGTTACATCAAAGTATACAACCTAAGTACGACAGCAAAACAGTTTATGTATACTATTGATATAGTACTTATGTAGATGGATCACCTGGTATAATTTGTGTCTCATAAATGACTTCTGAAAGAAGTATGCAAGCTTGTTAATACTTTGTTCGACCTAATAGTATAGAGAAATTTATTTTGGATTCGTTTGAAAGACTGACGTTTTTATTATTTAGAATTTAGAAAAGTTTATTTTCAATGATTTGCATAAGTCAAACGATAGTATGCATTTTAGAGTCTCTCTATACATATGTTAACTGTGTATAAAGCGTTATTTAAGGTCAATCAAGATAAACATTTGCTTAACTTAGTGTTCCTTTTAAGAATTGAGACATGTTTATATGACTATATTCATCTAATTTACTAACAAAACATAAGTTTGTAACATGTGTACAACTTCTAAACAGAATTATTTATTCTTCATACTGTGATGAAATGTTGTAATTAGGACACTGATTAGCATTTCATAAACTGAGTTAAGTATGAAAACCTATGGATAAAAACAGTCAGTTAAATACAATTTAGTTGAACTTGTCATTTAAAATGTGAACAGTTATGGACGCATTCAGTTGTTATCTGTGTGAGAATATACTAAAACCAAGCCGAACATGTTCTGTTTAGCAGTTATGTTCATAGTGATTCACAAACAAATGCACATATATATATATTTAAAGTATATTTAGTTAGAATCATTTGAAAGTGCTTACGCCTTCGCAATGATTTTGTTTTAGACTAAAATCATTCAGTCTCTGTATACAGTACAACCTGAACAGGTTGTCACGATACAGTGGTAGTTCATATTTAGGTCTAAAGATGAATTTTGACTGTCAATAGAAAAGTATTTAAAACATATCAGCTTGACCTACTTGCAAACTTCTGAAGGTGCAAATATAAAACAACAAAAACTGATCAATTTCAGTTCATAAAAACATCAGGATACAAACATTTTTAATCTACATTACATAAATACCTGGTGAGTAGTTATAGCTGTCTGAACTCAGTAGTGAAGGCTGTGGAGTTAGCACGAAGAAAATAAATTCAAGTGTCATTGTTAATATTCTAGAGTGGATAATCACAAGTCAATCTTGAACACAGACTATTTATTTTTTAAATGAAGGTTGAGTGCCACTAAAAATTATTAAATTGCGTTGGTCGAATTATTAAAAGAAATACCAGTAAGATATATTACTTCATGTGTAGCATTCATTTGTATCAAAGAGCAGTTTATGAACATGGTTGTGATGCAGGGTAGTCATTTTTCGTAGTTTCATAAATTTATTATATTAATAATATTGATCTTCATTTTGTTTTTTCATATGGGATAATTATTGATTTCGTGAATTACATCTAACCTTAAATGCTTCAACTGTCTTAAAATTTGGAATGTGGTTTTGAATTAAAACGGAAGCTATCCCATTTTTGTTTAAGATAAATTATTCAAGAGGAGGAAGAAAATCTTTTATCGAAAGAAGTTAAATAGGATTATGAGTTGTTTTATTGTACATCGTTCTTAATTTACCAAAGGCAGAAAATTAGTCAGTATTATATTTTATTTATCGAATTCTATCTGTACTTAAAATTAGAAAGAATTACAAATATTTATTGAAATTAAGCACAGCTAATCATTGGTGTTATATTTTCTAGACCTTTCTGCTAAGAGTTTTGTCAAGCGATACTAATTTTCTTGAAGCTGAAAATATACCTTACAAGAGAGGGAGAAAGCTAACATAAATAAAACCTAAAATTGGAGCTTGTTGATAATTATCTACAAGCATTTCTTATTAAATTAATCTGAGTATTATGTACTAAGTTATCTATTATTCTCAAGAAACGGGTTCATCTTTTATTTTGCTATTTACAGTATAGCCGATGGTTGAACAGTCTTAATTATCAATGACCACCTTCCTGACGAATCAACAACTTAAGTGTACGGTTATAAGAATCTGGAAGGTTCCACTTGTTTACAAAACACTTTCTTAATAGATGTTGGCTGTATCATCCGGAAAGCAAATCTGTATTTGTGCACTCATGGTATAAGTATGACACGGTACTGGATATATAGACTACAGACTTAGCAGTTAACCGACAGTTTGTTTTAAAGTCGAGAAATATTACTTGCAAAAACTTTTATTCAAGACATATTCAAACAGTGATCAGAACAATATGTAATCTCGTCACTTTTGGACAGTAGATGTCATCATATTGATATGTTAAGCAAGAGTTAGGCCTGATATTTACGTCTTTATTTGCTTATCATTTGAGTAGCATACAATTGTTTATTTTGTACAATATTTTGTTTAAAAGTACTCATTCAGCGGCTTGAATCATTAATTCTATTTCACTATCAGTTATCATTCGATCGTAGAGTGTTATTACATTCATCTATCGATTAATATTACTTCGTTTACCATTGTAAACTGGTTGAATTTATCAAATTATAATTCATAAAACACATTTACTGTATGGAATCTTTAGAAATAAAGATAACTGATAGTATTAATGTAGTCTCCAGTTTAATGGTATGCATAAAGTTAGGGATTTTTGTTTCATTAAATAAACTGACAACATATATAATCCATTTAGTTTATTAAATCACTACTTAAAAATAACTTAGCAATAACAACAAATAAAGAAATTATTTACTTGTCTACTGTTTTTGACATTCATTCCTCTAGAGATAAAATATAATAAATTTATGATAATAATATTAATCAGTCACTAGTAAAACAAAAATACTGGTAAGTGTCTACAAAGCACATTTATAGATATACTCAGATTTTTACTATTATTGTTTACATGTACATGAATATATATGTATAACATTAAAGCATTAAATTAACTACCATTCATTTTAAAATGTCTAATATATGGCGGGAAATTATCCTAGAATAATGTTCAGAATGATAATGAAATATAGAAATTCTAACTTGAAACAAATTTACTAACTCTTTTGGGATCATTTGTTTTTTCACATTCAAAGAATGTATACATGATGAAGAATGAAAAATAGAATTAATCACTCCATTATATCAATGAATTTATCTCAGTTGTATTTAGGTTATGAGAAATAAATGCGACATTATGAATTCACTATATTTTTTCGACATTCTTTTACTTATAATCGATTTACATATGTGAAAGATCTTATACACCTAATGATTTAAAAGAAATAGAATTTACATATTGTTTAGCGAATGTCCTAACCGGACTATTTAGCATACGTTTATAATTTAAAAAAACAAATGGTATTATCCTGTTGGCTATATATATAGCTTGATTTTTTGTTTTGAAAGCATGGAGAATATTTGCAGCTTAAATGGACGGTTTTAAGGAAGTTTGGCTCACTGGGTGAGATTGTTCAATTTCGAGGAGCCTTTATTTTCTCTCTGTATAATATTACCAACGTTTACTTAAGATAGTGGTGAAAATATTTCACAAATTTTGTGACGATATCATTTGTGACCGATTGCGTATTATGGAATCTAACACTGACCCTGTAATTAACTAACCTCTTTTGTTGGGCTTGATTACAATGGGTCTATATTGGATTATTTGCTGATCTGAGTGCTATACTTTTATAAAACTTTTCTGATTCTTGAAGTTTGCGCAAACCAGAATTTTGACGTTTATCTAATCGAATTTTTATTATGGTCGATTTGTTTATTTATAATAATTATTACGTATCGCGTCACTTCACTTCAAATTTGCGTTCACGTATTTCCAGGTGGTGTTATCTGCTTTGTACAACATAAGACTATTTACAAAATTGATACAGTTTATTTTGTAGACAACTTTGGATGTTTTTTCACAAAATATTATCTTCCGGTCTTAGTAGTATGAAGTGACCGTTATGTATTTTGTACTTCGCATATTCCATGAGCCATAAAACTTTTCTGTCGAATTTTATAAACAAACTTTGGTTAACGGCTTGAATTTTTGATGTACTAATAACTTGCTGCATAAACTCTTAGTGAAATTACTGGGAAGACGATTCTTACAGATGACAGAAGAAATAGATCTTCATTTTCTTGTCTGATAATGGCGGTGTGATTTATTCTTTGTTTCCTAAGCTGTTTCTGCGCACAAATCCTTATTGTGTACGGTTGTATCACTGGAGATGTAGTTCATTACTTAACTTATATGACTTAGCTTACTGTGTACTTGAATTTCCAAAGGTTTGTATTTGTACTGTCGACTTTATCAGCCATAAAAGCAATTACATTTTCCGATTTTTTGATAACAAATTTCATGTCCTAGATGTTGTCGACTTGCACTATAATATTATAATCAGTAGTCATTTTAAAAGGCCAGTAAAGTAACAATTTCATATAACATACAGTACTGAACAGGGAGAGTAGGAAGACATTTTTATTAAAGACATATTTAAAGAGAGATAGAAAAATGTCTGATCTAAATCTATCCGAATACTATTTTGTAATTCTATGGTTAGTATTGTATAACTTCCTGTTTAGAAAATAAATAACAGTTGAGTAGGCAAATATCTTTCGCAATAAATCATTGTTTCTTAACCAGTCACTTCTTTATATCAACCTACTGCCAGGAGTGTAACATTTATTTTAACATAATATTAAGTGTGTATTTTCTTTAGAGATTTACTCAATTAATGTATACTAGGATACTGAAGGTAGGAGCAACTTTTACTAGATTAAGTTTCACACCATTTTGACAGACTGACCAGTTATGATGAAATTTAAGTCAGTCTTTTATGAAATATAGATTGAACAAAGGGAATTTCATTTGTGATGTCTTTTGTTATTTGTAGGTTGTTTTATGTAGATATAGTTTACAAGTTTACTTAGTATTTTTATGAGTATAGCAATAAACACTGAATGACCTAAGTTCCATAAGTAAACCAAATATCTTTTTGATATTAATGAGTTAGATATACACCTGAATGATCTTTATGAGAATCGTTAGATTAATTTGGAATATGCTTTACAAAATTACATCTTAAGCTGACAACCGTTATTCGTTAAAATACTTTCAATTATTATCTGGCATCCATAGAAATAAGAAAAAAGTGTTAAAACTTTACTGGCCATATAATTAAACAATAATTATATAATAATTATATGTTATTATATAAATCCAATATTAATTTATTGGATTTAGACTAAGACTGTTGTATATGGTTCTCGATTTATTGTATACCATCAAAAGTAACTCAGTAACATAAAAAAGCGTGTAATTTGAGGTAACAACTGGGTATGTTAACGATTGTCCATACACTTCAAAGGCATATAGGATTTTGAAGTCAGATAATAAATGTTTGTAAACGACTGTAATTTCTTGCACCGAACTCTGTAGTATACTGGTAATTTTGCTAATATGTAGTTCCTATTTGAATAAATTGTGTTTATAAAAAAAGACACTAGAAAGTTGTACTAAATAAGAAACAGTTTGTTTTGATTAGAATTTCAATTACTGTCTTTTTAACTAACAAACTACTTGATTGACATTTCATTCATTCATTCACTGTTATACATAGTTGTTTGTGTGAATAGCTCAAGTAACTAGTTATTACTTATCAGTTTATTATTTCACTTAATTATTACAGTTGAAAAATTAATACCAAAACCAATATCTATACACTGTTTATGGCCTATATTTTATTTTAAAAATGCCTTTAGATACAAATCTTGAGTTTTCAAGTATTAACTGTCACAGTAACTAATTATTAGGGTATGAGTACACTGAAACTATTAAAATCTAATTAGTTTTCTTATTGATTTAATCTGAATAATTTTACCAAACGAAACTAATTGGTGACAAATTTACTCCAAAATAATTTAAAGAATCAAAAGTTTTTCTACAAAAATTCTAGCGATTTCTAATATGATAAAGACAGTATACAGAAAAGATATTGTAGGTTTCTTTCATCATAAACTTACAAAATTTTAACTATGTAAACATTACAAGTTAGTTATTTTCATCACATGTTTTCATTTGTCTGGTCATTATAAGCTCCTGATTAAAATCAAGTGGTATTATATTTTATAGGAGTTTACTGAAGTTACTGTAAGTAATCTTTAAATGCTTACTTTTCATTGAATTCGAACAACTATCCAGCGTGAAGTTTATTCATACAATGTTAATGTAGTATAGTTTCATTTACAATCCAGCCAATGTCAAATTAATGTTGTTGAGTATTGGGTCCAGAAAACTAACCACAAATATAGACATCAATCTTTAATTTTTATTGCCGAAAATAACGTTATTTTTATTTGCCAAATTGGTGTTTGTTAATTTTGACCAGTATACCATATAAAGTGACTTTATGTTTATAGTTGTATACTGTTGATTTCTATCAATAGAATTCTTGCTTGAGTTGAATGGTTAGTTGCAATGCTTTCATCGTTGTTTTGGGATACAGCATTAGTCCTTTTAAAAACATGACGACTAGTGACTTGATCACATGGACTGTTTGTTGTCATCATACTTTCTTCATGAAGTCATGTTCTCAATCCATTTTCTATATACAATGGTTTCGGATAGGTTACTAAGCCTATCATTTATGACATAAAATACAACAGTGTATTTTGAAGATTTTCAGGTATCCTCTATTATGGGAAGGTAAACTTGTGCGGTTTGAATAAGCCGAACATCAGTAAATGCGCTCACCAGAAATGAATCATATCATAGGTTGGTATTAATTAACTAATTTGAATGAATAGGTTACTGAGTCGATTGTCATGATGAAGGAACTGTAATGACATCAAACCGCATGATAGTTACTTAAGTGTAGTAAAGGTGTAACTGCACAGGTGTCTATTTGTTTACAAATAAACCATTTTAGTATAGTTGAAAATGATTTAAAGTATGTGATTACATAAGCAACGAACTGTACTTCAAGTGAGCAGAAGCAGCTTTTATTCCGGTCGCAAATGCAATAACTACATTAAGAAGATGCAATTTTGCGAATATAGATAAAGAATGAAGAAATATAGGCATTTATAAGTTACATTAAAGACACCTAACTTGAGTGATCTATAGAACTCGATGGATGAAGCGATTAAATCTTCTAGCATTACTAAAGAAAATTCTGTTGTGAATAATTTATCTAAAATAAATAATGCGATGGAAATGATGGCACAAAATATTTAGCTTAATTATTGTTGGTCCTAAAAATGAATAGTCTACATATGACTTAAAAGTCAAACAGCTCTCTTCATGGATCCAATAACAGTTTGTTAAAATAAGGCAAACTTCGTAGCTGCCTGCATTATACCAGAAATATAAAATTATGAAATCAGATCAACAGAAGCGTGTTATTAAGAATTAGCATATAATTTTTATTTACAAGTGGATGGGTGATGTCGCTTAAACGTATTGAGAATTGATTTGAATGAATAGATCAATCGTTCGGTGCAGACTTTGTGGTCTAATGGCAAAACGTTTGCTGCGGCGTCAAAGAATTCTGGGTTTTACCTCTGATAGGGTTGTGCGTGCGCATTAGTGGAGGCCCCTACTAGGATGAAAAAGCTACCTAGTACTTCCTGGTGACCAATGGTTATCTAATTCTGACCAATTAGTGATAGTAAATTAAAGTTTAATTACATCAGCCTGTGCTGTAATAATGTACAAATATAAATAGCATTTTATTCACATTTGACAAGAGATGTGGTCATGTTTTTAATAATCAGTCAATTAGTAAAATGATGGGATTAACTCATTGAACTATCAAGTCTGCTTTAGGTGCTTACACTCGTACGTATTGCTTTCACTGATGTTCAGAACTAGAACTCGAGGTTTAGTTTATACCTCTACTGTCGTATACAAAATTTTTGGCAACATATAAACCATGAAATAAAATGTTAAGGCGAGAAATGTATATAAAATAGATTTATATTCCAGGTAAAAGCAATGAATATCTAAATGCATGCTAAAAATTGTTTGTAACTCCTAAATACCATCCCTTTTTCCCTCTATTGATTCATAAAATAATTAATTTTTCACCTTACTGTTACTAATTTTTTCTACACGAGTCAGTTCATCAATCAATTAGTTAATTGTTCATTCAGTATGAAAAATAATTATTGTATGCTTGAACATTTTAGTCGTCAGTAGAATGTAGTGAGAGACAGGAAAATATACTTAATTATTGTTATGATAAAGAAAAAATAAACTAAATGATAATGCTTTATTAACTGTACATTGTTTAATTAGGAAAGGGGACTACAATGAATTAAATGAAGCGCACTTGATTTGTTATTGCATATCAAAATACAGTGAATTGAGAAACATGAGTATTAGACACAGTCAACTTTTGATATCTGACATGCTGATAGGCTATTCAATGGCATACAATGAAGAGTATCTGAATTTTGCTCTGAACGAATATTAATTACATCTTAATAGATTCCAACCTTCCAGGCACCCAGAATGCACAATTCTTGTTTAGTAAATTTCATGGTAACAATTTTGATGCTTAAACAATTAGATATTTTGATATTTTGAAGTAACTGTGAATCTTCTTTCTTTGTTGGTTTGAATGAAGAAAAACAAGCTTGGTTATTCCATTAATTATACTGAAGTGCTTTTATTGTTATACAACAACTACTAGTCTGTTAATGTATGGATAATTTCACAGGACCTATATATCATTAGTCAGTAGATAGTTCCAGTGAAAAATAGTGACCAAATTTTCTATTTATTCGGCAGTTTGTGACCTAGTAAAGGCTGGAATTCTATAGGTTTTCTGTTTCAAAATCTTAAAAATTGGACTTAAACTTATTGTTTGAAGTTTGGATGACAGAGCAATGCCGGTTAGACCATCACTGGCTTCCACCTACATCTCTGTTGGGAACTGGATTATAGCCAGTCTTTTCTAAGACAGAATAACTTACGACTAGTGAGTTGCTATTCATTGTTTTCCGTTTCAAGTTTCAATATCTTTAGTAGATGTAAGTCAGTAGTAGCTGTACACTGTTACTTACTTTTAAATAGTTATCTACCTGAGCTCATTATATGATGTGTAGCTTCAGACTCAAAAATCCCCACGACATTCTATAGAGATATTATTTATATTTATTATACAAAAGTTGACTCCACTGTACTATTCATTGCAGTTATCAAAAATAATGATATTTATTCTAATTCTGTCTCCATCCAGATTTTTTTGATTCCCATCCAATCATCACCCTAATCTAACGATAAACACAATTACCATGTTTCCACCCTACTGATAGAACAATTTTCATGTTTTGTAAATCCCCTCTTTCATTTGTTAATTGATTATTTCTAACAGTAGGTAACTAAAAAAAGTGTCATGTGACAACTAATCAATTACTTACCTTTATTCACTAACCTATAATTTATAACATATATGTATATAGATGATTATACACATTGGTAATGAATTTGTTGAGTAAAGTTTTCATCTCTGTTAGGGATTCGATATCCCTGAAAATACAATTGTTCATTTTATCAAGTTGTATTGATTTTTGTAAACATGATTTATAAACTTTCATCACATTTTAATGTGAGTCAATGTAAGTTATATTCACAGAGTATATTTGACAATATTTCATTGTATTAATAAAAATGTTAATGCTTTCAATTTTTGATGAATAGTCACTATAAATATACGAATATTTTGTACACGACTCACTTCCCTTTTCACTGGAATAAAGTTTCCTGTTTTCTCGTCTTCTGTCTTCTGATTTTGCGACTGAGGGTTCAAGGCGTTGAAGTGCTAAGATTGCGTTGCGGCTAGTCAAAGTCATCAAGCACGAGATATAACAATCTCCGAATAAACTTATTTTTGAATGATAATAATGTTTGAATGTGAGATTTTTTTTTAGTAAATTTGTATGATACCTGCTTTAATCGTTTGAATTTTAGGAAATTGTTAAAAAGAAACCACCAGCTTTAATATTTCAGATTCAACTTCAATCTTTTCGTAGGACAACACTATAAATAAATCAGTTGTTTTGTATCTTTTCTGCAATTCTAAAACGGGCTGCTCATGAGTGAATGATTGTTAAACAAATCTGAATAGAAATATATCATTTTATTTAAAAAAAACTGTTACAGAATTCACTTGGGGATTATTATTAGAAGTTGATAATGTTCTTTATTTAAGATAATGATATTATAATCTTAACAAAATAGTGAAAATCATATTTAGAGTACAACATCACTATTGATTAGGTTGATATATTAGTGTTAACTAGAAACTGAATATAATGATGACATACCGTTGGGTTATTAGTAATTATTAACATGATAATCTATAGACACTTTATTACTGTCACACGTATTTCTCTTAAATATAAGACTTTTTAATACGTAATTCATTTTTTACATTATAGCTTTGCTAATATTTTATGAAACTTCAGGAAAAGTATGGATAAAGTCGACATTTAATTAACTATTCATTATATCTTATTTCAGTTTGAACAATTAAATAACTTCTGTAGTTTTAATTAGATGCCGTTCGGCTAAATTGATGGATTCTAATGATAGTTGCTGAAGTAAAACCACTCTATCAGTAATAAACAATATTATGATTAAATAGAAAGGTAGCTTATGCATAATAAACCGTAACACTTAAAACTTCATCCTTATCATATTAGTAAACGTTTTAGCAGACATTATAAATGTTTTATTTGACTGTAAGTCAACAGTTTAAACTGCTCTTTTTTAGTTTAATAGTGCCTATTACCTCAAAGGATTATTGCATATTATGTAATTTAAATGAGGGATTAAATTACATACATTAATTTTTAAAAAGTGGTTTTAAAGTATGTTAGTGGCAGGCTGTAATTCTAAAATGTTCAAATTTACATTTAAACCTGATAATCAACTTTACATATTGTCAACTGTGATACAATTAATGACTCAGAAAATACATGTCTTACTGTAATGTTACAAAAAATTTGTTATTTCTTTATTCTTAGAGTAAATGATGTAGCTGTCAAATTAAATTGCTGTGTATGCATCTATATTAATGGACAATATCCTATAGTGTATATTACAATGTTTATTATATTATTCATGAAAGAGTACTTAAATATTCCAATTAATCATATACTAATTATTTCTATTCTACATATAATTACAATGGACTGAATATAATAATGTAATTATTATTAATTTGTGCTAATCTAAACCGAAATATACTCACAAGTAACGTCAGTCATTTATGAAGGACATTCTAATTGAAGTTACACCCATGCATACGGGATAGTCTGCATTATGTATTCTTACTTAATTTAGAGAAAAAAACAAAAACTGAGACTTCGTGTGGGTCTAAATTTGTGTATTGTTTTGGAAAAAATATTAAGCAACATAATGAGTATGAAAAATTAGGCAAACAGAATGATATACAATAAACAGTACTCAAAAATAACAATAATAATAAATGTAATGAAGATAGGATTTCATTATTCACTTTTAATCTAATCATATTTACTTTGCACATCTGTGAATACCGACTGTATTTCACATAAGCAGAGAAGTCGTAATTAACTGGTATATTGTTCAGTTCTATTACATCAAACTTACCAATTCATAAATAGTAATTGTATATGAAAGGAATTTTAGTAATTAGGACACAGTTCAATTCTTTTAATGATACTACTTAATTTCATTATGTTTAATTCAAGTAGTTTATTGAATTGTTGGTGACTAATCATGAAAGCATAGTAAGGAAATGGGTTGGAATCTTAAAAACGCCCTAAATTTAAAAACCAAGTATAATAGTTGGATATAAAAGTTGTATCCTACTCTTAGGTTGGTTTTGTAAGGTCATCTATTGAAAGACGTTTCTTTGAAATCGAATAGGTTATATTGAATGGTAGAAATAAATATATTTCAAGTCAAACGGACAAAGTCAGGAAATCAATAAAAGGACAATAACCAATTACAAACGAATCATGGAACACCACTTTTTGAATTGAACGACGTGTAATTAGTTGATTCATCTACTTTACTTTTATTGTGACTTGAAAAAACTATAAATTGGAGGTATTTGAATGACAAAAGTTAAATCATTCTCAGTGTAGATATTATATAAACCAAAGTACACATTTTAAATAAGTACAGAGTTTCATTTTACCAACCTATTTTTATTTGCATTCAAAAAAATCAACTAGTAAAGAAAACGGTGACATTTATAAGCTCTATCTTTGCTAACAAAAGCGATCCCTATACAAACTATATCACCTTTCGCGTTGCTGAATGCACATCGTTACAATACCGCTGGCGTAGTTATTGGGTAAACAATGAACAACATAAAGTTAAATTCAAATAATATATGCAGTTAGTGTATAATTTAAGCGGGTTGTCACGCAGATGTGTAGCAGCCGAATTTGACCACATCAAGTCGGAGAAAAGTGTGAATGTCAGCAGAATGATGAGTATAGACTTATGTCACCTGGGAATTCTAATTTTACTAATGAATTGTATGGCTAAAGTGTGGTCAATGAACCTGAGAGACAACTATTTGGTGGGTCTGATCAAATACAGCTTTTGTTTTAGCAGTACTTGTTATATTCCATCCGAGGTCAGAAATCTGTGATATGAAGTAAACTGTGTTGTAGTTAGAATAGATATATTCTATCAACTCCTTAAGTAAGAAGCCAAGTTAATTAGGTATGATGGTTAGTGGTGAATAGAAACGTACTTCCCGCAACACTTCTCTATAATTGACAGTACAAATCCACCACTGAACCACATTGTTTTTAACCTAGATCACTGGTATTAATTAAACCTGGCCACATGAAACATGCCAACCCAATTCAACTTGATGGAGAAACTCTGGAAGAAGTGAATACTTTCACATATCTGGGGAGAATCATCGATGAAAAAGGAGGGTCCGATGCAAATGTAAAGACAAGGATTGGCAAAGCCAGGGCAGCATTCCTACAGTTGAAAAACATATGGGTCTCAAAACAAATATCAACTAACCTCACAGTCAGACTCTTCAATTCGAACGTGAAGACAGTCCTGCTGTATGGAGCTGAAACTTGGAGAATTACTGCAAACATCATCAGACGGATACAAGTATTTATAAACAACTGCCTACGCAAGATACTGAATGTCCGTTGGCCGGAAATCATCTGCAACATCTTACTATGTGAAAGGACAAACCAACTTCCAGCCGAAGATGAAATTAGGAAAAGACGTTGGGAATGGATAGGACATACATTACGCAAACCATCAGACTGCATCACAAGACAAGCATTATCATGGAATCCTGATGGAAAACGGAAAAGAGGAAGGCCAAAGAACACTCTGCGTCGAGAATTGGAAGCAGACATTAAAAGGATGAACAGCAACTGGAAAAAATTGGAAAGGATTGCTCAGGACAGAGTTAAATGGAGAACCCTGGCGAGCGGCCTATGCTCCTCAGCGAGGAGTAACGGGCATAAGTAAAGTAAGTAAACATGAAACACGCATCATTTATGAGTGATTTTAACAAGATAGGAACTACGAATAACACAAGCCGATAAAACTCGCAATCTTAAAAGAAGTAAAATCAAAAAACTAAAATACAATTTCAAATTTTAGTTCTGACTATTTCATCAAGGACTGCAAATCCTGATTTCACTAGCTTTTTTCATTATATCATGTATTTTACTAGTATCAATAAAGCAATCTTACAAACGTTAAAATGATGATGAGACTAGTTAACAATATATGTCAATATTTTTAATTATATTGAGAAATATCCTACTGTGAATGTATTCAAAATGAATGTTTAAAGTTTATATAAACAAAAAATTTAATATTTACACACTCTTAAATTAAAATTAGTAAAATTATCTTTGGTTAACATTAGTTTCCTTATGTTGTACACGTAAGTAACAATCGTGATTATATCAAGTTATAAGTAGTATATAGAT
The DNA here is from genome assembly GCA_034768735.1 of Schistosoma mekongi. NCBI lineage: Eukaryota > Metazoa > Platyhelminthes > Trematoda > Strigeidida > Schistosomatidae > Schistosoma > Schistosoma mekongi. Next base: position 20,418,918 of record CM068308.1, on the reverse strand, counting down.
GGTTTTATTACTAATAAATCAAAGTCGATAAACAATCAGACTAAACACCATAGGATAAACTGCATTGAAAAAAAAGACAGACATAATTCAATATCATAGTACGAAATTTATTTTAATCTGTAAAAGTATCAATCTACATTTACAATTCACTTGATTACAATGCATCCAAAATTAAAATATCTACAGGTTAGCTAATTCTATCTTACTATTTGCCGCTTTCTCACAATCCTTAGAAAATAAATATTTTTGATGTTTTACATTTTGGAAAGAGAAATAACTCTCTGATTGTCAAATAAATCGTATAATTTATAATACTATTAGAGGATGATTGTTCGATTTCAAGTTGAACAGGACTGTCAAATTGCTTAGTTTAACTTTCAGTTATAAGTCAGCATTTAGATCTATGCCCGTAAGCTTAGTCTTGATTATTACAAGTATAATCAAGTTTCAACCACACAACATTACACGTTTTGTCTAGCATCAAGAATAGTTATTCACCAAATAGACACGAAAGTAACGTGTTAAAATAAATAACCTACACCAGACTATTCATCTATAATCATTGACTTATTAATTGTTTTGTTCAGATACAAACAAACAACAATAACGATTGGAAGCTAGTCGTTTTCCATTCATATACAGAACAATTTGTATTTGATTAGAGTCAACAAATTCGATTACATAAATCAACAGTCAATTAAAATCCAGAGTAGATTTTTTGTGTGTAAAATTCTGAATATGACCTGGGTAAGGTGAAGCGTTTACACTCTAGAACAACACTGATTTCCTTTTTCAGAAAAGATTGTTTTCTACAATATACGTAAATAGAAATATGTATATGAATGCTAAAATAGTCATTTTAATCTGAAATCCTAATTCATTTTTAACAAATCCAACAGATTATATTCTTCCTAACCAGTAGTCTTAACTATGATTGACTTTCGACGAAACTAATCAACACAAATTTCAAATGATTATGAATTATTTACGCGCACATTCATATCAATAATCATGAGTTGAGAATTTATAGTTTGTCTTTTACAACAACGTGGTGTACACAGATTTGTTTGTATTACTCTATTGTAACGAACAAATGAATACTAGCAATTTTTCATCTTTATATTTGTATAACCTTATTTTAAATCAAATTTATAACTTTATACCAAACTGTTTGAAAAGATCATAAGATCGGAAGTACTAATGAATTAAAGAAAACAGATATTTTTTTGAACAGTCACAATCGATTAGGTCATCATACTCATAAATGGTCTAGAATTATGTGTTGAATAAAGATAAAGAACAAAACTAGTTAGAATTAAGGAATGTTGTTGAAGCTTGTAGTTTGAAAACAGAACAACGTAATGATGCATATATACATACTAAGCGATAAAAGGTGCGATTAATGAATTAAATTAATCAGACTTTCTTGGAGAAATGATCAAAAGAACTTACTACATAGTGACTACAGGATAGTCTGAATTTGAAAAGATAACAATGTGATTCACCTTATACAGAAACGTCAGTTTTCGTGATGATAAGCTTCATTTCTAAAGTACATTATGTTCAATGATCCAAAGTGGGATATATCAAACTTTAAAATGATGCAAAAGTAATAGATAATTTTTAATTTTAAATATCATTAGGCAATTTTTAATGTAATCTGGTTGAGCATTTTCTTTAGTTTATAGTGATTTTCCACTACTTATTGCCTCCATTTTTAACGTTCACTAAAAATGTCTAATAGTTTATAGAATATCTCTTTGTTTTATCGCTACATTGTAAGGCTAATTCAAAGTGTACTATCAATTGTCGCCATACAAATTGACAAAAATATAAGTTAGAGAAATTCTATTAATTACCACTTGAATAAGTTGTGGGCTTAATATAATATAAATATCAGTCAGCTCGCTAGTGATTAAGTTCAGAATGTTCCTGAAGTCCTAGTAAATATTTATGACTTGTGGAGTTCAAGCTTGTCGGGAATAAGACTTATCATAATTAATGATTGTCCCGTTATATCACAAGCTGATCAAGGTGGGAACTATATCATTGGATGCAAGTTTACCAGTACAGGGGATTAAACGGTCGCCGTGAAACATAAAGGCTCCAATTTTGATTCACTGATGGAAAAGATGATGCTCACTGTTAACATATACTAGGCAAAATAACTGTCTAATGCTGACCAATTTTTGCGGTACTCAATCGACATCAATTTATCACAGATGCAGTCAATTAAGCTTAATACCTATCTTTACAAAACCACCCCAATTCAACTACAAATATCAATAAACATATTAATATTGGCTACTTTTAATCTATTATTAACAATCAACATGGTGATTTAAACTTGGAGTTCAGTATGAATAATATACTAATACATTTCTTTGTTCGCTTTTACGATATAAACTATAAATCAATATTGGTTTATGTTTGTGTTTTTTTCACATAATTATTTGCACGTAACTAATGTGAATGCAAAAGTTGTTAATTGACAGTAAAACTTACAGAAATTATTTAAAGTAACATTGTCTTAACACCCACTGAGTCATTATAATCTACAATAATGATTTAATTATATTGTTATATCTGATGTTCACTTATGTAGATTAAAAGTTCTAATGATTCGCATAGATATATTTCAAAGCTTGTTAACGAGTAAAATGATTCAATGTATTGCCTGAAATAATTTATAGTACAAAGGGGAGTAATCAAATATCTTGAACTGATCGATGTTAGAACTATCGACCGGCTAATCCAATGGTCTAAAGGTTAAGAGTTCGTAGACAGACCTAGAAGTTATGGATTTAATTCATTGTTTTGGTGGACTATGCACAATTTTAAGGAGTTTCATACCAGAACAAAGCAGCTGTTGAGTAATTTTTAGTTTCCAATAATTGTTTAATTTATGCTCATTAGTGAGATAAAATTCAAATACTAACCTACTTATTACTTAATAATTAATCTCTTTGTTTTTGATACTAATATTGTACTTAAGTTCAGTGATTTTGTTCGAACTCTGTTGAAATTATAAAGTTAAAGCAAAGAGTTATTATGCTTAAAAAAGAGAGATTACAGAGAAGGAATGTAAACCAAACTCGTATAACTCATTATTTCTAATTAAAATAAATGATTGAAAAATCAAAGTACTAAATGTTAATCTAATTGCTGTCAAAATCATCTTTTTTGAACGATTCTGCCATAAGATTTATTTGATTTATTTGAGTGGCAATTTAATTTTTTAAAGTTAATTGATTCTAGATAATCTTACTGGGTTTTGATTTATTGTCTTCTATTTTCTGACTGATGGACTATGCACTTTTGACTGTGAGGCGGCTTTCTTCAATTAATATTCAAATACTCACCAAGCGGGCTGAGGTCAACACAAAACGTAATGAGGTAAGTGCAGCTTTAACGATAAGTGGCAGTATGAAACATAAGACATTACATAACACCTTAGAATCTATGACGATATCATGTAGAAATATGACATGAAAGATAGACTATACATGAAGCGTCTGACTCAGTTCATTGATCCTACCGTAAATATTTATTTCGTTTCTGTTATGGAAGCTACTTCTCATACCCATATATTATCCAAGTATATCACTTCTTAATCCTATCACTATTACAGTCTCTATTCTTCTTACCACAGTGACTATTGATTAAGTTATTGTACAGTGCGAAAACTGAATTTTCTAAAAATTTTAATTAGTAAATTTAATGAAATCACTGTTGATTATGTATCCTATATATAAATTGCTAAACATTTTTATTCTATTTCATTTAGTAATTGTGAGATTTCTTTTTTGTCATTTCGATTGCTATGTGAATCCACAAAACTCAGAAAGTGACCTAAATTTAAATTAGTTACAAAATTGTCATAAATTATTTGTAGACAAGTGTTGGTGGTAAAATGAAATTAATATCAATAAATCCTTTACAGTTTTTCAGAATTAGTATAATCAAACATTACTTATTGATTTAAACAAAACGAACATTAACATATGTTAGTTTAGTCGTATAACGAATGTCATTAGTTTATTTATAAGAAGAATATATAGTGAAGTATGTATAGCATATGGAGTGACGGAAATGTGAAAGTGCCAATGAGATGTTCAGACAGGCTAGGTACAAACACAGTTTCCTCTCCGCTGAAAATGAGGTGTCAATCGTATGGAGCACAAAGCACTTATCGATTGTACTGAAAAACGGTATAGTTATGAATAGCATTCTACTGAACAAAGTGGATGCTTCATCTGTTTACGCATTTACAAGCATACTCTGTTTTGAAAACGATTTTGCGTGACATGGATGTATACAGGTAGCCCTCCAACATAAATTTGATTTGGGAAATGTGGAAATGGAAAATATACAGATGAATTTCCGAAAATGTGCCAGTTAATTTGATCTGCAATCAATAGGCAGCTTCTTTACCAGCCTATGCAGGAAAAGGCCAACTATTGAAATTGATAAAACTGGATAAAACAGGACCATTATCAGAAATAAGAAGTCACATTAAGCTCTTAACACCCCTAAAAATAATCACTTATGGACAAAATTATCACAAGAGGCTACTTTAACTTTTATGAACAGCAATACTGTGCCTCCTAGTTTTCACTGGTTTTCCAACTCATGCCAGTTCGTTATAGGCGAATTCAAATGAAGTTGATAAAAATGGTACATAACCGAGAATGACACAGCTTGTCTATACTAAACACCTAGAATTTTTATTATTTTGAATTTCTCATCTATTATTCCCTTTTTTGTTAATTTATTCAAACAGAAGTATACACTGAACAAAAGTCACAAACAGCCAAATTGTACACGTTTTACATTAAAGAACAACTGTTTTCGTGAATTATGTTTCTTCAAAAGTTCGTCGACTTATGAATTATAAATGCATCGCAAAAAATACCACTTGAATTAAACATTATTTTGAGATTAGAATTAAACGATGGTCTATATGTACAAAGTCACCATTCATTAATTAATATCTTTGGTAAAGCAACATTTCACAAAATCCTCTCCATTATTTTTCCGCATAGTCAAACTTTGTGTAATTTATGGTACATATTTACAATTGTCAAGGAAAACAAACCATATTGCTGATTGTCTACTAAGTGTAAAAACACTGTTAACCATCAGAGCAAGTAATCACTCACTTAAGTTATGAATGATATAATGTGATACACTCACAGTTTCATCAATCATTTTATACTGAATTTCGTCAGATAGAGGTGTATGCAAACTGAATCAAAAAATTCATGTTAGTCCCAATAGGTAACATTTAATATTGATAACTATTTTTAGTAATGTTTAGTGATAAGTGAAGTGAACCCGATCATTTCATCCGCCTTATTAGCCGATAAATGTTTATTACAAGTCGATCGATAGAAAAGTAATGAAACCTAAATATAACTTTTGCTTAGTTTGCTAAGCTGTGTATTTTTGCAAAATATCATTCACACAATAAGTTAATCTAATATTTTAGTTAAAGCACGTACATACCTCTAATGTGTATCATAATCATTTGCATATATGATAGCGTTTGTGAGCTAGATGGTAAGTTGACAATATAATGATGCAAAACAAGAGTCTTGATATATTTTAGTGTAAATAACATTATTTGTTTGTGTATCTGTAAGCTACACTAATGTCTATTGTCAAATAGACCACTTTGGACAGGATTTATTTTCACTTTTATTTCAAAAGAGTAAAATGGTAGGCAGTTATGTTTGATTTACGTTTAGGAGATGTTATTGAATATCACAGGTTATCATTTCCATTACAACTTGACAAACATTTAACAGATTAATAATACGTTCTGAGCACCAAATTGAAACATCTCAATGGAAAAATAGTTAGTGAGCAGTACTTTCTAAATTGCTTTATCGAAATCTCTGTTTTAAACAACTGACTCAAGAATGTAAGGATTAGCAAATGAATGTCTACTATAATACTACATGACTAGTTTCTATTACTTACAATTTTATTAGGTAGAGCGGAACTTTGAACTGAGGTCTGCATTTTTGTTATACAAGATTGAATGAAAAGTAAATTGCCATTGTGTTTCATCTTTAATGTGGGTATCTTGACAATGAGCCTACCACTAGTAAACCGTTTATCTGAATCAGTATAACACTGGAAAATGTCTTATTCAATATACTGTCTACTAAGATTAGGAAATTAAATGGCTGTTATGGTTACGATGGAGGAAGACCATATTTTGAATTCGTTGAATAATATCTTAAATGTTTAGAGATTATCGTTATATTTAGTTTCATGTATTATCGACCTACGTAGGATAAAGACAATATATAACATATTAGCAGAGAAATCTCTATAACTCAAAGAGGTCTGTAGTAGATATTATTCTACTTACACCTACAAGATAAATCATAATATTATATTTAGAAGTAATGAAGTAACTGATCAGTACTAAGTAATTTGATTTATAAGAGTACAGTTTTGAGTAACGATTATTAAGCGGTATTATTCTTGAGTAAAAAGCCTGAAGATGGACAGTCTAGTACAATACAACTTGTTGAAAATATTTGTATACTATATTCAATAATCAGTGGTCATAAAACGAGATAATTATTGTATTTAATCATCAATAAAACGGAACATTATTAAAACTGTAGTTAACAACTGTAATTAAAGTTTTCATTAAACTACTCACTTATTGTTGCTTTAACAAAAGCTTAGTATAATAATCTAGTTTGATATTGAAGTGTACTGAATCAGGATGAAGACAGATAGAGTGAGTAAAGGTTTATTTATCATGTTTATTTTTTATTGCAGTGTGTTTACATACATAAATTTATTTTGATCTCTAATATTAGTTACTATATGATAAAGTGAAGTAGGAACATTTTACTTTTATGGTGGCAGCGGTGACCAAAGATAGTTGGAACATCTGTTTCTTGTTAGAAGTGAATATCCTTAGCAATAATGTGGAGTGTTCAACAAGTAGGTTCGAAAATGTCTACCAGATATAATGTGGGGTTTACTAAATTTATTCGAAAATACTTCATCAGTGTTCGATTAAACGTTAATTTTGTCGTTGGAACTCAAATTATGAGGCTATGAAAGATAAAAATATACTAGATTCGCATTCCATCGACTCTCGCGTATGTAGTTTTAAATGATTATATATACTATGAAAAAAGACTCTAGATTACGTGTCACCAGTAGTTCTTGACTGTGAACAGTCAGTGATGCAAACAGTAGTCTTTGAGCATTCTTAATATATTTTTATTGACTATATTATTCACTCTTATATTTTGTGGAATAAGATAGTGAAAAATCCGGTAATATAAATTAATCTATTTAGAATGATACGTTTCAGTACAATTTTTGTCACTTTTCTTTATGAAGATAAGAATACAATGTGTTTCACTAAAACCTAATTAAACTAGTGGAATCAGTGGATTGAATTGCCACTGTAGCCATATTTCACATTTCATGCATTGAACTTCTGATTGTAGGTAACTTTAAGAATTGCAATAAGTTTTATAAATGCCACAGAGTTTCAACAGACAACCAATTTTTATCTAACTAACGAAATTTACTTACACGCTAGGTAATATTAATTTAGGTTATGAAAATGAATGCCATAATTTATTAAGTAGTTCAGAATATGCATTAACTGCAATATTTAAAAAACGAATAAAATTCACCACCTATGTATATGTATTCATACATAGCCTGAATTTTAAAGTTTGCTTATATTAATATTCTAGGTGAGTCTAATGTACCAGATTATGACCTCATTAAACAAATGTTGTTCACTACTACAGATATCACTAATACTTCTATTAATTATGTTTTCATCTGGCTGTTCTAATATGGAATTGAAACTTAGAACAGTGCACTTGTATCTAAAGTTCTACATTATTTATAATTAACGTGTAGTATCAAACATAGGTACTTACAGTACATTCATTTTTAAGACTACCACAAAAAAGATCTATATATGTGCGTAATGTCAGATTTGTAGCATAAACATTTTACTAAATATTAAGTTTGACAAGAAAGATTGAATAAAAGAATATTTACAACATCAGACCAAGATATCTTTTAAGATTTCGCGCCTAAGTAATAATAGTTAATTAATACTCTTGTTTATTTCAAATATATCATAAGAACAATTAGCTTATTTAGTGAGTTGTTATTAGCCACCGTGTGTTGCAAATGTTTCCTAGATAACTACATCGAATAATATTGTTTTATTTGATTTTATCTCTGTAAAAAATCATATCATAAAATATCCATTGTGGATAAACATTCCCAACTTATAAAATCAAAGGTGACAAAATATCGGTAATACGGTAAGTGGTATATAAGCATTTATGAGAATATATTCAATTCCAATCAGATTTCACCTCAAATCTTGAACTGACTTCGACTTAAAAGTTTGATAACAATTATCTTGTCAGTTAATAAACTCAATTACTTCAACATTACTTGGGGATCTGGTTCTTTCCAACGTCAGTCGACATACGATACTGTTGCACTTATGTTGACTACCAGTGATAATACTTTTTTCACGCACTACCTTAAACGGCTTAACACTAACGTTTTGACATAGTCATCAGTTACTTTAATTTTCTAAAATGAATGTATATAAAGTGTATAAAAATCAAGTGTAAAACTGTTGTTTGTTCTGATGACCAGTTAAATAAAACATTTAATTCAGCAAGAGTTAAACATAAAAATAGTTAAAATTTAGGAAGATAGGCAAACTTGTGCTTCTACAAATTTGTAAAACATAATAAACAGCTATTTTCACCAACAGACTAATTAAAATATTTCAACGACCAGCCAGTATATTTATGTTAGGATACAAAGATCTTGTAAATAGGCTGGAGCAGTAAACACTAACATCTATGTTGTAGAAAGCATAACTCACAGACGGAAAAAACATGTATTTATAGGACAACTTACCAGGAGTAGGAGCACACTCATTTGTATCAGCTAAATGATTAGCTTCTAATTTACTAAATCTATCAGGATTCCACGACCAGTAACTTTCTTCAAGGCTTAAACTACTACCCTCATCAGATCCATTTTCATCACCTTTATTTTCACGTAGTCTTCGTGGTAGAAAAGCATCGTCGTCTATATATGGTACATCATAGGTGCCTTCTGGAATACCTTTTTCTAAACTTCGTACACTTATACTTTTGTCCACTTTTGACGGTGTCACAGAGTCTGGATACATATAATCATCATTAATAGATGGTTTAGGTTGTATACGTCGTTTGCGCCTAAATTCATTCCGTTCTAGAGTCACCGCTCTTTTTTTAGAATCATTTGTTGCATCTACATATGAGTATCTATTTTCATTCAATAGGGATTTACTATATCTATCTAATGTTTTAGTTCGTCTTGACCTATCATTCTTACTTGCCTGTCTATCGACTGGTAAATATTTAGCAATTAATTCTGCATAACGTTTTTCAAATTCTGTTCTCTGTTCACCATCTGAATTTAAACTTATCGCATCAACATCATTACATATTCTACTTGGTTCTGGCTTTTTACACACATCATCTAGAAGTTTAGCGGATTCCATCTCATAGTGTAATATATCCGGTGTTGATTTTCTTTCATTAAATCCGTTCACTATAGCTTGGTGTTCCGTGGAATAACCAGGTGAAATGATTTCCATTTCAGAATCATTCATGTCAGATTTCTCATCATCATCAGAATGTCCATCTGACAGATAGCATTCCATAATTGTATTTCTATGTATTCTAGCATTGCATAATTCATTATTCTGAATGTCTACAGTGATATTCAATGGTTCCAGTTTCTCATCTGTCAAGTGTTCAACTATTTGCAGTTCACTGATAAGATTTTCTGTAGCATACAATAAGAAACCTTTTTCTAGATCATTTTCTCCCAATAGAACTTGTGTAGTGACAGCTTCTTCAAATGATTGAGTAACTGGATTTTCGATATTGTCTATTTCAGTACCATTTTCATTATTTAACATTGCAGCATTTATCTCGTGAAGATCTGGTAATTCATTATCATTCGATAATTCTAAGTGTTGTCGTTCTCCAATGTTATGAAGCTCATTATCCAATGGTTTAGTTTCAGTACTGTCATCTTCAATTTGAGTACTGGTAATGAAATCAGTCGTGATGTCATGTTCTTCTGGTACGCAGTATATGTTGGTAGTACCGTCATTTCGGTTATCTAGAAGTTCATATCCTATGGTTGGCTGTTTCTCTACTACGAGAGACTCATCACGTTCAGAGTAGTCTGGCAATGAATCATTTTCTATTGCCAAATGCTGTGTACCATCTGTTCTGTTCTCATTCAAATCGACAAGAGAATCAAGTGCTTTTTCGTCTTCCTCATTTGGCTGATCAGGTAGTGAGGATATATCATAAGTGATTTTTGCCCCGTCTACACTGGAACTTTCTTGAACAGGTATTTGAATGATATCATCGGTGTTACTTGTACCAGGATATGTATATACTTCATTGTTCGAATCGTGTGTGGTTTGTTCACGCGTGATATTGTTTACATCATTGTCATAATGATACGGAGGTAGTTCAGTTAAACCTATTTTTTCCTGAGGAAGTAAATGCTCAGAGACGTTTATAGAATATTCGTTGTCTACGGTAATGTGTACTTTCTCATCATATGGACATGTAGCATGTTCTTCACCAGAATCGTTAATGAATTCTTCCAATAATTTTTCGTGATTGTTTTCATCTACTTTATAGATATTTTCACTTGGAAGGCTTATTATTTCTGATGGATAATTTATTTCAGTTGTCGTCATATAATTCTCACTGTTTTGTTCGTCTAAATCCATGGAATGTGTTTCTGACTTATTAATAAGTTGATCGTCTGCTACATAAGATTCAGTTTCATGATTAAGGGCGGTTGGGAAAGTTTGTGATTGAAACTCTTGTTCAGAAACCTGTTTAAGGGATTCATCCGTATGCGGTTCTGAATCATGCTTCTCATAATATTCTGTAGGTTCAAAATTATGAATCACTTCGCTTTCACTACTGATTTCCAAATTTGCGCTATTATTTTGGGACCCTCTATTCTCATCTATACTTATGTCACAGATATTTTGAGAACCTGTTTCATTATTTTCAATTACTTCTGGAAGTATTTCCTCAACGGATATTTCCAAATTGTCTGTCATTCTGTTAATTATCGAATCTTGTTCCTCAGCTTCATTTATTACTTCACTTTTATCATCTTTGTCAGGTTTGTTCACTGGCTCAGTTGTATAATGATAATCATATTCATTGGAGTCATCTATTTCATGTTCACCTGTCAGTGAGTGAAGTTCATTATCAGAAAAATCGACATGTTGCTCATCATGATGTAATTCATCCTTATTTACCAATTCCTCATTATCACTGTTATGTGAAGTATTCACTGGATTCTCCATTACTATATTTGATTTAATCAAATATTGTCTAAATTGAAAATAATGGTTAATCTGTCTTACAGTTTAACATTTAAATATTGAAAATAAATAAACGTTGTTTTATTCAATAAGATTAAAAATATTTTCCACAGTTTAGTTATTCCACTTTCATATATATATCAATTCAGTATATCCATTACTAGTAATACACATTAGTAAGCTATTTAAATATTAAAAAGTGAATTTGATAGGGACAACTTTAATGTCAATAATAATAATAATAATAATAATAATAATAATGTTTCCAAAGTTTAATTGATATATTCTTTTAAACTTGCAGATTATATATTTATGTGTAGTTTAATGTAACTTTTGATTTACTATCATTTGATTGGTTATATACAATGAAGTATCTAACTATAATTAATGAATAGTTAACATGCAAATAATTCAATGATTTCATTTCCGTTCATCTACAATTAGTAACAAACATTCTATTTTTATATATTTAAGATAGGCATATATTTAATTATTTATTAAAATCTTATGAAACTTTAAAAATGTTTATTTTATTTTTTATATAAGTATTTTGTATGAAAATAAAAGAAATATTAATATTTTCTTTTTTCTTTTCATTAGATTCATTAAAGTGATCAATCGATGAAAAGAATTCTAACCAATCAAACTGTAATGATAATCTAAGACTTTGAGTATTGAATATTACAACCAATCACATTGATCTACTTGAAAATGAATTTGTCAGTTAAACATTTGAAAGTAAACAATTACAGTATAAATAATTGATGTTTGAATATGTTATATTATTTTTATAGAGTAAACCAATTAAATGTTGTTACATTATATACATTGATGATAAATTATTTATTAATTTAAAATGGTTAGATAACTATGCTGTTGATTATACAGCTTGTGAATAAATTATCAAAAGAGAATATTCTTTAGAATTTAACTGAATGTATTTGTCAGTTATTCATAGTACATAAGTATATTTAAAGAAATAAACGAAACCAGTTGTTTGAACAGCAAACTGAATGCTACGATTTTAATGGTTACAGTTTACTGAGATTTTATAAATAATAGCTAAATGGTTTTCCGAATAGTTATAACGAGTCAGAGTTTACTTATCTTGTCTGTAAATCCATTTAGTATTGGACATATATCTGGTTATCGCATAACTTAATAATTGATTATTGCAGTGCATTATTAGCCTCAACATGTTATTATAATGATAGGTTAGTTTGAGACATGTATTTAATCTAATCAATCAGTCAGTGCTTACTACCTCTCTTGGAGCATAGGCGGCTGGACAGCAGTCTCCAACCAACTTTACCCTACGCACTCCTTCACAGTTTTCCCCAAGTTCTATTAATCCCTTTCATATTTGACTCCAATTCCTTCCCAGATATATGAAAGCTTCCACATCGTTCAGAGCTTCTCCGTACAGTTGAGTTGATGCTCATTACTTTGTATCTAAGGATTTTGCTTTTCCTTGTGTATATTGCGGCGTACTGCTGCAGATGTTGCCACAACACTGTCCGTTTTCACCTACATTTGTTGAAGTGTGTTGAATAGAAGGAATGAGTTATCTGCAAAGTTCAGGTCGTCTAGCTGCATCCAAGTTGTTTACTATATTGATGCATGTGTTAACAAATTTTACTTTCCTAACTACATATATCTAATCAGATCAGAGAACCATAAAGATGTAATTTTTATTATGATTTATTCTTTTGGTACAACAAAGTTGGAAATGAAGTGTATTTTTTGTCGTCCCATAAGGAAACTCAATTTTAAACACTTATTTTCTTATTTAAATTACAGACATAACCACTAGTTCAGTTTTTTATTTTTTTATTCTTTATCATATTAGGAAAGTTCTACAATTGCAAATAAATTCCATTACAATGACAATTGCTAGTTCATTTACCATAATAAGTAAAACTATTAGACAAATAAGTTTGATATTTAGTACTCTAATGAAGACAACTTTCTAAACAGTAGAAATAGATGGTGTCAATCCTAAACAATGTTACTAAATAAATGACTTTTGTTGATGATAGTATTTTCGATATACTTAAAGGTCTTAAACGTAGAATTTGTTTAGTTTTCACGTTTTCCCATTGGTAAGATAATATGTTTTATATACTCAAACAAAGATAATTAATGTATTAGAGTGAATTTGGATCTTCATGCTGATTTGTCATAGACTGAAACTGATTATTCCTTTTGTGAACATCAGTACTGCGGCGCAGGTAAACCTGGCCGATTAGTCCCAAATAAGATGGAACACGAATACTGGATTCTGCTTGACAGTCACAATCCTCAAAGGAGAATATACTTTTAGATAAAATTTTTTTTTAAATATATGAGAACATATTTTGTAGTTTGTTTTAAGTACACTAAATTTTACTTTACTTGTCTCAATAAGAAAAATTAAATGCAAGAATTGGATGAATGCAGACATACATTATAATATAGTTGATAAACCTACGTATTTTGCTTGTTTAACATGACAAATAAAACAATATTAAAACTATGAAAATTCAAATCAAGTGTTTAGTCACAAATCAATAGAAACCCATTAACATTATTTAGTTCTCTTTAAGTTACTCAGTATGGAACATAACTTATAGACAAAACATTCAATTATATCTTTTCAAAGATAAATGTGTAGGCTGACAATCTTTTATGATGACAGTTAAATTATTTATGAAATGATATAACTGAAGATTTGAAAATATCTTTATGCAACAAGTAAATACCAAGAATTAAATTCATACGGTTACCACGTATAAGAGTACATAAACATAACTAAGCCATCATCATAAAGTTTACTTGAAAGTCGTATTTAAAAGGTTTCTAAAAAGCACATTATATTTAAACTGAATATCCTGGTCAATGTTAAATTATATCCTAGTAATGTATATTGACTCACTTTTAAAGTCTTGTAAAAACTAAATGGTAACGAATATTTTAAACACAAAGAGCATGAGTTTACTAAATAAAATAAAATGATCAAGCCATCTGACGTAAAACTGATCTTAGAATTACTGAACTACAATGAATATTGAACAAATTTCAGTCAGAATGAACCAAAAACAGTGCAAAACTGAAAATGACTTAGATTTTACTTTAAACAAATTATCCGTATTGTTTCATATAGTAATATGGTACAAGAAAGATGTTTCAAAACACCCAATCCCTGTTATAAATATAGGTAATGTAGTGGGAAGATTAGATTTGTAAGCTCTACATAATATATATATATATGAAAGTTTGAGCCCTTCCCATCTTATCTGTTCAGAAACAATTTTTACTTATGCTAAACCAATCCTGGTAATATTCATCTTTTATTTAGAGCGGACTGTGATTCACATTTTTTTCTTATCTTCAAATATGACTAGTTTGATGTTTGCAAATGCCATAATAAGTCTAGGGTTGATCAAATTGTTCGGATTATGTTACAGTTATTTGTATACTGATTGTGTAAACCGTCAGTCAGCAAAACGGCATTATTAGACATATCTTACACATTTATGAAATTTGCCTACTAATGTATTAGATTTTTATATACAGCTTGCTTACTAACTTAATGCAAAAAAGATTGATGGAATGTTATGACAATTGGTTGCTACAAATTACATTTCATTATGTAAATTCAACAGTGCTGTAAGTTTACTTAAATCTCTACTGAAAAAAGAAGCCTTTTATAAAACAGTAGCGAATAGTTTTGTAGGTTGAAATTTGTCCGATTGATAAAACATCAGTAATAAAAACTCATTTTGTTAAAAGGCTATACACCTGTTTATATTTAATTGAGGAATTTCAAGAATGCACTAGTTAACGACTAAAGTAATGAGGTATTGTTACATTTTCATACTTTAGCTTTTAATCAGCCTACAACACAGAAAATCTTGTAGACAACTATATTGTGTAAACAATTTTTAGACTGGAATAAAAACAAGAAACTTGGGCTCAGGGGGCCTAAAGGTTTGTATTACTAAAGAACCTATCACACCAATTCTCTATTAATATATAAAGATAAATAAACAAGTAGCAGCACACTAAAATATATTCTTTCTGTAACTTCCTAAATTTTGATATGATTGGATTGTGAAGATTAGTCGATGCCATTGAATTGTAACTGCCTATAAATTGATTTAAAAAGTGTTTTACCGACATATCGAACCGTTAGGATGAGCTTGTATATTCCCGTTGATTTGTTATAGACTGAAGGTGGTCAGTTATTGTTGATATATGTGCATCCTGAGCAGATTACCCCGATATAGCAAATTTTTCACAAGTATCATAGTTTAGTGGTGAACGCGGCGGCATTCTACACGAAACGGAATGAGTTCTAATCCCACTGTGAACATCAACGTTGAGATGCAGGTACATCCAGCCGATGAGTCCCAAATAGGTCGAAACGCGCGTCCTGGATTCCACTTGACAGTCACAATCTAACTTATATGATATCGAACTGTATTCTAAATTATCAATTTATTTTTATGTTTGATTAAAGAAAACTATTTGAACACTTAAATTTCCACATCACGCATTCAGAACGTTCATTATAATATATGACTATAATAGTTCTTTTATGATTTTGCTTATTTCTCATCTGTATTGGTGTAGATAACAAGGTATGCATGTACCTTATACATAGTCAACTGGGGATGTTTTCTAGGGATTTTCCTATTCAAATGTTGCGAAAAATATTTAATACAACTCAAATTTTTTATTTAACAACTAATCTACTTATGAGAAATTATTTAAGAAAAAGTGGTAACGGCATGTGAATAAACGTATACCTATGTTTTGATTTAGTAACTATATAGCAATTATGGTATGGCTTTAACAATTTCATTGCTATTGTCGTTAACCTTGAGAGAAACCCATTGATCAGAGCTTGCATAAATGTGTATACGTACTTAATATCCTGTAAATGTAGAAGGAAGACTTTGAATAAATTGTATGCTATTTATAATCTCGTTTATTTTCTTAATTCAGTCACGCCAACAGTTTAACAGATTATCATAGAGTTATCATAAAATTTCAGTAATATTGAAATATAGAAGAAAGAAGAAAACAGGCTTTAAAAATGTTTTTCATTGGTGTAATATTAACTATAAAGTAAAACCATTAAAACAAAATAATATGATCTAGATGTTAAATACAGAAACAAGAAATCATAAAATTTCGTTTAATTTTCTAACTGGTAAACATTAGTGAAAATACTAAATAGTTATAAACAAATACTCAAGAAACAGCATATTAGATTCATGATATTTTCTGACGAGATTTCAATTTTGTAATGAGATATGATATGAAAAAAATATAATCAGTTATTATTTTTATTTGGTATACTATGAATATCTATAACGAAACAGTTTCATTAGAGATTGTGGAGTTCAGTTCAATTTTTAAGTGGAGAGCAGCGTAAATTTTATTGATGTTAAGTGATATAAGTTGTTGTTCAATGTAGCAATTCCATGGCTTGCCTTTAAGCTATGGAGAACAGACAGTATAATGCCACAAAATGTATTCGTCCAAACAAAATTTAACCATCGATGAACACAAGTATACATATATGTGGTATATGTGTACATAAATGTATATATTTTATGTGATATCAAATGCGTATAGATCATTTACCAACACACATAAACTGGTTTTTTATAGTTTCGTTTGGTGGAACTCATTGAAAATTCTAAAAATTTTAGAAAATATGCCTTGAAATGTTAGGTAACTCCACCAGAGTGTATCAGTGATACACTTTAATACTGGGTGCAATAAAGTATTGTTTCAAGAAGGTTTTATTGCGAAAATTCAAAAGATAGTTGATATGTGAGAATAATGTAGAAAGAATATATACAAAATTTGTACTCATTGATACTATGAAGATTAAAAACCAACATCCGGTCAATTAATTTTGATATGTCGTTTAAAAAATTCATTAATGGATCGTTTGATAAAGTGAATATTGCAAGGTTAACAAAATTTGAGTTATTAATAATAAAAATGTAACTTCCCCACTAAGGAGTTCTAATGAGTAGATTAACTACTAGTCAAAATGTTTAAGTAATTAGGTGACTAATTAATAGAAAGCATCATATACGTATGTTAATTATCTATAAACTTGAAGTAGTTATACAGTACTAGTGTTGAAATTGGCTTTGATTAATCATTTGACTTAAAAACAAACTCAGTATATTTATATAATATGCATAATTTACATAAAATTATATTATGTTACAGATTTCATTTTACTTGGAATGGTAGAATGGATAATTTATTTCACCACTTGCATAGCATAATTTGTGATAATCAAATAAGAGCGTCACATACACTAAAGTATACTATCATAACACTCTTTTTTTACTCATATCCTTCAATTACCAGTTTGTAAACAGCATTTATAGCAGATAATTGTTCATTCAAGTAAAATATTTCTACATCAATTTATGACTGAATGTGATTTATTATGAAGATAACTGAAGTTATATAAACTATCATTGTGTAATATACATACAAACATATATTGTAGTATACATTAACATATAATAAAAGTGGATTAATTCATTCATCATGATGTATTGTTGATAAGAGTATGTAAAAAAAAATGTCTAAGCAACAATAATAATCAAGTTATTGTTGAGATTAAATAATTCTAACTGTTTCTGATACTCATACACGATTATATAACTATGCATAATACATATTATACATTATGGATTTATTTTATAAATAATAAATTGATTGACATTTTTCAATACAACTTTGTTATACCACCAATATACAAATTATAAGTTTTAATTATATCGAATCGCATCAACTATTAGATGTTTATTTTTAATAAGTTAAATAACATCAGAATTGTTTGAGTTATTTCATGAAATTTAATGATTCATTGTTAAGTAATTGTGTTATTCATATATACACTAAAATGCAGATTATTATATAATTAAATAAAATTAACGATAATTAGCATTAATAATCATTTACATTATTAGATTAGATAATAAAATTCTCATTGTAATAAGGTATAAAAGTGCCAATAAATCAAAATTGTTTATCATAAAGTACATTCTAATTAAGCAGTAGATTGTTTTTCAGCTGTTTCTTTGGTTAAATAATGCATACTATCTCATGTTATACTGATAAACAAAAACATTTATTATTGACCTCAGTATCATTGCAAATCTGTATGATGTTAATGAACATTCGAATGAAGATCGATATGATAAATTATTATAAGTGTGTTTGTTATTCCTGTTGTTTAGTAATGCAACTCTTGTAGGAACTGTTCATGTGATAATGCCATGACAGTAGCATTAGGTCAAACGTGAAATAATGTACATCTAACTACATTTATACCTATTGTAATCATTGTTTGACTAAAGGGAAACAACTAAAGATTATTATTATGCAAACCTGACATAACACTATCCTATATGTTTGAAAATTCATGTTTGAATCAAGACAAATCACTCGTAAACAAAGAATGTTTTTTTCTAACAAACTTCGGTCACGTCCTACATCTATAAGTCCAAATCATTTAATAATCTAAAGTAAGTATGCAAGATTAAGACAGAAATTATTTCAAATTACACTTTATAAACTTAGGGCGATTAGCGAGGAGAATCTCTGGGAAAATATATGAAACAATTAAGTTAACTGAACCTCACTTATAAAGGCTCTACGGATTACCAAAAGTACACGAATTACTTGTCTGATTGCAAGTAATCCTAGACATGTAGGATTCACCTTATCGTAACATATTAAAATGGTTGATGAATATTATGAAACCACTCTATAAACACATCATCGATTTAGTAATATGGATGTAATCTGATTTGTCAATAAGATCAAAAATATGTGCACATATGAACAAACACTGCTGTATTGTGAAGTGTCATCACTATTTACAAACTCCTCACGACTGTCAAATATTTATGGAAAATGAAATAGAAACTTCAGTCCCAATCAGCGTCAAAAACACAAAGAAAATGGATGTGCAAGAAAGTTTGTAAGCAAGTATATTACCACAATATTACAAGTTGCCTGTAGTAAACAGACATTTCTTCGTCCAGAATTCAGTGAGAGTTTTACACGAGAAAACTACGATTAATGTTCTCCACTGGTCCGAAGATGATAACGGGACTGAAGGATAAATTACTTTAAATGGCCATGTAGTCTTGTGTCTAACAGTTTAATCGTTCCTGATGAGCGAGTTCTAGGTATTTGTATTTCCGTGTTCTTGGGCAACTTCCAGCGTAGTCAGTTAAGGACTGAGGAAAAATTGTCTACAGCTTAGTACTTGCTCATTTAGTTAAGGCAAGTCAAATTACGAGAATTATTCATTTGTTCACACTAATTTGTCACTTTGGTAACTACCTGCCAAAGTCGGGCAGACACACAATTCTTCAAGCAGCTAAAGGGCTTTTTATTATGGCTAAATGTCCAGGACTGTGAGTACTGGCCATTATCAGGCCATCTAAGCCAATAATCATCTTAATGATAAGATGTTTTAATTTGCTATATATGCATACAACAAAGAACGTGACCAGAACTTATCGAAAAGAATATTATCTATGAATAGTTACTCTGTGGTATAGTGCTAGTTTTAGTGATTTATGTGATGTATTAGAGATGAAATTATATACTTATTTAATAATCTGTAATATTATGTAATAAGGTCAGCATTTCAAGTGACGTTTGTAATTTTCAAAGATTAATCTGCGATTTATTAGCAAATAAAAATTTTAGTCGTGAGACATTTTCAAAGAGCAGTATACATTTGATAAATTTTGTAATAAATTTGAAAATTTACACCATGTACATACAAGTAGATACACATCTATATTTGGTATATATGTAACAATATTGTTTTTTTTATAGTATCATGAATGTTTCGAGCTTACAGGTAGTTTAAGAATTTGGACTATTCTACAATTTTGCCACTTTGAACTCCATGCTTCTGTATATTAATTTTAATATGGAATATCCTTATTTTTAACTAATCATAATTTCTCATTTAGCCGGAAAACGAGACTAAATCTTAGAACTTTGATATGTTTACTTGTGAATCATTTATTACTGCAAACTATTTAGTTGATTTTAATGGTGAAATTTAAAAGTTAGTGTAAAATAGAGGAAATGAAAATGATAGCGGTAACTGGGTAAAGCGATTAGCTATATAGTATGTTGTTAAATGGTTCAAATGACACCTCAATTCATACAAACTACAATTCAGGCATACTTAGGCCAGTACATTTGTACGGTGGTAAAAACAATCCATCGTGCCATTGAGAAAATATTTACAAATATTCAGAGTAGAAAATTTTCTTTTCGACTGTGTCATTTACTAGCGCTGTACATTTATAATTCGTAGATAATTTTTAATACCTTACAGAAGTATGTACTATGACACTAAACAACACTTTTCAAAAATTAGTCAAAATTTATTACAAATTAGCCCGACATATGAAACAAACGTACACACAACTGTAATATGTTAAAAAAATTGTTTTGCGAATATCAGTTATGAGGGCGTTGTTACGTAACGAACATGTGGTTAGCGAAAAAAGTGATACATCAATGAGTATGGAGAAGGCTGTAACTATTATGGTAATGACTGACCAACTTTAATAACAATAGTGATGACAAGAAAAATGACAAAATGGTGATAATCGATTTCAGACAAATGACAAAGAATCTTAAGACCACGATAGAATTACGGATTGAACATAATGCTCTCGGACATTGAGAGAAGACTTATGATTGTGAATTGCTGAAACATCTTCGGTATACAGCATCTTGATTTATAATCCATCTGAAACATATCAATTGACCATACTGATGACTGTAAAATAAGATTTCGGTTGGACAGCTCGATCAGACTTAACAGCGTCTTAGAAATGAGGTGACAACAATGCTGTATAATTTCTAAAATAGCAAGCAGGTTAGTGATTAGTGATGCATTTTGAGAGATCATGCTTTGTAATACCAGTGTATCTAGCTTTACATGACTACTCAAATTTGTAAATAAACAGTGAATTAGCCAAAAAGTGGAAGATTATTTTTCACATATCTCCGACTCATATATCGACAAGAAAAGTTGCAACAAAGCTTACAGTTCATAATTGTTGCCAAAGTATAAATAAGTGTATAAAAGATGGTCACATATAATTTTCAAATTCAAGCGGTCACTGGGTTAGACAACATTATAATTCAAGGATATCAGTGATTTAAAAAAATTTTAAAAATTGATTGTATTTTGAAACGCAGGTATATAAATACAGAATGTACTTTTAAATAAAGTCACATCAAGTTCTCCACATGCAAATGCAATTAATAATTCAGAAAAATGATCTACATATCATTTAAAATAATATCATAGGCTTAATATTGTTGCTGAAACACAATAAGATGCGAGGATGAGTAATAATAGTAATGAATGATGAAATTATTGGTTCACCATCAATGGCACTGATAAGGAAAACGTTTTACTTCTACTAGTTTGTCTTGGTTTTCTTACATGCAACGTTTTTAAACCAACAAATCACATTGAATACGCTGGAATCAAACTTATATCACATTGAACTTACATTTTCTAGAAATAAGTGGAACTACGAAGTATGTTGTATCATTTCAATTACATCCATAACAATTGATAAAATCATCTAAAAATTAAATGAAACATTTGGGAGTTTAACATTTAATAGACAGGGAGTTTTAAATGAATGTAGATTAGAAGAACTACTAGATGATTACCAAAAAGCAATTTACTTTTGAAGATTTTAGTGTATGAGTGAACCAAGTAGTCTGAAGATAATTCATCAAATAATATATTCTTTTAGAATATTTGGTAAGTTGTCAACTCTATAGCAGACAATAAAAATAAGAATTACTATCAACTTAATAGCAGAATGTTTCTGTTTAGAATTCTGTGAGTTTATTTGTTACACATTATTTGATGTGATACATTATGTTAAAGAATAAATTTTCAGTGATTATAGTCATTTTGAAAACAGTTTCCACATTACCTCTTTGCACTTTATTACAGCTCATATTTAATGTAAAACGTAATGAATTCAATGTCTAGTTACAATTTATAGTCTTCCTTGAACCACATTCATTTTTTAAATATTACTATAAGACAGCTGATATTAGCATTGATTTGAAGAGGTGGGAAGACATAGAAAAAGTTTCATCAAATCTTGGTTTTCCTGAACATCTAAAAACTGTACCAAATTGACTACCTTCATTGTAATTATTTTCAATGAATTAATTACACATTTTAACATTATTCATATATTCAAGTCAGCTTACAGACTGCAAAACTGGTGATGTAGTTGTCTGTGACTCATATCGTCATTATAGTTGGTATATTTCAATAAATGACATTTCCGTTCAGTCTATTGCATCCATTATCGTTGACTCCTACTCATGTGCGATTTACAATAATAAATTCAATCAAGTATTCAATCTTACAAAACGTCACAAAACGCTATTCATGAATTAGAACCAAACAGTTGTCACTACAAAAATATCAAGTTTGACTAGTTGTAAATCATAAGGTGATATTAACTGAATCATTATTTTTCATAAATGGATGTTCATATGCAACTAAATAGTATGATATATTTGTTGGTGGTCAATAACCATACCTCATTTTCAGTCATTTTTGCAGTACTGAAGTTACACTAGGTTCTGTTGCATATACATATATATATAGACAATTATGCATATATATATATATATATATATATATATATATATATATATTACTTATAGTATATCAAACAGCGTTCTATTATGAATAATTGGTGAGTTTTATCTGTTAATTAAAGATTTAATTAAAGCATTAACTGCAGAATAAATTTTATTTCAGTCTCTAGATGTTACTGCTTTATGTTGTATTCAGTAGTTTGTCTACATTACTGCATTGATCATAGTTTCTAGTTTTTGTTTGTCAATTATCATGAAATGTTTTACTTTATAGAAATCTAGGATAATGTAGCAAATAAACCACAGGAAAAAATTGATGTATCGTCTTTTTGAACTACCTGTCAATCAACCTAACTTTACTATGAAGCTGTTCGGCAAATAACAACGTATAAAGCACCTTCACAACCGACCTCTTTCAAATTCAAAATTAATTTTCAGTCTCCGGTTTCTAGTGTTCAAATACCTAATATACCCTTTAACTGCTGAAGGACATGTGCAAGGATTTACCGTTATACATATTCACTATTTGTATATGGAAAAACTGGGGAGATATTTATAAGGTGGTGTTTCTATGTTAAATTGATGCCAATATTATAGTAGAAATAGCAGTTAGTCTGTTAAATATTGCTACTTTCGTTTTAAAAATAAATTTAGGATTAACGATGCTGTGATAGGTTACTGAGAAATCGTCGAGTTTCATCTGTTATTATAGAAAATATACTGAAACACGTATGCATGAGTAAGTGGTATGATAAAAAAGTTAAATGAACCATTAGAAACGAAGGAATCCGTGATTTACGCATTCAATATACTAAAGTCAGTGTTATAAATCATGGTGAAATAATTCTTATTGAAAATAGTTCTTTTAAATCAACTGATTTACAATCCTTTATTCAGATTTAATGTCAAATATTTTCCTTACGTAATTAGAAAAATTATTGATATCCAGCGTTCATTAATGCAGATTTACATGAACTGTTCAATAGTTTAATGAAATTTATCTTATTTAGTGCTTGGAAACAACTTGGATTCATTCTCATTTCACTTACGAATTGATGGTTACCTAAAACACTATTTTCAAGATTACTTTATTTGATGAAAACTCCGCCTGTAGCCCCTAGGGTTGCTGCCGGTCCCAAGCCCGGATAAAGGAGGAGGGTTGGGCATGGGGCTAGCAACCCCATCCCGTAAAACAGTAAACGTACTAAAAAAACGCTAACCAGTAAAAACCTTTATAACCATTTTTACTCTGCCCTGGGAGTTGGAAGGTATGTTATGACGCCTCATGGTGAAAGCCGAGTTTCTTCGGAAGCCACGAGGCCGATGTCTCTTCTGACAACCAGAGCAACAATTTATATAGGTACGTGGAATGTCCGCACGCTGTGGGAAACAGGGAGGACCATGCAAATAGCTGAAGAAATGAAAAGATACAACCTGAAGATACTTGGAATAAGCGAAACGCGTTGGGTGCAAGCTGGACAGCAACGGTTATCCTCGGGAAATGTGCTTTTATACTCCGGCCACGAAGAAGAAAACGCCCCCCACACACAAAGAGTAGCATTGGTGTTATCCCAAGATGCATGGAAGTCTCTTATAAGATGGGAACCTCATGGACCTAGGATCATCACAGCATTCTTCAAGACGAAGAAGGAAGGGATTGCAATGAATGTCATCCAGTGCTACGCACCCACCAATGACAGCCACGAAGACGACAAAGACCAGTTCTATGCGAGGCTGCAGTCAATCATCGAGAAATGTTCAGCCAAGGACCTGACCATTTTGATGGGCGACTTCAACGCCAAGATCGGAGTGGATAACACCGGGTATGAAGACATCATGGGACATCATGGACTGGGAGAAAGGAATGATAACGGTGAGAGGTTTGTGAACTTATGTGCCTTCAACAAAATGATTATAGGTGGCACCATTTTCTCTCACAAACGTATACACAAAACTACATGGGTTTCACCGGACCACATTACGGAGAACCAAATCGACCACATCTGCATCAATAAGAAGTTTAGAAGAACCATGGAAGACGTAAGAGCAAGGAGAGGAGCCGACATAGCTTCAGATCACCATCTGGTGGTAACTAAAATGAAACTGAAGCTGAGGAAGCACTGGACAACTGAAGCAGCAGTATTACACAAGTTTAATACAGCCCTTCTCCGGGATACTAACAAACGCAACGAATTCAAATTAATTCTCAGCAACAAGTTCCAGGCATTTCATGATCTACTAGAAAAAGGTGGAACTAATATGGAAGACAACTGGAAAGAGATTAAGGGAACAATAACCTCAACATGTCAGGAGGTTTTGGGTCTCAAGAAACAACACCAAAAAGAGTGGATTTCTGTTAGTACTCTGGACAAGATCCAAGAAAGGAGGAACAGAAAGACAGCGATCAATAACAGTCGGACGAGAGCAGAGAAAGCCAAGGCACAGGCCGAATACACCGAAGTCAATAAGCAAGTGAAGAGGAGCATCAGGTTGGATAAACGAAAATTTGTTGAGGACCTAGCAATGACAGCGGAAAAAGCTGCAAGAGAAGGAAATATGAGGCTCTTATACGATACAACGAAGAAGTTAGCTGGGAAATTCAACAAGCCAGAACGGCCAATCAAGAACAAGGCTGGCAAACCAATCACTGAAGTGCATGAACAACGGAACAGATGGGTAGAGCACTTCCAAGAACTCTTGAATAGACCAGCCCCACTGAACCCACCAGTCATCGAAGCAGCAGCCACGGATCTCCCTATAAGCACAGACCCACCAACAGTCGAAGAAATCAAAATGGCCATCAGACAGATCAAGAATGGTAATTCAGCAGGACCAGACAACATACCAACGGAGGCACTGAAGACAGATATAGAAGCAACTTCAAAGATACTCCACATTCTCTTCAGGAAGATTTGGGAGGATGAACAAGTTCCAGCAGACTGGAAAGAAGGGTACCTCATCAAGATACCAAAGAAAGGCGATCTCAGCAATTGTGAGAACTACAGAGGCATTACTCTACTTTCAGTACCAGGAAAGGTCTTCAACAGAGTGTTATTGAACAGATTAAAGGACCCAGTCGACGGCCAACTCCGAGATCAACAGGCCGGATTCCGTAAAGATCGATCATGTACCGATCAAATCGCTACTCTACGGTTCATTGTTGAACAATCAATTGAATGGAATTCACCACTTTACATCAACTTTATCGACTATGAAAAAGTATTCGACAGCGTGGATAGGAGAATATTATGGAGCCTTCTACGACATTACGGCGTACCCGAGAAGATAGTCAACATCATACGAAATTCTTACGACGGACTACATTGTAAAATCGTGCATGGAGGTCAGCTCACAGATTCATTCGAAGTGAAGACCGGTGTCAGACAAGGCTGCTTACTCTCGCCCTTCCTCTTCCTACTGGTCATCGACTGGATCATGAAGACTGCAACATGTGAAGGCACTCTCGGAATACAATGGACAACATCGACGAAACTAGATGACTTGGACTTTGCAGATGACCTAGCTCTTCTTTCTCACACACATCATCAAATGCAGAAGAAGACCAACAATATAGCAGCAGCCTCAGCAGCAGTAGACCTCAACATACACAAAGGGAAAAGCAAGATCCTCCGATACAAAACAACAAACACTAACCCAATTACACTTGACGGAGAAATTCTGGAAGACGTTGAAACCTTTACATATTTGGGCAGCATCATCGACAAGCAAGGAGGGTCTGATTCGGATGTGAAGGCGCGGATTGGTAAGGCAAGGGCAGCATTTCTACAACTGAAAAACATCTGGAACTCAAACCAACTGTCAGTTAATATAAAAGTCAAAATTTTCAACACAAATGTGAAGACAGTCCTGTTGTATGGAGCTGAAACTTGGAGAACTACGAAAAGTATCCTACAGAAGATACAAGTATTTATAAACAACTGTCTGCGTAGGATTCTTCGGATCTGTTGGCCAGATACCATCAACAACAACCTGTTGTGGCAGAGAACTAATCAACTTCCAGTTGAGGAAGAAATTAGGAAAAGACGCTGGAGATGGATTGGACACACACTGAGGAAACCGTCAAACTGTGTCACAAGACAAGCATTGACTTGGAATCCTAAAGGCCACAGAAACAGAGGAAGACCCAAGAACACATTGCGTCGGGAATTGGAAACAGACATGAAGAGAATGAACAGCACTTGGGAAGAGCTAGAACGGAAAGCCCAGGACAGAGTTGGCTGGAGAATGCTGGTGGGCGGTCTATGCTCCACTTGGAGTAACAGGCATTGAATTGAATTATTTATTTGATGAAATAGTGACAAGTTATTCACTTAACTGTTGTCGTGATTCAACTTTTGTAATATTTTTAATTATGCATAGTAAACTTGTAGAAGTTAGTGACATCTGATTTTTATACAGAATACATACGTCTGATATATGGGAAAAACATTTTCTCAACTTGTTTGATTAAAACATAAAACTTAGTTAAAGAAATTCGGTGGATGAATTCAATCCATTTAATCCTAATCTACACTGAAAATTTAAGCCTGATCGTAAACACAAACATCAACTTTAATTTTTAAGCTCGTTCTTGACTAAGTTGTCGATCTTCTCTTATAGTTAATGTATGGCTTTCAAAACACTGTCAAATATTTTTCTTCTTTAAAATTTGTAATGTTCTGGTGCTGAATGAATGAAACGTTCATCTATTTTCCGACTAGTCATTTCAATTATTAATAAAAGTTGTATTATACTCATAAGTCAAATGAAAACTATATAAACGTGAAATGTATTGTGTTATGACAATATGAAAATTTGCAGCTAAACAACCTACCCCAATTTTTTATTTTAATAACTTTTGTTTTGTCTGTATTTCCTACCAATCAGGTAACTGTTTATCCATTTAAATTAGCTACATATTTACCAGTTGAGTAACAAAATATTACAGGATAATAACATTACACTTGATGAATGATTGATTTGTACTTTTGTTTTCCTTTAAGAAAAGTTCTTATGTGTAACTGTTTTCTCTCTTTTAATTATGTATTCAAATATTGCGAAAATTGGTTTGGTAAGAATCAAATTCGTAAACATCGAAACATGCAACTAAAAATCAATTAGAAACAAAGTTCTAATCAATAAAATAATTAAAAATTAGGCCTATATCTAACCTACATCTAACACTCAATAACTTACTGTAAACTAAAAACAAACTACTAGAAATATGATAGATAGTATGTCAGTGAATTAATAATCTCGACTCTTTAGACTGTGAAATATTGTGACAATATTTGTCATTAAAAGGCATACCTCAAAAGTACATTAACTTTATAAAGGCCCTCTACTCGGTCACCACTGGTCGAATCAGAGCATATGGCCAATTGTCACGAGAAATTTCATCCTCAAGTGGAGTCTGTCAGGGTTGCTCCTTATCCCCTTTTTTATTTAATTTCATCATAGATGTACTCTTAGAAATCTCACTCACTTCTTTTAATTCCTCAGGAATTAATCTACTTCCAGGAAGTTCTCTTGTCGACTTAGAATATGCAGATGATATAGTCCTATTTGGTGAAGACGCACACAGCATTCAGGGTCTCTTGAACACCTTGAGTAATAATGTATGCATATTCGGGATGCGCTTCTCCTCTCCCAAATGCAAAATGTTACTCCAGGACTGGCCTGCTTCTTCTCTAAATTAGTTATAGGGAGTGAAGTAATTGAATGCGTTGATCGCTTCACTTATCTCGGAAGTCTAATCACCTATGGTGAGCCGGTGTCTGACGAAATCTCAGCGCGGATTCAGAAATCCCGATTGGCATTTGCCAATATACGGCACTTGTGGCGCAGACGAGATGTCCGTATCTCATTAAAAGGCCGGGTGTACTGCGCAGCAGTCCGCGCCACCGTATACCCCGTCGTGCGAAGTTGGCTAGGGTTAAAGTAGGATGGAAGAAGGTTAGGGACGGTCAAACCAAAACATGGTATCAGTCTATGAAGTCCTTGACTATTGGTCTAAGCCATGTAGGTAGATGTAGATTACCCGGTCGGGGTCTGCATGATGATCGTAATAAATGGCTGGAGACACTAGGCGACATGGCTCATAATCGGTCACAGTGGCTCAAGTGTATTCACTCTTTAACTTCATCTAGATCTTGAATTCTATTATTGTTTGCTAAACACCTTTAATTTACTCTTCTCTCTTGTATTCTGTTTATACGTTACCTCAGTAATCTCGTAGTGCTAGTGTGGTATGGCAACTTGAACCTACAGGCATTTGCGCCCGGTTCTACATTGCAGCTGATGATGATGATGATTTATACTTTCAAAATAATCTAACTACTGTTTTATTGATACTTGCATTGATTCAGCTGATAAATACAATGTTATTTACTATCATAATGTAACGCGCTTTGTTGAGTGCTATTAATATAAGCCAAAACAATTCATCAATCTAAATGAAGGATAATAGAAAAATAAATTGAAATTACGTCATCTTAAGTGATTTTCACAACTCTCCATAACATACAAGTATTGTTAGTTTATTATGTAGAAACGATTGAGTATTTATTTATTCTCCTTTTATACACAACTTGGAGATTGCTACCAATTATCTGAAGTTATTTAATATGTGTAAATTGACTTCATAAACGTTTAATCTAAAATGAGTTTAGGACAAAAGACTGACAACTAAATAATGGAGTTATACTACAGTTTTATCTATACGACAAATCACATGTTTAATTTTCATTCATAACTATGATTTTTATAAGTGTTCGTAACGCGATGACCGCATTCCTGTACAACTAGTCAAATAGAACAATGTGATTCACAGATAACGTGGTAAATGAATAGTAAACTAGTCATTTGTTCATTCATTAACATGTTATTCCTCTTGGTGCATAGGCTGTTGTCCAGGATTCTCCAATCAACTCTGTCCTTAGTTTTCTTGTCAGTTGCCCACAAACTTTATTCATTATATTGATGTTTGACTATTATTCCCGGTGTAAGGCGTTAATTTAGTCTTTCGATTGTTTTAATCTTTAATGAAATATTGAATAGTTTAAAAGTTAGAGTCATCCAGTAAACAAAAGTCAAAGAAAATTATTGGAAACTTCGTTGGTTTTAATTTTGTATGTATTTTTATGAAGAGGTGAGGCTTAGTATAATGATTATTTATCTAAAGGGAAATATTTTTTTGATTTTAATTTTAATAAAACGTTCTCAATTCTACTTTACATCAACGTAAAATAATTGGTATTTTTAACAGTATTTCCCTCTCCCCATTACTTTCTGTTTACAATAGTCTCGACATTCACTGTTTATTCATATCCAAATAGAAAGTTTGATTTGTGTTAGGGATTGAGTTGGATATATTGACCAAGGTGGTGACTTTTAAACTGAAGAATACAACGATGGCTAATAAATGAAAACTAAGTGAACCAATATATCTGTGATCATAGGTCACATGATATAATTTTTGATATTAAGCTACAGTTAGATTAAAATCAAATCAACTACATAAAATGATATAAGATCCTTCAGATGTAAAGTTTGTAAAATTGTGTTATTTTGATTTCTTCCACTATGTCTTCATCATGCCTATGGAGTCAAATTCAAACACGTTAAAATCCATATCAGAAGTATATTATGATGCGAGAGTGGATTCATCTTGATACATGACATTATAATATAGTAGTCTTTTGAAGTGCATTATTTCACCACACAAATTCACCCGAAATTTCAAACTCTATAAGTGCTTCTGCACATGTGGCCATGGAACGTATGCATGATGCTATATTCTGCTGAACGCATAAGAGATTTATTTCTGTGTATGCAAAGATATACCGTATTAATTTTGCAGTCACTCTTAAATATTCTAAACATTTCTTTGGAATTCATTCGGAGAGTGACGTATGAAGATCTTTGACACTTTGATACAAATGCGGTGAGGCTAGATCATATTTACAGCAGTGGATTTTGTATACTACTGAGTTACGCTATTAGCAACTTTATTCTTTGACCTAAAGCACAAGACTTCATCAATCTTAGTGAAAACGTGCTACTGAAAGTGGCATTACGCTACTTGATTTGACAGCGCTAATTCACTGTCTTCTGAAACTGCCTATTCAAAACAAGATTGCTAAAATTGTCAGATTATTACTGCATCATATTTGGGGCTTCAAAGTATTCAACACTTCGATAACTACAGAAAGCATTATTAACGAATCTTGTTCATACAAACTTATCTTGGAGAATAAACTCCATAATTACAGATTTGACCCTAAAACTGATCGTCTTAAAGTACTTATAATTTTAACAGTTTACAATCACTATTAATAATACCCTCATACATGATAACGCCACTTGTTCCGAATCTTATTAGTAGCATATATTTATTTGAAAGTAAAGACTGATCGCTGAAATTATGAAATTATGTTTCGACAAGGTTCTCAAAATTTCGATTATGTGGTTGATAGGTCAATTTGGAAGTATTTCTCGTGTTCAGTGGCATCAATTTATAAAACAAAAATTTTAAATTCACTGTATACCCATAATAAGCAGAATCAAATCAAAAGAAATTTTGAAATCCTGTGAACCATGACTCGAAAGTAATGTTTGCATTAGTATAATGGAAAAATTAATAAATTATTATCCACTCAGTCTGTTAGTAATATGTTGTAGGATGCTGAAAGGAAATATAATGTCAGTGAAACACTTGGTTACAACTTCCAACGTTCTATTTTTTTGTTGAATCAATTAGTCCCAATCCAAATTCTTTGGAATAACCACTGATATATCATACTGTTGACGAGATAGTTCGAATCACGACACTTTTGTAATCTGCTAAGGTAATTGTAGGCTTTAGCAATTAACTTTGAAGTTTGTAACCCCTACACTCTTGATCTAGCATATTCTACAATGAAGACTAAAAGAAGACTAACTCCACTCACTACAGAAGTAGTTATTTTAATAAATCGAAACAATTCATGATTTTTATAGGCATTTGAAATTACAGTATGCATTTTAAATTAGGGAAGTGGATAATTTTGTAGCAAATAGTTTTAAATAGACTTACAAGAAAATATCATAAACTGGCGAAAAAAACAGTTCTTCGTAAGAATTTTTCGAAAACGATGAGTTGATTCATCTACAACTAAGGCATTAACTAACGGTAAAAAAATTTCTAAATGTTTTTGTTTTTACTTGCCAATGAATAACTACGGCTGATTATCATGACAGTCAAGAACACTGGAAATATGTTTTGTTCTAGTATTGTATTTTCCATAAGTAAGCACACTGGATTTTTCCAGAGACTCAAATCGTCTTACTATATCAGAAATGGGTCAAAATAAGAAATTTTCTATTAGATGTTGGCTAAGTAGTGAATTTACCTGAAGACCTAAGCGGCCTAGGTTCGATTTCTTGAAGGATAAATGAGGGCCTACATTGAAAAGTTTCATATGCGGTACCTCATTTTCTCACTAATGTCTAACAATTTCAATCTGTTACAAATCCAAATCGCACAGGTAAATCCCTAACCGCACATAACTACCCCATCTCAACACATTCTAAATGTTTGCACATTGAGTTTGACAGTCAGTGAATGCTTAACAATAATCGCAGTTCCGTAAAACACATCTATTCTTTGTAATTAAATTAAATGTCACTTTAAGCAAAAACTAATTTACTAATATGAAGGAATATTTCCTCAACTTAAAATAAATAGGCTTCATCATAGACATAAATTATTGACACTGCTGTATGTAATGGAAATAAATGAACAAAACATTTGAAACTAACGTGTGACATCTTCAATACGATTTATAAAAGCATAGATAAATTAAGTATTTTCATAGAGGCAACAAATGTCTTAAACTACCGTATATCAGAACTTCTTAAGTCTTCTGTAGCTAACAGCTTTTGTTAGGCAGTTTATATTTGATAATAAAATTAAAAATAAAGACAATTATTTGTCTTTTAACTTTGTACTTTCAGTTCACAGAAGTGTATATACATATAGTTAGATATGAGTTCTTTTAAGCATATTGTGTTTGCATTAAATACGATAGAAAA
Organism: Schistosoma mekongi; assembly: GCA_034768735.1. NCBI lineage: Eukaryota > Metazoa > Platyhelminthes > Trematoda > Strigeidida > Schistosomatidae > Schistosoma > Schistosoma mekongi. The sequence continues at coordinate 20,385,683 of CM068308.1, read as the reverse complement.
AATTTTCAGTAGGCCTTATCCTTAAGATTACAAATTACATTTCCTGGTTACACATAAACAACACTACTCATTAAGAACAAATCGTATCCACAATAATGTTGTTAAGGTGATTCAATACAGTTAGTGAAATAAAAAACAAAATTCAATTTCCTGAAACATGTTTATTCATAATGTAAGTATGATATAAGGGCGAAGTTAATTCGAAAGTAAACAGTGTCTCCAGTAACTAGTGTATTAGTACCATATATATTTTTAGTGAAATTGTATAGTGAAGTAAAGCTAAGTGAACTTTGGGTAATGATCTGACTGAAAACACTAGACATTATCGAATGTTTAATAAATTTGATTAAAAATTAATAGACCATGATTTAAAATAACCAGTAAAACAAAGAAAGTCTTAAACTAAAGTAAGTTTCTTATTACTTAATGGAATATTCACCTTACCTCTTTCGTTTAATAAAGCTTTGCTGGTATATAGTTCTATTTTGTTTATCTCATTAATGATATTGATTTATAATTTGAAAACTTCATATAGTTGAAAATAATTTCTTTTAAACGTTTTTCCAATGTTAGAGTAAATTTTGAACTCTAGTTGACTTTAAATACAACTTGGCTAACTTAACTATCTTACTGGTTTTGTTAACTTTACGTTTAATCGATGTATTTTACTACCTCTATGTACTTTGTTTTGATTAATTGTATATTTGACTGCAGATCGACAGTATCATATTATCGTTATAGTAAACAGTTATGTATTTGGTATCTGCAGTTGCAACAGTTTAATTTTACTTTAAGATTATGATGAATAGATGTATTAGAAACAAGATTCTTTTGAAAGAACCGTTAGCTTCAACACATCTAGGAATAAACGAACAAAATTGCTGACTTGTCAAAACTCGTTGCTGTCAAATCTAATTGAAAGTTACATAAATACAATAATATTTGTCATCCTCCAAATTTCATAAACAAACAAAATCGCAGTTGAAATTCTAATATTCGTTGTAGCAGATTTTGACACCATCAAGGATTATTTTACAACAAATGTTTAAATAATGTATTTTCTTCGGATGCGGCTGTTGAAACGTGTCATTAATGTTTAATTCATAATTACATAGCCTGAAGAAAACTTATCAAGAAGAATATTCTAGGTTCAAACAGCTATGTTTTAATAAACAAAATGTATATTTACCATAGTATTGATTTAATCAGCTGATTTGTAAGATTTGCGCGACACACTTGAGGGCCAGTTTAAAATTTTCACCTGAGCGGTTCTAGGTGATGTTATTAGACTTTTAATCATGTTTGTCTTGTTTCCTTTTTTTCCTCATAGACTGTTTACCTCTAGTCCCAAGTTTGCTTCCTTCAGTTGCTGACCGAATAAATGCAGAACAACACTGATTCAGCTCAGCTTACAGATTGTTATGCTATTAATTATAGAAGCAACAAACTACTCATACTTCCGGTTACGTAATCTTTAAGCGTAATGTTTTAATTTAGTTAACCGTAACGCATCTTTAATCCGATATAATAAACTATTTAAAATGTATGATGATTAGTTGCAGAGTTTTTGGGTTGTTACTCTAAAGATATCAATATCTATTTGTTCTACCATTATGAACCGACTTATATTTCGATTTTACAGCGCCAAACAAATGATAAATAGTAAATCTCATCCGTAAAACTAAAACTGAATCATCTGCTTGTTTTAAAATAAACAAAATGGTAACACACATAATTTTTAGTGTCAGCCGTTAATGATTGCAGACTGATTTGTTGATTGACAATATCAAATAACAGCTTTATATACAGTTTAAGTATCCTGATAGTAAGTTACTGATTAAAATATGTAAACAATAACATGAAAGTGAGATATTTTATCATCAAATTGAAAATTAATAGATTACACAGTTCATTATAGTTTTACGGATGAAACCTTATTGATATCATCATAAGTATAGTTTCAATATTAAAGTTTTTGACAGGTTTAGCTCACAAATTCAAAGATTCAAAAAAGTGAATATTTTGAATTTTAGAACCTCTAGTCAAAATCTGAAGCAATGAAAATGATTTGGGCTTGATCTGTAAAGTGAAAGTTCAGAATATCAAATAGACAACATATGATTTCCCCAGATATGTCTGTTGATAAAAACAATCACGTTTATAGATGAACTAATATCATAACAACAAATTCAAAGTGGAATTCTCGGAGAACCACTTCGAAGATATACAATAACTACTCGCTTGAAACTAATGGAGTAGATGAGATCGCATGCCGTGAGGCAAATTTAGCTGGGGGATTTGTAGACAAATCAAAAAAATAAATTTATCGATGACATTAAAAAGCTTGATACATGCTACATCCACGGTGCATTTATTATCACTGATCAGATTTGAAATTATGAATAACCCTTAGGCTGGTTTATAGAGAATGGGTAAAGCCCCTTATGCGAACGTATATGATAATAAATTGTATTTCATCCACATCTTATGGAAGTGATTAGTCTACGGCTTTATAACTTGAAGATTATACAGTAAGAGAATTTCTGGGTGAATATATTTTATTAAAGGTTAACCAACTGCAACAAACAGAGTTGAGAAGTTGTAGTTTTGAAGATTCCGTATATACTAAATTAAAATTCACACATTATTTTCAATAAAACATGCTATCCAAGGAAATTTTAAAAAAAGTATAAACGGTGATTAGTAGACGGGAAACACTAGGAGTTTAAAATGAACCCTTACTTTGAGTTACAATTTAACAAAAATGTGGCTGTTAGTTAAATAAACAATAGAATTGTAAATAAGATGTTGTATACATTTAATGTTTATGACAAATTTTAGTTAATCAATGGTGGTTGAAAAATAAAATAACTGACTAAACCAGATGAATTTAACAACTTCATATATGAACTTACTACCAAATAGCTTACCCCAAGAGCCATATAGAATCAATCTGTTTTTATGACATGAAGCGCATCGTACTAAATTAGTACATTATTTCATCCTATCACAGAATTGTTTAACTGGTAAACAGAATGAAGACAATCGTAGTGATTCACTATATTCCATATTGTCTTCATAATGAGGTTCAGTCTCATTTAGTATATGAGGCAGAAGATTTGTGCAACTAAAAGTTTTAATAAATCTGTACTTTCTGTAATCACAAAGGAGTTGTTAGTTAACTTTGACAGCTATATTCAGATTTTCCTCATCCTTTTAGCAATTCCTTATTGTATAGTGATTTGTGATTATTACTTAAATAAGTTTATGGAAATTTTGATATTGTAGTATTTACTTGTACATTTACTATCGTAAAGTCAGTTTGTACTTTTCAAACCTTTATAACTAGTTGATTCAATATTCCTTACGTACATAATTATTACTGGATAATGTGATTAAAGTTAGTTAATGAAAAACTCTGAACCATGATTTGATACAATTTAGCACTCATCAAGATGGTATATCAAAAAGAATTAGACATATGTGACATTGGTTACTATTTTGTGGTTAATGAATGTCAATATTAATACAAATCAAAGTCTGATAGTCAACCTGATAATAGTATCGATTTCCTATTTATATTGTATTTAAATTTCCTTAATTCACTATTTCAGTTACTTACGCAATAAGTATTGATTATAAATATCATACAAGATATGAGATTAAATTTGCAAATCAGTAACTTTCAACAAGAATTCTGATTATTTTTAAAGTGATGCAAATTTATCATTTTAAAAATTGATATTCAAATTCATTTCAAATGAAATCATATAGAGTAATTTTTTGCTACTAAAATTTGTTACTTAAGTATCGGAACAAAATTTAATTGATATAGACAATAATTATGACTTCATTATGGTAATAAATCATTGTCATAGAAGGTATATTACAATATTATATGTGACAATGAAATATAGAAAACTGAATAAAAAGTACTGTCAGCTATGAAATCAAAACCCAATTGATTTCTGTTAATTTCGAAGTATAGTTAGAGAAGAAGGCATGATGTTCAGATAATGTATTCTGTAAGGTGGCGACGGAAATGCTTTTGATTCACCAGTTTTTTAACTTATCATGATTTACAATTTACCTGTGGTAGAAAATGTGTTTCGGAAACATGATTTGTTGGTCTCTTATGTAGTTCCATTGGGAAAATAAAGTTTTATTTGTCATTAAGTAAAACGTTGAAAATATATGCATATATGTTCCTCACTATTAGAACTTTACTTCAATATCTAAGATTTTATAGGTACCAGATTATCATTTTTGCAATTCGATTACTAAAATAAACATGTATGCATGTATGTATGTATAATTAGTTTTACCAACCAGATAGCACTCTTTACAGCTGTTACACTTTGAATACACGTGAAGTGAAACCACTGTTCCTCGTGTACGAAACTTTTAATTTGAACACAAATATAAAAGTTAGTATATAAGCGTATTGCAATTAACTCTGAATAATCTGTTTAAATTTCATGAAATGAAATTTTCTGTAAATGGAACTCATTCTATGATCTGTAATTGTTGGAACACTTGATTACAAAATAACATACATTGTTTGTAGTTATTGGATAAATTTCATTTCTGTGTTGAAAATATACGAGATGTTTGTCAACCGGTTGGGATGAATATATATGCATACATAGATGTAAATAAATAAACATCTCAAAATGTAGAATTTCGGTCGTAGAAAACCACATAAATTTTGTTGATAACTGATTGATGCAAGTATCGCATATTCTAGTTCGAACATAATTCAACTCACTTTAAACAAATTAATACTTGAAATGTAAACAAAGATAATATATTGTTACAGTAAATAGTTTTTGCATCATCAAAATATGTTTTTCACCTTTTTTTCAGTGAGCAATTATGAAAGTCATTTTGTTTATACCATAGTTTTAGCTAAGTTTTAAATTGAGAGTATTAAGGAATTTTTTAGTGTGTACATTTGCATTCGACATTATGTTTATTGAACTACTGATATTAAGTCTATGAGTGATCTCTATGAATGATCTCTAATTTTAAGGATAAATGATAAAGAAAACTAACAGAAATGAGTTCTAAAACAAAGACGTTTGAACGAAAAATATTGTTTTCGATAAATGCTCATCATGTTCTACATTCATTATTACAAAATTATTGGTGACAAAAATAGCCAGTTCTGAGGCAGATATAACATCATTTAGATATCAAGGATAATTTGGATATAAATTTTGTCTTTTCGGATTATTTATAAAATACGAATGTTAATGTTGAAATAATCATCATCATGTAACTTGTGAAACGTAAACAAGAATTGTAATAAACAACAGGATTATTAATTAAATATGTATGTAGGCATCACTGTGTATATGGGTGACATACGAGATGGGGTGGTAGCAAAATACAATTAGACCAAATGTTTGTAGTCAAAGGCTGATTCCTTCAAAAATCTTGACATCTTTTGATACGATAAAACGTCGATATGTATAAATGTGTCGTAGATTAGAGCGCTAATACAAAAAGCAATATAGAAATATACTGTTTCCAAGTAGTTTTTTTCATTAATATCACTACTCCTCAGTATAATTAAACAATCATTATTAGACAATCATTAATCTGAGGTACTAATTAATATATACGGAACATTTTAACTAATGAGTAGTCAGTTTGTCTGATAAATATAATCCATTTAAACTAACAAATTGAGCAAAGAAATATTTATACTCAATTAGTTCTTCATCAAGGCTCAGAGAGAATACATAGTTTTAAATCTGTATATGAAATTAATATAAATAAATTATGGTAAGTGGATGATAATAATTCAATGTAATACAAAATCAGATCAATAATAAGGACTGAATACATGGTAATAAAGTTTAGAAACATGGGATTATGCTCGTTTTTTCAAGACCTAATTAATTTTTTCAGTGAATATGTAATTATGGCGATATGCAAAATCAATTGTGGAAATCAGTTAGCTGCTCTTGTTGAATACGCTAGAATAAAGAACTAAGATTGGATTTGTAAGTAATCTGTAAAATGTTAGAAATGATAACACAACGATGATATTGGAGTGATAAATGACAGTAATAGTTTAAAAGCTGAAACGTATGTTTGAATTTAACTATTTGTCAAGGCGGAGAGACAAAGATCTGGTTTATTAATATTAATAAATAACACTTTCACTGTCTGTAAAAAGCAGAGTCTAGATTCAAATAACTGATTAGTTTGGATCTTTTATACGATTTTGTAGGCTGTATTGATGTATCCCTGACGATCTATGTTGACAAGATGTTCTAGAATTGAGATTCTTAATGTTTGGTTGTGTTCTTTAATAAACCGCGAATGATAATTGTTGGAAATACGATAATGAGGCGTCTGGTTGTATGGCCGATATAACTGGCTCCAATGGTGCAGTTAGATTGGTGAACACACATTGTAGTGATGGACAAAGACGATCTGTCATTGTTTTATGATATTAAGATAGGTTGCTAGAGGATAGAGGCTTGCTATCAGACACACATTATGTCATGGACTTCGAAGTATATCCATTCTTTCTCAGTAGTTACTGAGTAGTTTTTAGTGTCTTGTGAATTTCGACTTTCGAGCGTTTATGTCTACTTCTGTGTGTCTAGCATTTGACTAGATTTCTGCTATAATGATTGAGAACAAAACTCAAAAAATGCGTAGTTTGATGCGAAGAGGTGGGTTAGTTAAACTTTCTTAAATCTATTTCAATTAAGAATATAATAAATGGAAATATTGATACTTGCAAATTTAAATTTACCAGATTATCCCAAATCGTTCATAAAAATCATTATGTAAATTGGCATGATGTGTATGTAGTAGCTTAAAATAAATCCTACAATCTTTTGTCATGAAGCGTACAACAACATAATTACATAAATTTGTTAAGATTGTAAATGAAACTTAATTTTGTTGTTTATTTTCCTCACAGATTGATCTCGGCTAAGTGCCATTAAGAACTATAGTGCACTAAGCATCTATTTTTCTTTAGTATGAGACTCAACCAAGTTCAATTGGTGATGAGTAAAAGTGATCAAATTTAATATCCGTGTCTACAAAACTACCTTTACTTAACTAAATGTAAGGACCAATTTCATTTGTGCTTAATTTCAAGGAAACCTTTTAGGTGTAATAGTTTTTTGAATACATAGTAGCATTTATATTCTTCGATTTTTATTTTCTATGTTATAATGGCAAATTTGCATATCAGCTGTCAGAATTCAATTTCATGGAGCAAAAATTTTATTACTCGAGTAGATTTGATAAAATATTACACACAGCGCTTGAAATTATTAGTCGATCAATAAATTTTACTATAGATTTTCTTTTCAGAACCCTTCACAGTTACATTACAAATTGTCTTACAAAAAGTTGCCACCTTAAATGTTAGTATTTGACTTGAATAAAAAACAAGATCTATTATTTCTTTTGATGGTTGTACGAAAGACGCATGATGCATTCATATCCGTCTGTATTAAACAGACCCACCATTCTATTGCTTGCAAGCAAAAGATAATATATTTTTGAAGAGTTACTTTACAATAAAAGAAAACTTAGTTTGAGTAAGTGAGCTGCCAAATTCAGTAAAATTCCTGCTACGTTTGGTAATTTAACATGAACTTCGTTACCTTAGGTAAAAGGAAGCGTATATGATATTATCTGTATTGGAGACTTGAATCAGTAATTCTCACACATATACTATTAAGTAAACAGCGAACAATATTCTGAAATTTATTCTCAATAGTGAATAACCTAAACTACTAACTTAATTTAGTAAATTTGATTGTCGGGGCGAATAGTTACCATGATTTTTAAAATTTTACAACTGTATTAACTTGCATAATTCTTTGTTGCTTAATACGATTTTTTGATTGCTCTCGATTATGCAATCAATATTACCAGGAATGAATGGCTGTTTTCTACGTTTCAGACTAGAGATTTATTCCAGAGCCTTAAGTCCTTGAAACAGGAACCTAACTTTTAAATGACTGTGACAGCGTTCAACGGTTGTCCAAAACTAGAAGAAATCTGATTCTCATTGGCTGTATAAATCCAGTCAATTTACGACACTGGGTTCAAAGTTGACAATCTACACAGTACCCAATCACTATGTATATTTTATTGGATGGTGAAAATACTTAAAAAGAGCTCTACCAAAGTAGGTCGTTGCACTGACCTATTCTAGTTAGTAATCCTAAGTTTTCAAACCAATAATAGTTTATACTTAATTCGAAACGCCGTATTTAACTGTTGCTTTTGTATGATGCATATATTTATACTTGTGACGGGTTAAACTGAAATACTTTAGTAAAATCAAGCTTTTTTTATTGCATGCAATTTTTTTTAAATATGACTTCGAAGCACAAAGTATTAGACTGTTCATTATTTTACTGACAACAGAAAGTCCTATAGCTACAGCAATATTAATACAAACATGACCACAGCGTCTAACGGAAACAATTTGAAATGCTTAGATTGAGGTGAAAACGTAGTATAATTATGGATGGAAACTCAATAAAGATTTATATCAGCGTTTTCTGATGTTTTGAGAAATATCGTATCTGACAAGCTAACAAATGAAGAACATGTAAATTTATGAGTTTACACGTGTGCAAACAACCTATCTTAATTTATGTATTGATAAATCATAGAAAGACACCAATAAATGTTATGTTTTCTTTTTCATATAACTTATCATTTCTCGTTAATTTGTCAAGGACTGAAATAGATCATTTTCTGTTGCTTTATGTATATCCTGAGAGGATTGCCTCGATATAGCGAAAGTTTACAAGTATTGTTCAAGTTAGTATATGACTGGCATATATGCATATATATATTACACCCGTTACAAAAGTGTGGCTGTCTGGATTCAGTAGTCAAGTGGTGAACATGGTGGCGTTTGGCAAAAAACGAGTCCATATGAGAACAACAACACTGGCAAGTATATACATCCAGCTGATTATTTCCAAATAAGACGAGATGCGCTTTCTGCATTCTGCTTGCCAGTCGCAATGCAACTTAAATAACCTAAGTTTAACTATTTTATAGCATGGAATTTATATTGCTTTCCATTTTGAAGTATCTATCTGTAAAACCACTTTATATCAATTGCAAGTCACATTATAAATATCACCTGAATTAATATACATGATGCAAAAACGTGTGTGGACGAGAATCTATTCCAGCCTACATTTTATAACAGATATATCGACTAATAGTTATTTGTACCTATTTACATAAGTGAAAGAACATTTTTCATTGAAATCAATCTTTTCATTAATTCACTAAACTATAAGCTGACCATTAAAAGTATTTTCTACGAAATGAAATCTGTTAAAAAATGCAAGTAGATTCCATCGAAATTCTGTATTTGTCTGTAACGACTAATGGGGTTTATAATAGGAGTATACAAAAATGCATTCACATCAATTACATTATTGTTATTGTTATAGCTGACAAAATGTCTATTGCAAAATGAATCGTCTGTACAAATGACATGCTCAGAATAGCAAACGTCAGTTGAATTTTACATTTTGGTTGTTATATGAATGAATGGACAGTTGTTGTTTAACTTAATTAAATAACTAAAATAAATTCAAGAAATGCTGTAATCTGTTAGATATAACTGAGTGTTATATTAATTGTTGATTTTTCTTTTCTGTGTCTACTGAATGATTTTAAAATAAGAAACGTAAAAAGTTGACATTAAAATAAGTTTATTTTCAGATTTCAGCCAAAAGTGTTGTCTGCAAGTCCTATGAGCGATGATTTTGAACTGTGGTAATTAGACAAAGGTCTAAGGATACTTACCTTGAAGCTAAACTATCATTACTATATGAAACATGTTCTACAATTAGAACGAAATTTGATAAGTACGTCTTCCTATGCCTTAATATCACAAGTGTTATTTCATAACTTCATGGTTATTCCACAATTTTTGAGTTTCTGGTTTTTAATACCGTGTTAAGTAAGTTTTTCGACACATTCGTATTTAAGCAATTCCAACATGTTAGCTAATCAAACTTCACTCAATTGCTTTTGTTATTCAAACGTATTATTAGCGTGCTTTCTGATTACGCAATTACTCATTTTACGCCCTTTTCAATCTTGACTAATAAAAGAACAACAATAGGACTAGAATAAGATGAATTCATTTATATTACAGAATCATTTCATTTGATTCAAACCTATATAGTAATCAGTTTATAAAAACAATGTATATAATTTGTCGAAGGAAGTTTTTGAAGTTGACTTAAGTGTAGAATAATAAACGATTATGACTGTAGATGAATTAAAATGTATTAAGACTATTGGAATATGCACATGTTTTAAAAGAAAAGTCAGAAGGACCATAGAAACAAGTTTTTGTCGAAATGAACAAAACAATGTTATGGTTACGTAAAAATAAAAGATAATCACTGGCGGATATATTAGTTCAGACGCGAGAATGAATTTCTAAAAGTATTAGGGTCATGAAAACATAAGTCACTCTCTTGAAACACTCCTGATTCCACAAAACTCTAATCTGCAAGTGACGTATATTAAGAGTATTTTATGAAGGTTTCCTACTTCAATGGATTTTGTTGACTGGACTATGTTGACACCTGTTCAATACTTTTACTTATGCTCATTTCTATACGAAATTTAAATTCATTCTGTGGTTTGATTTAGAAACATTCTAAGTTGTTATCGATTCAAAGAATATAATAACCTGATTTTAATAGAACGATATGAAGTCATAAAGGCAATCTTGTTGGCGATATGCTGCTTGCAAGTTTGTAAATGACTGTGCTTTTTTCAGAATTCACCCACTAGGTTTCTACATCCTTTAATGTAGTAAGTGTTTTCATAGTGCTTTGGCTCTTTGGAATAGATTTTGTATTCACTTAATTTTGTGAGCTGATGGACTCTTGCTATTGTAATTGGGAATCTGGTCAGTGTTGTTTAGTTTCCGATACATCTAAGTCTCTGGTTTCCCTGTTATAGTAGTGGTGATCAATACGTTCAAAATTAGTTATTTGACTCGGCATCAAATGCAAACTTTATGTCGTCAACGACTTCGATAACCAAACTATAGGCACTTTCCAACTAGTTTTTTTAATGGTAATGATGAAGGATTCGTGAACATAGTACATCTACGTCTTGGGTCTGATCACTGACATCACTGAATTTTCAAGTCACCGCTTCATTACATCACTAAGATAAGCCCAGATATTCGTGGTCGAATTGGTTATCCATATACTTGTTTATGTGTTTTATTATTAGACTAAGAGTATGTTGTAAGGCACATATCATCTAGTTGCAACAGACGTTGAATTTCAACGCCTTGTATACTTTAGAAGGGTATGATTACTGGTGTAATTATAAACAATTGTTTACACAAAATACTTTGGATACGTTAAACAAATACCATTAATAACAACCTGTGACAGAGAACAAATCAATCAAAATTTAGCCAAGGAGGAAATTAAGAAAAGATGTTCGTGGTGGATAGGAAAGAACATACATCAAATTACGTCACAAAGCAAGCATTAACTCGAAATCCTGATGATCATAGGAAAGGAGAAAGACCCAAGAACACACTAAACCGAAAATTGGGGGTATAATAATAAAAGAATGAATGGTGATAGGGAAGAGCAGGAAAGGGAAGTTCAGGACAGAGTTGTCTGGAGAATGCTGGTCGTTGACTTATGCTTCACGTAGGGTTGCAGGCATTGATAAATTGATTGTTGGTTACTGGCGCGAAACATAGATAGTATGTCATTTACCAACTTTGGTTCTGTTGAAGTGAATAGGAATGAATCATCAAAGATACTGTCAACATGTAGCTATTGGTTTAGATATCGTTAATTTCATTAGAGAATTTTGTGAGTGGTTTATTAGGAGGAACGTGTGAATTTCATAAGTGTTTTAATATGAGTGATATTTACCATGGCAGACTGAATGCTGGAGTTCCTAGAAGTTGGACAAGTGATAATAGTAGGAGGCTTAGTTTGTGTAATTTCAGTCTGCAGGAGAATCAAAGGGAGGTGGGGATGAGTCATTTAATTTCATTCACCGCTGGCAAATGAAACAGGAATAATTTAGGACTGCAAACAGTCCATTATTAATATTTAACATAAAAGTGATCATAATCATTAAAACAGTTATTCAAACAAAAACTGTTCAGTTTTTTTCACTCAACTGTGGCAAATCAACACTAATAAAATTTTAGTAACTATTTGTTTTCAATAATTTGAAAGGACTTCATATGTACCAAATAATTGACATGTACATCAATTAGCACAGATCATTCAAACTGGTTGTTGTGGAGGTTGTTGAAATTTTAATTTTATATCACGAATTGGTCTGAATTAGACAACTGCTGATCACCAGGAAGCACTGGAGAGCTGTTTCGTTGAACCGCAGTGGGTCTTGATGTGCACTGCTAAAGAATCGTACACTAGGATTCAAGGCAATCCATTTTCAACTAAAAGTCTCCCTAACAGCATATTTAGGTTAATAGTAACAAATCAAACAGAGTACTAAAAGGTGTTTCATTCCAAGACTGCTCAATTTATGAAATCATATCACAGAATAATAGTTTGTAATTGATCATGCTAAAATATTCAAAAAACTGCTATCAACAGTTTCAAAGTAATATTTTGTTTGTAAAACAGTCAGTTGAGTATATTCAATCAAAATGACAAAAACACATTCAACTATACAGATATAAGCATATTGACAATTGACCATTGTATGTTAATTAACAATTTTTATTTAACTACATAAATTATATTTTTAAGCAATCTGGGTATAGAATACCTTGATTTCCTTGAAAAACACTAATGTACTAATTTAAAACTAATAGAAAATTGCAAAATATATTTTATAATTTATTGTATTACATCTGTCAGTCAAAAATGATGTTTCTTAATTTTATTTCATTTTCTGCAGCTAATCAATTGTATGTAGTACTAAATTTCCTTAGAATAAAATAAAACTATTTCAGTATTAAATTCACAATAATTAATTAATCCAGATATACTGATCATATTGACTTATGAGCTTACGTAAATGATATAGCACCTTCTATTACTATATTACATAATGCTTATTATATTTTGTATTACATCTGAAAAAGTAGCTGTCATTTTATTTAAACGTTGTAATATTCTATTCTCTAAAGTTTATAAATACCGGTTTTGAAACAACTATACTGATAGTACCGTTGAATAAGGGAGCATGAATAAATAAAGTAATAATCTTTTAAACCTAACAATTTAAACTTGAAGTTAAGATGTTAAAGAATAAAATATCAAAGCGTTTCTCCAGCAAGTCAAATGATGGTGGTAGTATTCTTTCTGAGTTATAAAATTAGGTTAGACTGAAGTTATAGTCTATGTGGTTATGAAAAACAAAACAGCAAGTAAACAGTGTTTTCAGATAAATCTGCATCATGAGACACCATTTCAATAAACAATTGTGCTATGGGTTATTTATCTGCGGCTAACTAAACAAATTAATGAGTGTGCTAACAATAATCTGTATAAATGTTATCAGTTTCTTCAAGGGAATGATGTAATCAACAAAGGAAATTAGATGTTTGTTTCCTAATTTATTCCGTTAATTCCATGTAAATCGCCATTGAAATATATGGAATATATTGGAAAATTTTCTGCAGGAAGTAGCTACTGAAAATGTAGCTTCTTATCCAGTTAATGTAGTTTAAAAGTTATGAGCGAATATTAAAGAACATATGTTCATTTAAAATCATTGACCAAGTTGTCATATTTTAATATGAACTTAGATTTGTTACTACGGCAGAAATCTGACAGAGTAATTAACTGCCAAATGCTTTTAATCTTTCAACATCTTGTGATTCGGTAGTGTCACCATCACAAAAAAGTAGGTTAGCTATAGCACAGGGTTCATAGATAAAATAGTTTAATGATACAATACTGAAATCAGTCATACAATCACTACTGATTATAACTGTAACTTATACACTTTGATATAAATTTAAAATTGCGGCAGTTTTCAAAAAACTATACAGATCAACAAATTTCAACATTCGCTTACTTAAATGAACTCTTGAAAGATTTATATAAGTAAGCTTATTGAACAAGCCACTACTTTAACTGATAAATTGTAATGAATTAACAGGGAGTTATCATTTTTTTCAAAAAACTGCTGTAGTACTATTATGACCTTGCACTAGAAGGAACTAGGGCTATATGTATGAATATAATTATATAAATATGGATGATCGGCGGTGACTAATCGTTAAGACGTTGCAATCCCAGATTTTCTGACTAAATATATATTACTGACTTTGAATCTTTGATCATAGATTTTATGACTTGATAATTTTAGTAAAGTGAAAATTAACACGAAATTAATGGAAAAGAATAGGAGAAAAAAGGCGACTTCTCCCCCTCCTCTCAACCAAAAAAGTGTTTTTATTGGGACTGTTTAAATATATTTCGCGAAAGTTATTCACTACACATAGTAACACTTGTGAGTGGTATTATTACATTAACTATGATTTATTCCAGCAACTCACATACTCATCTAGTGCATAACTGTTGCTAAACAGGGCTTCACACTCTCGCCTTTCTTTCTTCTGCTGGTGATTGACTGGACTTTGGAAAGTGCAACATCTCAAACGAAACACAGAAAACATTACAACTAGATGACATGAACTTTGCAAATAACCTAGCTTTTTTATCCTACACACTACAACAAATGATAGTGAAGACAGATAGTTCAGTAGCAGTCTTTGCAACAGTAGACCTTAACAAACAAAAAGGGAAAAGCAAGATTTTTGTATAAAAATACCAATCCGACTGCACTTGGAAAATTAACATACAAGTTTTACATACATGGGCACTGTCATCAACAAACAAGCACGATGTGATGTAGATATGAAGGCATTAATTCACGAGGAAACAGCAGCCATTTTTATAAGTGGAAAACATCTGGGACTGAAACTGGTTGTCAGCCAACAGCATAGTCAGAATTTCTAAAACAAACGTCAAAACTGTATGTAGTATAAAATAGAGACGTGGGGACCATTCACCGGATAAAAATATTTATAAACAGTTGCTTGCACGGGATATTTAGGATCCGTTGGTCAGATAACATCAACAACAACGATCTGCGGAAGTAAACAAATCGACCCCCAGCCGAGGGTGGAGGTGGATAGAACACAGATTGAGGAAATCATTAGATTGCATCACAAGACAGACACTAACTCAGAATCCCCAAACCGAAAAGAAAAGAAGAAGGCTCAAGAACACATTGCGTTGAAAATTGGAGACACATGTGAAGAGAATGAAGGACACTTGGGAAGAACTGTAAAGGAAAGCCCAGATGAGAGTTGGGTGGAGAATGCTGGTTGATGACCTATGCTTAACATGGGGTTGATTGAATATGGAAAAAGGTATTGTCGCTACAATTAGTTTACACTGTTTTTGTTAATACGGTCAAACTATTCAACTTCGATTAGAGCATGCATAGGATGAGAAATCACTAGTAAGGTAACTGTAATATTCTACCGGGATGTAATTTTTATTTTCATAAGAAAAACAATATGCAATTTTACTAACATTTCTTTCTGTCAATCATCTTAAAAGTTGATAGACTAATGTGTTACTTAATAAATAACAGTTAGGAAAATGTTTATTGTCAACAATATATAAACAGAATGAGTTTTGTCTCGAAAAAAACAAGAATTAAAATTGCAAAACAAAAGTAAAAAAAAGACATATGACCAAACAACTGAGGTATGAATTCGAAACCATTTGATTCATAGCCATCTTCAAATAGTCATTTTTCGTAACATAACAATCATCGTATTAATTGAATGAAGTTTGATGAAAAGAATGTAATGACTGAATTAAAAAGCGAGTTACAGTTGCTAAATACAAACAGTGGAACAGGTTCATTTTAATACGGCATAAATAACTGGCTAATAGACTATATGCATAACGAGTGTGGCAGTTAATCACTGAAGGTAATGCATATATATATATTACGAAATGACTGAGTCAAAAATGCTAACCGTTGAATATTGTCTAAGTGATTCGACGGTTAGGCTTCAATTGCGGGACCCAAAGGTTCAGGACTGAACTCTGTGGTTTGGTCGTGGGTGTGTTTCGCAAAGGAGTCCATTGCTAGATCAAAATAAGTATCCTGTGCCTGTTAGTTTTCGATGGCTATTTAACTCATACCAATTGTTGGTATCAAATTGAAGCACTATATTAGTTGACAAGAACTGTGGCGGTCTATACGACTGAACATAATTCTGACACATAGAATTATATTTATAGTACATCAGCCTATTCTATAGAGCGGTGTATTAACTTATAAACTATTAATATGCTATATACCTTTTGATAGACGCTTATTAAAGAATTTAATGCTTGAAAGAATGGCTGTCCTTAAAAAGGAATGAATAGAAAACATTTGTAATTAACTAACTTTAATATAATTGGGAAAATCCGACAAATAAACAGTTTAACAAAACAAATGCATGTTATAACCATTCATGCAAAGTAGACGACGATAGTTAATACAAGTACTGTAGCTAAGTAAATGAAGCAAATAATTAATTCCCACATGACCAATAAAATACAGTATTGTTACTATGATAGTTTATAAGAAGTGTAAAATCAGTTGATTAAAAAATCAAGCAAACAACTAACTACGTTTGTGAAGTTTTTTAGGGGAATAGAAAAAAAGTGTTGAATAATTTTTAACTGCATACATATATCGATTTGATTAATATTTCTGTATTATTATCTTTGCCATTTTGCAAGTGGTATCGATTTTAAATGGTCGATTATTTTTAATTCGTTTTTTACTAGTTTGGCTTTTCAGTTGAAATAAATAAACTTGGAAACTTCCACGAACCAAGTAAAATAATAAGGTAATAATGAGGAAGACATTATACTGTATTTTGTAGAAATGTATAGATATTCATGAGATAGATTCATGAATGACAATAAATTCGTAGTACTTGTCAAATAAAACAAACAAGAGCGATAATGAGATAGTCAATAAATATTTGTATAAAATATTGTAGCGATAATATTCAGTTATTACCTAGTTTTATAATGATAATATACTATAAACATTTTAAGAATTAAATGGCAAGGTTTATTGATTCATCAAAAATCAATAATAAAATGAACTCTAATTTATGTTTGTTGTTATAAATCTACTTCATGTAAGTACAATCATATGAAAATGATAAAGATGGTGCTCAATGATTCCACAAAAAACATTTTATATAAAGTAACTAATAATTCGTTTATTTCACTTCGAATTCTTCATTAAAACGTTTTCACTAATTGTATCGATCTAATTAATTCGTATTTAAAAAGTTCTTATAGAAAAATAATGACAACTCTAGTAATCTATTACCAATAACAATGGATGATCGTCGCGCTATATATCACAAATTAATGGAAGTGGGAATTTTACCATTGAATGCCGACCCAGTGGTGCAGATGGTTAGGCATTTGTCGTCAACCTGAAGCCCCTAGTGCGAAATCTGGGGTGCGCACTACTGAGGAGTTTCGCACTAGAACGAAACAGCATTTAAGTACTCCCTGGTTTTCATCGGTATTCTGCCAACATCAATCTGTGACATATTCAATCAACTAATCTATATGCGTTAAAATTTACCATAGAATAGTGGATAATAATAATAAATATCATATTTTACGTCAAAAACTTCCCACATCTTGGCTAAATAAAATCATCTTCCTTCTAATTTGTCAAGGGGAGAATTAAAAGTTCTGTATCCATTACAAGAGTATAAATCAATAATAATCACCAAAGCCGACAAAGCTAATACCACGGTTGTAATGAATAAAACGGATTATGAAGAAAGCCTTTGAACATCTATCCACAGGACCATATCTAATGATTGATTCAAAAAATCATTCAACGATAAAAAACAAAGTGAAATCAGAGACGGGTCAACTTCTGAAAGAATTGAAATCATTCATAGGTACCTCTTTTTATTTACTTTATATCCTAAATCATGTACAACTCACTTCTATGGTTTACCAAAAATTCATAAATCTGGTGTCCCACTGAAACCTATAGTTGATTTCATCAGGACTCCAACATATGCGCTTCCTAGATATCTAAGCAACATTTTAAAACCACTGCAACAAAATTTACACAATGTTGTCAAAGACACATATGATTTCAAATCGAAAGTATCAGATTTGATAGTTGAAGTTATTGAAACAATGGTAAGCTATGATGTTGTATCTTTATATACCAGTATTCCAATTGATATATGTCTAGAATTTATTAATAGATTACTAGAAAATGATCATACACTATCTAACCGGTGCCCATTAAGCATTAGTTTAATCATGAAATCCCTAAGCCTATGCTTAAATTCAACTTTTGTCACCTTAAAAGGGACTCTACAAACAAACTAACGGATTGGCAATCGGCTCCCTCGTTACACCAATCGTAGCAAACCTCTTTATGGCCCATAATAAATCTCATATTTTCAATAATGTCAGACCAAGAGTTTGGTTAAGATATGTGGATTACACCTTTGTTATTATCAAAAAGACTTTTGTGAGAACATACTAAAAACGAATCAACACTATGTGTCAGCATATCAAATTCACTTTAGAAAGTGAAAATAAACACATTGAGTTACCATTTTTTGATTGCCTAGTCAAAAGAACTTTAAATGGAACTCTTAGTCTGAAGACTTTCTCACTAACACACACTCAAATCGATACATTTATTTCAATTCAGCACATCCATTCAGTGCAAAAATATCACTGGCTCTAAACTTATTCAGAAGAGCCAGTAAACACATTACATCTGAAAACGACAAGAAATCCGAACACAAAAAATATAATCAACATCTTACGACTTAATGATTTTTTCAACAAATTTTATTAAACAATACCCAAAAACGAAACGATTTGTTACTAACTAATAGTAAATCAGTTAAAATATCTTGGATTGGTGCAGTCGTTCTACCTTACCTCCATAACACAACAGATGAATTGCAAAGAATTCAAAAACAACACGGAATCCAAACTTCCTACAAAACTACCAACACTATTAGAGGTGCATTGGCTAAAATAAAGGACAAGATACCTTTCACCACTTCACAGAATTGTGTCTACAGACTAGGTTGCGTCGACTGTGATGCTTTTTATGTTGAAGAATTCATGAAAAATCAAAACTCGTGCCAAAGAACATGAAAGCTACACTAAACGACTTCCTAATAATCCTGTTGAACTTGAAAATTGCAAATTAAATCAGCAATAATAGTGCATGCTATCTACCACTACCGTAAAATCGATATTTAAAAGAATCAAATTATTCAAATAGGTTTTTCCAGTTATAATGAATGACGAATGGCTGAAGCACTTCACATTTTGTTGAATCCAACTGCACTTAACAAAAGAGAAGGCCTTTCTATCCACCCAACATGGACTTTCTATGCAACTGACCACAATTAATGTACATCATATTTCATAAACATGAACGTACATACGATTTTATTTTCATATATTCACATATTTACCTTTCACATCATACTAATATATGCGTACATGTCTCACTTTAAATTACCTTGACCCAAATGGCTTGACATGACACGATGAAACTCGCATTTTGATTGTACGAACTTATTTAGTTTTTGATTTGTTTCATTGTATTATTTAATCATGCATTATTTCAATTCGATTATCCATTTCTCTGAAGAAGCGACTTGCCGTGAAACGTCAGAAAATTTAATTTCTACTAATTGGAATTTTACAAATATATATCACTTATTTTATGTCATTCATATTATTTACATTTTGTACATCTCAATTTAATTGACACTAAGATTCAATTTAGTTAATTAGAAGACATTTGTCTCTCTAAAGCAAACTGTGACTACCCGAACCTTCCAAATGCACTTACATATTTTCATTCTAAAGAGATTGTAGAAAGGATTGATTTGAGACTATCCGAAATAGTATGACTAGTGTTAGCTATCATAAAAACTGCTGTCCTGTGAAGTATTTTACAATTTCAGTAACGTCTTTAACTTTAGTAATGATACGTGATATGGATAGTTTGTGTATGCTGTAAATTTTAAATATTCCTACTAAGAATTTATTCTTCATAGAATTTCAACAAAGAAATTGCTATGCAAATATTATCTGCGTGTACTCCTCAGAATAAATTGATGTTATTTTTCTGTCTACCAAGTGTAAGTGGTTGAAAGTTAATTGAATTAAGAAAGTAAGCTTCATTATTTGAACCGCAAAATCTAAAAAAAATTTAAAACATTGTCATTTGGAAGAGAAATAAGTAACAAATCGATTGTTGGCAACAATTATTCCTTTTAATGTCTATTTAGGCCAGAATTATATCAAAGATAAAATTTTATTTCAAGTGGTTGAATTCGCTCTTCATATACAGTTTTTTTAATAAACATATACATGACAAAGATAACTAAACAGACATTTTGTAAACTGTATTGAATTATTACAGTTCATTTAGTAGTCGAGTAGCTTAATAACATAATGTTGTTGTACAATGTGGAAAAATAAATGAAGCCTTCATTTTACTTTTTGCAAATTTTACAAATTTAATAATAACTATCTTAATTCACTAAACAACATATATATTTTACATACTCTTAAAAAGTCAGCTTTTAATGATGCTTTAAAGCCATCATTGATCACAAACTATAAACATTATTTCGAACCCTATAGTAGTCAAGGAGATTGTGCAACCTGAACTCAAAACATACCGTCTCTAAATCTTAATCAAATATCACTTCAAAAATAGACCTATTACCAAATAATTACACTAACCGAAGCATTATCATTGTACATCATTCAACCGAAGAGACTGTAGATTATGAAGTTATACGTCACTGTGTTATGTAATATGAATATAACAGACTATTATTTAGTACTGTATATTGATAACTACATGTGTTTTATTTGAATGAAGTACAAAACTAATAGACAGAATATGAAAAACATCATTTGTTTTCGCATACGCAGATAAATAATTTAATTTGATAATCGTAAAAACTAAATATAAGAAATAGTCACGTTTTCAGTAATGAAAACAAACTTTGAAAATACTGACAGATCCATTACTAAGATTAAAATTTACGTCATAAACATATGGCATAACAATACTGTCAGTGGTATGAGGAACTATATCTACATTAAACTGAACTTAATATTGCATTAATATATGTGGTAAAAGGATGAATAAGCATTCAGGACTGTCGCTGATCACTCATTGTTTTATTGTGTGGATTCTGCGCTTAGTCCATGTGTATTGAATTACATTAAAGATTTCAGTATATTAGGTATGTGTTTGGCTATATAATCCAGGATACTCGATAAGTCCTGCTCTGTACTCATTTAATGTATGAATATAAAATTAAAAATCCCTAACACTAAATAATAACGTTGATTGATTAAGTTAGTCGATATCTAAACTAATTATCTGAGATGTTTATAGATGTTTATAGTGGAATTTAGTAATTCTTGTTTTATTATCTAAGATATAGGAAAGTCGAAGTGATGAATCACAAATAAAACCTAAAGCACATCCTGAATTTTAGTGACAGCCACATATCAGATTTATTAAAACCATTATATATTTAATCTGACGAAAACTGGATGATGAACTATTTTAAGTATAAGCATTGCGCTACATTTATGCACACATATTTTATAGTAATACAACACTATGCTATTCAAGTAATACTACTTTCTTATATAGCAAATTTAAAACTATTATAAAAGTAACGTTAAGCTACTAACGTAATAATTAAATGACATATGTGCTAACTATTAAAATTAAAACAGTAGTTCATCAGTTAACAAATGGTACATAATCTAGTAGAAGATTCTGAATAACATCACAGATCGCTCATTATTACATCTACACGGATATTGAGAAAATTAGTTTGTAAAATGGAGGTCAGTAAATATCAACTTCAGCCTTGTTGGATATAGAAGGAATATGTACAAATTTTGTCTACGTTAAATATAGACCTCTGAGTGCCCGAAATTCAATAGCTAGGACACTACAAAAATACAAACATTGTGTCATACGTTTATCAGGTACTGAAAAATATCGCTCTTAATATTACATATCTCTCCATACCACAGTCAACGCCGACTAAGTGAAATATACATTAATCGACTTATACGTGATCGAAAAGTTAAAACACTGTGACAACTTTAATGCAGTTATCTGTTTGTGTGTTAGTATTATTCCATATAAGTAAATTTACTAATGCCCTTCAAAAATGCATGACAATCTTCTAGTTTATCTGAAAAAAAATGTTCACAGAATAGTGATTGAACAGTAAAATCAATATTACAGATATTTGTAATCAACGATAAACAAATCTAATTCAGTCAAAATAGACATTCGTTTCAATGATACAATTTTACTGACAATTCTGCCATTAGTAGTTTAATATAATTTATGACATTGAATGTATTCAGAATATAGAATTTGTTCTAATACAGCTTGTGAATTGATACAACAATACTTGTAAATTAAAACTAAGCTTATAAAATGATCTTACCTTTAAAATAATAGGTGTCTTAATTTAAAAGGATTTTTCAGAGTGGTGGATCATTTTGATACTTGTTGTATAATTTAATGTCATTTATACCTTCCAGTTGACCTCTTATAGACTAAAGATAATAAGTCTCTGTTATCATGTGTTCACACTTAATGGATTGCCCCTATGCAGTAGTGGTTCACATATATGCACTACACTGAATTATGGAATTCATCATGAGCGTTTCGTCGTATTTAGGACTCGTTAGTTGAATATACCGGTACCAGAGTATTGACGTTTACATCCTAACTGCAACTCATTTCGCCAACGTTTTCACCATTAAGCTACTGAGTTCATATACAAAACGAATTGATTTTCAGTGCCAGTGTGTTCATCAACACTCTGATGCAGGTGAATTTAACTTACTAGTCCCAAATAGAATGTAACTTACATCTTGGATTTCACTTATCAGACACAATCCAAAGTAATTCATAATTAATACATTTTTAATGGGTTTACTTTAACAAAGTGGTTAGTACATTAAAACATAGTTATTGAATTGTGCTGCGCATAAGATAATTACTAAAGATTTATGCATGAATTATTTATTGCATTTGTCTCAATTAGACGTTTCTGTAACTAGATCATCTTTCTTCACTACTTTATTGATTAGTAAGAATTGAATCAATATGCTACTCAAGGAATAGATTCAAGATAACGTGTTCAATTTAGCAAAGTGAACATAAATTGAATGCTCAGAAATGAAACGATGGATTATTAGTGAGTTTTTGACTTTAGAATAAGTAGCAACTGTTCAATACTGGTATACAAAGATAAACGGAAAGAGAAACAAATATATATAATTAGCAGTCAAAAGTAGCATACACAGTTATATAACGATTTACAGTATTTTGAAATAAGTGATTCACTGGGATAATAAATAAGCACTTCACTGAACTAATAAAACTCTTTCAGTGTAAAATGAACTATCCATATTGTACTTTAACAAACTATAAAGTAATTAATGACAATCTAAGCAATAATGAGAATCTCACGAATTCAACGAAATTTTGAGTTTATTGTTATCCTACAGCTAAACATTCTAATATTAAAGCGACATAGATCTCTAAATGAAATACTGGTTCTGACCAAAGTCGTGTGCATAACATTTCTATTTTTTATGGCTTTATTTTTTGCCAGTGATATCAACGCTAACGCAGGCACATTCAGCTGACTAGACACAAATACGACGAGAAGTGCCTCATGCATTCAACTTGTGAAACTCAGTCAAACGTTGACGAAGAAACCAGTGTTTTATAATGAGGAAACACTATTGATAGTTATTGTGTTGAAATAATATATGTGTACTTAACTTTAGGGTCAATTTCATTAACAAGAGAGAAAAATAAAATCATTAATCAGGTACTTTACTGCATTTATTTGTAACATAGTGTATGAGTGGTCTTCTAGTTAAGTTTAATTATTTATTACAAATAAAAGTCATTCAGATGAATTGCCTTTTTTAATTTTGATGGCTTAATTAATGTTATCATTAGCTCTTCTGTCGCTATAATTGTTCTTATGTCATGCAGGTTCTAAATCAATCTCTTCTTGTGATGTTGATTGTAATTAGTTTTCGTCAACAAAATTTATAGAGTCTATGTAGCCTTATATTATATCAGCTGTAATGTTCGTGTTTAGTCGCAT
Organism: Schistosoma mekongi; assembly: GCA_034768735.1. Classification (NCBI taxonomy): domain Eukaryota; kingdom Metazoa; phylum Platyhelminthes; class Trematoda; order Strigeidida; family Schistosomatidae; genus Schistosoma; species Schistosoma mekongi. The sequence goes on along the minus strand of CM068308.1, from coordinate 20,361,388 downwards.
ATTCCAATTCTACAACAAGTTATTTTACAATAACGCCTTAGTTGCTCTACGGATTCGTTGGATAGGCACCATCAATAACAACATCCTGTGGCAGTGAACAAATCAATTAATAACCAACCAGAGAAGAAATTAAGAAAAATAACTGGGGGTGGATAGAACACACAATGAAGAAATTATTAAAATGTGTCACAAGACAGACACTAACTCGGAGTCCTCAAATCGAAAAGGGAAGATGAAGACCAAAAAATACATTAAGATGAAAATTGGAGGTAGATATGAAAAGGATGAATAGTCCTTGTGTAGAATTGGATAGAATAGCTCAGCAAAGAATTGGTTTAAGAATGCTAGTCATTGGAGTATGCTTTACATAGAGTAATAGGCATTGATTGATTGTCTTAGTTATACACTTGATTATTTTTGTGTATGAATTTTTTCTTGTTTTCTAATTCGTGGCTATTGATATTTTAGTTTCTATGCATAATTTAATTCAAAGTGTTAATTAAGATTAGAACATATCTAATACATCACCTATTATATCGTTACCTACAGTGATATAAGTATTCTTATTGGATCAATAAATTTAGTCATTAAAAAAGCTTCGTTTAAAATGAAAGAAAGAGAGGAATTAGTTGAACAACATAAACTGATTAACTATTCAGATACCTGTTCTAATTATAATGAGATTAGCAGATTTTTCAGTTAGAAAGATTTTTTTAAACACCTTCTTTTCTAAAAAGAAGATAATGTTAACAAAATTAATAACGAACAGGTTAAATGGAATAATTTAAAGAATTTAATAGAGCGAAGAAAAATAGAATTCAAGTTAATTTAACCATATTCTCGAAGAATGTCTACTTAGCGTTACAACATTCTAAATTACTAAAATGAACAAGATTCATACTATAATGAATGTTACTAGAAATAAAACATTGAGTAATCATTTCTAAGACCAACATTTGACCTATGATGTAATTTGATACATCGATCCCCGTCAATAGTATGCTATGAGAAAAAAAACTTACGTTGAGCACATTCTTTCACGCATCATTTGTAGATTGTTCAGTACTGGTTAAATTGATTTCTTTGAGCGTATCCGTCATAATCTAACTCCAATTAAATTGGAACAGTTGTGATTTAGTTAATGACAAACAAGTAAAATTTCTTAATTTCAAAATGTGTTTAGTTTGATATGAGTATAATGATATTCAGATTCTTTAAGTCGAAGAATCTGAATCTCTATGTTTTTGTGAAAATGATATTTTGTTCTACTAATGCAACGTTGATCATCGATAATTAGGTTTTTTATCAATTTCTTTCACCAGACACATTGTGTGCAGTGTTCTAGCTAAAATGCAGAATATTTCTTCTGTCGTAGTAGTCAAGTATTTTTTTAAGTACATATATTTCATACACAAACAGTCGCTGATGTGTGAATTTTAAATTCTTGTTGCTAATCTTTTTATTAAATAGATTTCGGTTTAAACAAAAATGGTTGTTTATTTATGACACGATCAAAACAAGTAATGAACAGATTTACTGTGCAAAGGTGCTGAACTTTTCAACATCGTGATATATATATGTATATATAATATTGGCATTTATGAGTGAATAGACCGGCAGAGTTCAACGGAGTCCGGCGTATAGGAGTTACATACCGATGGAAATGAGTGATTTTTGTGTAGTTATAACTATAACCGATTGAGTTAAATGATGGCTTAGTAGTCTTATGGTCTAAATGGCGTCACGAAGTTTGAGAGTCCTAGGTTTGAGTTCCTAGTAGGGTCATGGATGTGCACTAAATAGCTCATACCTAATTCTGATATCACATTTCTATCGGTCAGCATTTTTATTTCATGAGGTTAAATGAATCCAATAAAATAATTTAGAATATAAACGACAGTATGAATAATTTATAGTTTTGACATGATCACAATCAACCGAAAATGAAAACTTAAACATTTTACATAAGTAAAGTAAAATAACTCCTCCTTTCTTAAACCTAGTTTAAACGAATAATTTTGAATCTTTTCTTACCTGTAAAACAAGTATAACATTGTGTAAGTTTATTTTTTTAAATCAACTACATTTTTATAATCATCGTTCACATGGTTATCATAAAAAAATTGATATGAAATCAGGTTAGCAACTGAAAGTAATGGATTAATTTTGTTGATGTTTATTTTGAAATTTTTTTTAAAAATACAATTCATTGTAAAATGTTTCAAATGTTCTAAGAAGAAGTTTGAAAGTTAGCCATATTTCTAATTCTTGGCATATAAATTTGTATAACAGAATCTACTAAATAATTGAGTTCATTTATGATTATGATTGTTTACTGAATAACTGAAATATCTTATATCATGGAATTTCATAACATTCAATGAAAGAAGTGTTTTTTGATAGTTTTACAATTATTTGTTTAAGAATTATTATGCATATTATTCTTTCTAAACATAATTCTTTCAATACAGTCAAATAATTGTTAAATTACTATTATTAATGTTTACATCCTGTTTGATCTGATGTCCAATAAATAAATTTAAGATCACATTGTTTTACATGATCCATTAAAAATATATTAACTCTGCAGCAATAATTATCAAGAAATGCTAATTTACACTAGTCGGGATGTCATTAGTTACATTCAATCTCACAATCTCTCATTTATCTCAGTTAAACAGCAACATTTAGCCAACCAGTTTTAGTGTTATACATCTTTGTTAATCGAGAGTACTAATAGTTCGGAAGACTAAATATGTATATACACATAATTAAAAGACATTTTATGGGATCAGAAGATAGCATATTATGCCACTGTACGAAAGTTTAATATAAATAATAGTAAAAACACGGTTTAAGTGTTAATTGATTACAGAAAACATACTCCTGATAACAGAAGCAAACACGCCGCCAATTCGTCAAAATTCAGATTTAACTTGTGTAATCAAACATTTTCCATATCTAACACCTATTGTTACTACTATTAAATGAAACTGACTGAAATAATATAGAGTCTATTAGCACATTTAATTTCACTTATCAAATATATAATCTCCTTAAACTGATTATTCATTATCAAAGTCAAGCATCAGAATAAAAATACTTATTTAGAGTAAGTACAAATTACTTAATTAAAAGTTATACAGTCGTTGGTCAATCAATCAATCAATCAATGCCTGTTACCCCAAGTGGAGCATAGACCGCCCACCAGCATTCTCCAACCAACTCTGTCCCAGGCATTCCTTTCTAGCTCTTCCCAAGTGCTGTTCATTCTCTTCATGTCTGTTTCCGATTCCCGACGCAATGTGTTCCTGTTTCTTCCTCTGTTTCTTTGGCCTTTTGAATTCCAAGTCAGTGCTTGTCTTGTGACACAGTTTGATGGTTTCCTCAGTGTGTGCCCAATCCACCTCCAGCGTCTTTTTCTAATCTCTTCCTCGGCTGGAAGTTGATTAGTTCTCTGCCACAACAGGTTGTTGCTGATGGTATCTGGCCGACGAATCCGAAGAATCTTACGCAGACAGTTGTTTATAAATACTTGTATCTTCTGAAGGATACTTTTCGTAGTTCTGAATACATGTTTCAGCTCCATACAACAGGACTGTCTTCACATTTGTGTTGAAAATGTTGACTTTTATATTAACTGACAGTTGGTTTGAGTTCCAGATGTTTTTCAGTTGTGGAAATGCTGTCCTTGCCTTACCAATCCGCGCCTTCACATCCGAATCACAGTCGTTGGTGCTTGTTTATTTATAAGAGTAACCGTGATGGCTGTAAAGTTTGATATAATTAAGTTATAACATCAATAATTTCACACATCGATTAAATCTATAAGCTACTTAACAATAAAATTTTAATTAATAAATGTTATTATGGTCATACCATATAACCTTATCTGATTACAATCTATAAAATTGTAAAATTGTGTCAAAATTAGACATTGTTTATAAATACTTGTATCTTCTGAAGGATACTTTTCGTAGTTCTGAATACATGTTTCAGCTCCATACAACAGGACTGTCTTCACATTTGTGTTGAAAATGTTGACTTTTAGAATTTTTTACACTGTTCAATTTACACTTATTCTGTCAGCTTAATGTTTCCTTGAAAGAATGTTGAATGCTCTCTATTGATGTCAGTTAGTAAGTCAACGAAAGCTGTCTAACTAAAGAGACCAGCACAAAACATAATAACATCAAGCACATTCTTCAGGGCAACAGAATTTTGCTATCATTTTAAACATCAATGTATATGGAAGCAGGAAATGAATTGTCCATTAGGATATAATAAATGGTCCAGTACACAACAGAGAATATAATTCAAAGTTGAGTTTTCAGTGTAGACAAAATAATTTATGAATACTATGGAAGGCCATTTATTTTTTTTATTATAATAAACAATAATAACGATATTTTTGTCATTTTAAATTGGGTGGTCTTGTTACACATCGATTAATCTATAAGCTACTTAACAATAAAATTTTAATTAATAAATGTTATTATGGTCATACCATATAACCTTATCTGATTACAATCTATAAAATTGTAAAATTGTGTCAAAATTAGACATTTGAAATCTTAAAGGTTGGTTAAATGGACTGTAGTAGAATGATATAAAGACGTATGAACCAATTAATATGAAATTGAAAAAAAACTTTAAAATTTGTATAAAGGTTCCTAGATTTTCACATAATCCACTCAGTTTACATATTCGAGTAAAATAAAGAATGACTATATGTACATATAATACAGAGAATCCGCTATATTCTGTTATTTTGCAGGGAAATTACTAGATAGTGAAGATATTTATTTTTTTTATTATAATAAACAATAATAACGATATTTTTTGTCATTTTAAATTGGGTGGTCTTGTTTTACCACATTAGTTTACTAACCTATATTATCAGCTAGCAGTTCAGTATGAAGTGGACTTTTAGAATTTTTTACACTGTTCAATTTACACTTATTCTGTCAGCTTAATGTTTCCTTGAAAGAATGTTGAATGCTCTCTATTGATGTCAGTTAGTAAGTCAACGAAAGCTGTCTAACTAAAGAGACCAGCACAAAACATAATAACATCAAGCACATTCTTCAGGGCAACAGAATTTTGCTATCATTTTAAACATCAATGTATATGGAAGCAGGAAATGAATTGTCCATTAGGATATAATAAATGGTCCAGTACACAACAGAGAATATAATTCAAAGTTGAGTTTTCAGTGTAGACAAAATAATTTATGAATACTATGGAAGGCCATTTATTAAAAACCAATAAAGGAATGGAAAAAACAAACCTTAATCTAATGAAGTGGAACAGTCCGAAGATGAGGGCACATTATTAATTAACTATCCGTGTTTTCAAGGTAACGGAGTGTTAAGTAGTTGTGCCTTATAATTACGAGTTTTAGGTTGTAGGCTGTCAAGTGATACTGGATTAACGTCTCATGACAGGAGAGAGATGTATCATTTATTAGTTATTTTGAAAGAACCAGCAATACGTTAGAGCGTGCAAATACGCTTGCAGTTTGTTAAATTCCCAATGTAACTTACATATACACAGGCAATTCAAGTATATTGTCATGTTCACGTACACGTAAGTCGGTACGTATAGTAGCAATTGATGTGTTACGCAACTGATTACACTTAGCTGTTTACAATTTAACGCGTTTCGCAGCAAAAAAATGGACTGGATGCTATTTCTGATTTTACTTAATATTCTTGTTATTTCAAGCATTCTTGAACATGAGACAAATGAAAGCATGCTAATTTCTTGATTGATTGATGAAGTTTCATGAAGACTGATTTTAATTTGCTACTCGCACTCGTCACAGTTCGTTTTTAGTTGGGTACCACAGAGAAAACAGATAACCCTGAGCAACCTGTATGCATTACTCGACTCAAAGACCAAATCTATGATATCCCAATCTCACAGCAAACGTTTAACATAACTTTTAAGGAAGTGTAACCGTGATTTGACTATAAGAAAATGAAAATAACACACCTTGAAGTCTATTAATTTCACTCGAGTTTGTTAATAACTACTTTTTTATGAACCATGTAATTAAAATCATATAATAAGTTTACATTTCGATCTATTTGTTATCTACTAATATAGAGCATCTATTGTTTATATTATTTTACAGTTTTTGAATTGAAATAACGTTGGATGTGTATATTTATAGTTGAGGGGACTGTAATAAAATATGTTGATTCTCTGTATATTATTGCATCTCATCTTATGTAATTTAATGTAGCAAACTTATATTATTTGACTAGATTTTTTTCTCTAAATATTCTAATTAAACAAACCCTCTTTCATACTTCCATATGTGTAGATAAGTACCAGTTTTTCGGTTATTAATTTGTTATAATTTTAAGATGACTTCAAATTATGTTATTTACATCATTGTTGTGTCACCAATAAATGTAACATAGTTAAATTTGTTTAATCAATGTTGAAAATCTTTGACTTGGAATATAATATTTCATTTTTATGTTTGAGACATATTTCATCAGCCTTGATATGAATTATATGATGTTAGAACTTTATGGTAATGGTAATGTATTGAATATCCTCATTATATAGAAATTAAGCTTGATAAAATAATAACCTGTGAATTTCCCTCAACAGACGTTAATGATTATTTATTGATTGGATGAGGGTATCATAAAAGTAAATACGAGTTATTGATAACTACTGATTAGTTTACTAGATCATCAAGTCTACAGTTATTAGTCTTACACGTTACGTTACAGTGTGAAGTAATAAATACATCTGTTATTGTATGTAGTTAAATAAAAATTATTGTTAAACATAGAACATGTGATAATTAATTTTGTTTTTATTTACGCTTTCTCATAGATACAGAAATCATGTGAAAACGAGTTGATAATTGGTTATGTTTATTAAAACAATTGGTGTATAGGATTTATCTGAGTAATGAATAATACACCAGTGGAATGAACGTTAAGACTATTTGAATTAAATTTTCCATATTATCTGTTGCATCCTTGTATCACAGTAAAAAAAACATTTAATTAGTAATCTTATAAGTTAAAGTTTGGCTTTACTGTCGGTAATATTGTTAGGAAACACATAATGCTACTAATGATGAACAACTACCCTATGAACATTAGTAGAAAAGATACTTGAGGAAAAATGTGATGGGAAAGACAAACCAAAGGGTCATTTGAAAGAGTGGATTGAAACTGTGGTTGTGCCATACAGGAATGAAATATCCGAAAAGATTAGGAGAATTTTAAATAAATATGGTATGTGTCTTCTACCAAACAAACAAGACACTGGGCTCTGCACTTGTAACAAAAGAAGAACAAGTGAACTGCGTGTTTGAGACCAAATGCTACGAATGTAATGCTATATACGCAAATGAATTAATACGACAGTTTACTATAAGGGTGAAGGAATATATACTTTGTTTAAAGCATATTCGTAAATCCTTTAAAGATCTAAGAAACTCGAAAATACAACGGCAATAGTATCACAATACATAGAAACATAGCACAGTATCAATTTCGATGGAATCAATAAACTTCAAAAGGTTATAATTCTTGTAAAGATAGGTGAATATCTAAGGCCCCACATATGTTTGCAAATCGTAACAATATTAACGACCAGGTGGAGTACCGTTAGCTGTACCATGGCAATTAATGGTCAAAAATGAATTTAAACATTATTTACTACTCTAACTCCCAACACATTCCAACGTTATTTATTGATTCTGTTTAGAATTATTTAGTCTAATCATACAGTTCAACATAATACCATATGTAAATATACATCAGTCTTTTGACTCATATTTATCATCACGTCGATTTATTCCTATTAAAAGCAACATGATTTGATAAACAAATCTTCAGATTAGGATGAACTTGTATCTCCCGGTTGATTTGTTATGGACTGATGCCTGTTAGTTTCTGTTGCCGTATGTGAGTCATGAGCGAATTACTTTGATATAGTTATTAATGACAAGTATTGTTTTATTTAAGATTGTGACTGGCAACAGGAATTGACGACATACATTTGAGACCTGTCTGCTGGATGTACCTACATCCCAATATTGATGTTCATACTAGGATTTGAACTCAGACAGATTAGTGCCAAATGTCACCTCAGGTATATCCACCAGATAAGTTCCGAATAAGACGGATCGCTTTCGCTTGCCAATTACAATCTAACTTAAAACAAATATTTAGAGTGTCTAACCCTTTCTGTGAACATAATTCAGAACATTATATGAGGACAAATGATTGCGAATGTAACTACAATTACAAAGCACACCTTCCTTCATTTACAACAATTAAATATTGGTTCACTTATAATGATTCATGCAACACTTTCACACTATGTATATGGGTGGATATTCGTAATAAAATTTGATTTTGGTTATTGCCCTAAAGAAGCTTGGACCAACTTATCGAGCGAAGCGCTTGTTCATCCACTGATACTATTTACAAATATATTCTATTCGTAAATAACTACCGTTATTCCAATTCTTCTTGGAAGATTCTGCTATATTGCTTCATATAAATGATTAAATACGCATTATTGATATTATTTTAAATTAAAAATGTTTTTAATTAGCATGATACCTAAGGTTTAGAAATGCGAAATTATTTCTATAAACTAACTTTAACAAATGAACAATATTTACCAAGTTCGCATTTATATTACAACAGTGGCAAAATGATCAGTTATGACCAGTTTTGCAAAAATGTGCTTTTTACTAAGATGGAAAATTAGTGTTCCAGAATATTATGCTACTGTACCTAATTTAATTTAACAATGAGGAAATATGAAACGAATATCATGTCATTTTTGTTTACAAACGATTTAAATAATGAATTATGTATATCCAATGATCACTTTTCAAATCAAGATGTGTTGGGGGTCTTCAGTAGAAAGAGTCTGTAAGGAGTCTCAATTCCTTAAAGAGTGAAAAAACACCTTAGTGGCGAGAATGAACGCGCATAAATTGTTTATTTAAAGTTTTGTATTAACTACCTCTGATTACCTTTTTCAGACATGAGTTAAATGATAACGCATTTTACATGAAACTACTTGAAGTAATATATTAAAATAAATTAAATTAACATAAATTTTACTAATTCCTGAACAACAGGGATTTATTCTGTCCATTTAAACAAGAGGTTACTGTTTTGGCTGAGTGTCATCGTCGAAGTAAGCACCTATAATGCGTAATAAATTTAACCGTTTATATTAGTTTAGAAATAATGCATAATGCTTTAGATATTTTCTATTTATAGTTTACAAGTGTTTTTAAGGTAATTGTACTTTGTTTAATAAGTATCTAATATAAATTGCAGTGATTCTTATAACGTTGTAATGTAAAATAATTGATTACCAAATAATGGTAGTCTAATTATTGATCTGAGCATGTTTCATTGATTAAGGTATAATATGGTTAGAAAGACAATAGATTGTGAAATTAGGTTGTTTTAAGCAGTTAGTTAAAATACTTTGTAGATAATCGATCAATAATTTATTTAGGGACATATGCAATAACAAATCTTAATATACAAAGATAGCGTTAGGAAAAATTTCTAAAAACATGTTACTAACAAAGACTGAAACTCTTATTCAGAATATCTCTTAAAGAAAGTTTAAAACTAAATGCAATATTAGTTTTCACTAGTAATTACTGTTCTTGATTAAAACAGAGGTAATTTATTATACCCTATAATTTTCATTAGATCTACAGTTTGTATCAGTTAGTTATTTAACTTATTATTTAACCAAGTAATTATTGGCAAACCATTTTACTCATTTAATTACATACATAACATATAGTTGATCAAATATATTCTAAGTTAATATGCTTATCTTATTCACCATATAAAATAGAATGCATCAAGTTCACCTCTTGACCAGATTTAAAATATCAACTTATTTATTCATGTAGTAGTTACTGTTGAGTTTATTAGATTTATTAAATTCATTAAATTTATTTAAGACCTTAAAAATTACATGATCAGCATAATAGTACTAGAAGCGACCTATTTACCGTAGTAACGTTCATAACATCAAATTTTTTTTGAAGTTGATAATTTCAATGTAAACAATCTTTTTAATAGTAGGTTTATCATTTCATTTTGTGATATGTATGTTGTTAGTATTCCTGCTTAATTATCGTCTGCTATAGTCATTTTAGATTGACAGTTATCAAATTTGTTTGTATAGTTATGTACAAAATAAAATAACAGAATGATTTACAGTCATATATTTTTGATGATTAACACGTATCGACATAAAACTGTTATGATGTATCTACTACGATTTATAGTCATCGAAATCCTGATTTTGTATTATTATATAGATAGAACAAATAATTAGTGCGAATACTTTCATTTCGGTTCATTTAACTGTGATTTTCTATGAAACGTACTATAGGTGGGTGGTGGGTGTGAATTCTTGGACTAATCACACATTCATAATTTTCTTTGACATAAACCACTTGATAATTTGTAAGTTGAGATAACCTTGCAGTTTCCTGGGGGAAAATGAGCCAATGACATTTGTACTGTGATTATGACCTGATAGATTTGTAAATGATTGTTGGTTAGAACTATGCTCTAGTGACTAAGAACTTCTTCAAAGGTATGAGTAGGAAGAACAAACGTGGACAAATGAAAATAAAGGCCAAGTCATCTATTGAGTAGAAACAGTGGCTTTTATGTCGATTGGTAACAGGAAATACAAAATAAAAATGGTTGAATTAATGAGTTGTGTACAGTTATCAAAATTATAGGACCATAAAAAAGTTACAACACTGGAAAGAAAGCATATGACAACCGTTAATAAATCTGTGAAGGCCTACAATTCAAGATGTACAAATATCATAGTTACCGGATATTTAGCCAGATGCAACTTATCTGCAAAGATCCCAGTTGCTCGAAAAATAAGCTTGATAGCTTATGATTTCTGGTTGTTTACCTTAATGAAGAACAGATAATTATGTACCTTAATTATTTTGAGAAATAGTTATTCTAAATTAAATTGAAAACAAGTAATAATTTACATAATTATAAACATCATGACGTTCACAGCTAAACTATCTACACTACGCAAATAAATACTCATGGTCGCATGCAATGAATACATTAATTTATTAATCATTCACTGCGCTTTAAAAGGTGAAATCAAGCCATCCAATTATGTGGTTCCTAAACTGAATATTTTAAATAAAGTATGTTTCAACTCCCATTCCCGCCAACTGTTATTTATGAATTTATTAGCATTTACACTACATTTTGTGTCAGGATGCTATAGTTTTATTCATAAATATTTAAGAATTTGAACAATCCGAATAGAAAATAATAGGACTAAATGTATCAACCCTAAGGAAAACATTATAAAATATTACTGAATAATTGAAAGATAACATGTGAAAAACAAAATTCTCACTCAACATACCTGACATCAAACAAAGAAACTTAAGTTTCATTGTGTAGGTTAGGCAAATTTTCCAGCTAGAGGTTATGCATATTTTGCGATCGTAAAACGGAAAGTCACGTGATGGAATCTAGCGACTAAAACTCATTTGTAAATTGAAGAGATGCTTTGATTTCGAATCCGATTTACATATTAAGTTAAGTTCATAGTAATTTACCGACCAATTAATTGACGTGTTATTGTAAACTATAGTATACACCTGACATCATAAATGATCACCTAATATCCTATTAATTATGAATTAAAAACGAAATGAATGACTAAGTATTTGGTGAAACATTATTCATTTCGTTATTGGATTGTGTTTTGAACAACAGATCAGTATTTACTTAAATATATTTCAGATATCTAGGCATCCATATCTATTACATTCCATACTAGATATTTTTTCATAATCAACTGTCAGTGATTTTATTAAATTTTCTGATAAGATAAAAAGCAGTTTGGGAGAATTCTGATGCATTTTATTAATTTGTTATAGGGTAAGTGATTAAGTGACTATTAAGTATCAGTATATTAGAAATTATTGTTAGGATATACAACAACATTGTAGCTTAATTGTTATGCTTGTGGTAAATTTGTCACCATCATATTCAATCATTATGAAATTAGATTTTAGAAAATAATGGGAAGAAACAAAATTACGGAAAATTGAAATGAACCATCAGTAGTTTAAACTGTAGATAATTCTCACTTTATTTATACACCCTATTCATTGTCTCAAATATCAAGCTGTATGTAACAAACAGGTAGCTTACATAATGAACATTCTGCTCATCATATTCAATTATCAAAAGCCTTTAAAATATTTAGAATAAACGCGCTGAAGAAAACTGATAATTGAAGAGCAACTTATGTTTTTTGTATGAACGTCCTTTAGAAATTCAATTTATCATCTTGAAAAAGTACAAATGGCATTTTGAGTAGACTAATAAATCTAATTTTCTCAGTTGAATAAACACGTAGTATTACTAGCAATTACTATTTAACTTATATGACTAAAATTTGCCAAAACAAAGAAATTGGAGTACAATCTTGGAATTATGGATCTAGAGTAAACTAGAAATGACTTGATTATATAAAATAATAAATATAAATGGAGTTCGGAAAACAAATTAAGAAGTGAGTTGTGTTCCCAACTAAATGAGTGGTAAATCATAAAGTAGAACAATAAGTTCCGTTTGTATTAATTATCATAACAGTTGAATCTTTAATGTGTATTCCTTTTGGATGTGAAGGTCAAGTTTAGTTGCAATGGTTTCAGAGAAGATTTTTCGTATTTGCGCTGTATCTCCTGACTAGCAAGTAGCATGCATTTGAACTACAGTAAAAGTTTAGTCTTTTGAGACAGATTCTTTAGGAACTTGTTTAATAAATGAGTATCTCTCTGGACTTCCAGTGTATCCGCTTTGTATATATATGTGAAATGACAAATACAGTTTTCATTGACACCCTAAGGGTATTCGTTAAAGTTTGTTTGATACATTGAAGATCATATTACTACTATTGAGACCAGTTTGAGAAAAAGAAATGTGACTCATAGTTAATTTTACTAGTAGATAGTTTTCGATGATGCTTCATAACGTTATTCTGATGAATATGGATTTTTATTCCTTATCGTTTGATGTTCATAGATGATATTCATCACTGTATTTCCTAAAAACATTGAGTAGTAACGATTTTATTGAATGTATCCTTCGATTACCTTATACTCTTCTTAAAGTTTATCCGATTAGAACGATTTTTGGGATCTATAGAAAAATGATTTCAATAAACTATCTTTATAGTTCTTTGGATAGAAACTGAAAAACTGAAAATATTGTTTATTGAAAGTTTCTTTCAAATATATTAATTTTTGGTGGGTTCCATCATTACTTCGGAAGATTGCTAGGTCCAGAAACTAATAGTTTTTTCTTTTTCATATTTCATTGTAAACTAGATGCTCGAATGAGCTCAATTAAAAGTTTTCGACGGCCATCTTTAATGATTCACACTACTACATGTAATGGATTTATGGATAACTAATTAATCTGTATATTACTTTTTGATTGATTGCCCACAATAGTTTGTTTTGCAAACGTGACACAAATATATTGGTAAAAATGGTCCTAACAGACTTTCCATAGTTACGCTGTTTATTATTGGACTGGATGTTTCTTGTGAATATTCATGATAGCTGTGTTTGTTGTGCCTCCGGTAAGTATATGCTTTTGAAATCTTGATTAATAAGGTCATCTGCTTCTTCTGTTGAGATGTTCGTAAACAGTGTTGGTATTCAACAGTAGACTATGATATTGTTTAAAATGTTTGGTCGATCGTTTTTAGCCAACTCATAAGAAAATAGTAAAAGTGATTCATATCTTTTTAACTCATTGTGTCTTGCCGTATCGCTGATTTAAAGTTTCAAGAGCTCTTTAAACTCTTTAGCTGTACGTTTTCCCAGAGTTTTTCTTTTGACTTTGTTTCTACTTACAGCTATAAATTTAGTTTAATCCTCTAGAATTATTATATTATTCTGCATATAATTACAATTATTCATCAGTACAAACCCAGCATCTATTCCTGGTTTGATTCACAGTAGATTTTTGTCACAGTATCATAAGTATAGCATATTAACGAGCCACTTCCACGATTTTAAATTGCATAAACTTAGTAATTAGAAATGATTTAGCTATATCAACAATTATCGACTTCATTTATCTCATTTGTGATCACTTAGTGACTTTAAACCAGAAAATCTGTGATAGTGGTCTTCACACTTAGCGTGGTATCGATTCCCATAGTAGACTCATATTACATATGAAATTTTGAACTCAGTCGCAAGACTTCAATTTGTATTTTGTCTCGTTTAGGACTAGAAAAGTGAGGTATATACTCCTCTGGAATGTCAGAAACTACTTTAATAACTTTGTGTTTCAATAAACGTCAATTTTCGTAGGTTGTTTTAGCTGTCTCCAACTGTATATCATTAATAAAACTGGTACATTTATAAGATATGCTGCGTGCTGTAATCAATTTGTCACAGTCATTGGCGTCTGTTTTAATACCACTAATTATTTTATTAGTAGATTTATTTTGGGGTTTGGTGTCAAGATGAAGATCTTTAAGAGTTGATAGAAGCGTTATAGATCGTAAACATTTTAAGAATTTAAATGATTCACTGTGAAGTTTACCAGAGTTTCGTAACATAATTAAGCAATCCATTTTGACCAGTCAGATTAAACAAACTTACTACAACATATATTTATGATGAACAAAGGTTAAACTGGAAGTGCATTACGCAAATATAGCACACAGCTGTGAAAAAGTCCGTTCCCTCATTTTATATATATTTAATAAATGAATCGCCTAGTTCTAAAATCATTTTGCATACACTCATCACTCAAAATACACTACATTCATTATAATTTGTTGCATTCTTATCAGCTACATACAGGCATTTAGTGACAAACAGAGTCTCCTATTATCATCAAGAGACCGATTAGGTTATCATGATGTTATGCTACCAAATCATTAGTGTTTTACCAATTTATCATTTTTATCAAAACCTGTTCTGTTTAAATTAATGAATCGTTTTAATTTACGTTTTAAAATATAAAATTTGCATTACAATTTTAAAATTTAATTAAATTGTTTACATTATAAAATGAATTTTTAGTGTTCTGCAACCCTATGCATCAAAATTATTTCATGTCTAATGCATTTAATTGACAATTGTAGATTGATCATTGTATCTTTAGGTTTAACTTTCCTAAAAATGATTTATTATCTTAGAAAGCAGTTACAATGAAGAAGCTTCTTTTACAACGTAATCAAAATCAATGCCACTCGTCTTAGCATATATTACGACCTAATATGAAACAGGTCATTTAGATTGAAAATACTTAACATTCGCATTAAGTACTAAACTAACCACCGAAAGTTTAGACTACTAGAATGTAGCTGATAATTAAAAGAGAAATTTTTCAATCATCATTTAATTCATAGATACAAATGACACTAAAATAAGTGATTGTGCAGACAAAAAGTTGATCATTTGAACATGATAAACAAACCGGTAGATAATTAAATTGTCATTGCAGTTAGCCGATCAGTACCATTAATTCATTGAATTATTTGAGTGAACCACTAAACACCAACTTAGTGATCTGAAGGCTGCGCGACTAACAGGAGGCTAGAGAGTTCCAGGTTCTTAACTAACCAGAACTACTGGGCTCAATACGTAGATGTAAGAGTTGCTGACGTTATGTGGGGTTCCTAATAAAGGTCAGCCGGTGATTTGCAACTGAATGTTCAGTAGCACCTGATATCAAATTCAATAATAATTCTTCATTGTTTCACTGAACACTATGGTATTCTTCTAATGATTCTTACTGTCTGTGAGAGTTGTATGCATCAATTGATCGAATATTTTCCCAACTAAATTGACCCAAGCTCCAACGGTAGCTCTCCTAGGGCTACTACCGATCCCAAGCCCGCGTAAAAATGAGGGTTGAACATGGGGCTAGCATTCCCATCGCTAAAAATACAAGCTTGCTAAGATAAAAGCTAACCAGATAAAACAAACTAAACCATTTAAACTCTGCCTGGGAGTGGAAGGATTGATTATGACGCCTCATGATGTAAGCCGGGGGAGCGGAGAGACAAATCGAAAAGGTGCAGAAATGAAGAGATACAACTTGACAGTGCTCGGAATCAACGAAACCCATTGGACTCAAGCTGGACAGAAAATAATGACTACGGGAGAGATGCCACTATACTCCGGCCACGAGGAGGAAAATGCTGTCATACCCAAGGAGTTGCTCTTTTGATGTCCAAAAAAGTACTTAATGCATGGACCCATGATCATTAAAGCATCATTCAAAACAATGAAGAAGAGGATTACAATGAATGCTATCGAATGTTATGCACTAACCAACGACGCAACGACGAGGACGATGATCAGTTTTAGGATAGACTGCAATTAGTTATAGCGAAGTGTTCAGGAAATGATCTAATAGTAATCCTGATGAGGGACTTAAACGCCAAAGTCGGAATGGACAACACTTGATATGTGGAAATCATGAGATGACAGGGACTATGAGAAAGAAAAGAGAATGGTGGAAGATTTACAAGCCTATGCGCCTTCGACAAAATGGTAATAGGTGGTACAATATTCCTACAAAAACGCGTACACAAGGCCAGATTGGTCTCATCATATCATACTACAGAGAATAAAATCGATCAT
The DNA here is from genome assembly GCA_034768735.1 of Schistosoma mekongi. Classification (NCBI taxonomy): domain Eukaryota; kingdom Metazoa; phylum Platyhelminthes; class Trematoda; order Strigeidida; family Schistosomatidae; genus Schistosoma; species Schistosoma mekongi. The sequence goes on along the minus strand of CM068308.1, from coordinate 20,344,674 downwards.
ATATGCATCAATAAAAAATTCAGAAGATCCATAGAAGATATGCGAACAAGGATAGGAGCTGACATAGCTTCAGACCACTACCTGGTGGTCGCCAAAATGAAAATGAGGCAAATGAGGCAGTGGACAACTGAAGTAATAGCATTACAACGGTTCAATACAGCCTTTCGCCGAAATACTGACAGATTCAAGGAATTCAATACAGCTCTCAATAACAGGTTTCAAGCCTTACATGACCTACCGATAGAAAAAACCACTATGTACAACAACTTGGAAGGAATCAAAGAAATACTAACTTCAAATATTCAGGAAGATCTAGGCCGCAAGAAGCACCATTATAAAAAATTGACCTCCACTGAGACTCTGAAAAAATTCAACAAAGGATGAACAAAAAGACAGAAATCATCAACAGCCTAACAAGAGCAGAAAAAATCAGGGCACAAACTGAATCTAGAGAAACAAATAAGAAAGTAAAGAAGAGCATTAGAGCCGACAAGCATCAATATATATATCAAAGGCCTTGCAACGACAGCAGAAAAACTACAAAAGAGTGAAACATGAAACAGGTACACGACACAACGAAGAAATTGGCAGACAAACATGGTAAACCAGAGCGACCGGTCAAGAATAAAGAAGGCAAAACACTCACTGAGATTCAAGAACAAAAGAATAGGTGGGGAGAACACTTTGAGGAACTCTTGAATATTCCAGCCCCACTGAACCCACCGGACATCGAAGCAGTACTTACAGATCTTCCGATAGATGTCACTTCACGAACGATGGAAGAAATCAAGATGGCCATCAGACAAATCAAAAGTGTAAAAGCAGCAGGACCTGACAATATATCAGGTGAAGCACTCAATTCAGATATCGATCTAACAGCAAGGATACTCCACATTTTATTCAAAAAGATCTGGGAGGAAGAACAAGTGCCGACAGACTGGAAAGAAGGACATCTTATCAAGATACCTAAGAAAGGAGATTTGAGCAAATGTGAGAACTATAGAGGGATCACGCTACTGTCGATACCAGGGAAAGTCTTTAACAGAGTATTGTTGAACGGAATGAAAGATTCAGTGGAGGCTCAACTTCGAGATCAACAAGCCGGTTTTCGTAACGATCACTCGTGCACAGACCAAATCGCAACACTATGGATCATCGTTGAACAATTTATTGAATGGAACGCGCCACTGTACATCACCTTCATTGATTATGAGAAGGCGTTTGACAGTGTAGATAGGAGAACATTATGGAAACTTCTTCGACGATACAGCATACTAGAGAAACTCGTCAACATCATCCGGAATTTTTAAAACTGACTACAGTTCAAAATTGTGCATGCAGGACAGCTGACAGATACATTTCCATTAAGGACCAGAGTCAGGCAAGCTTACCTACTTTCACTTTTCCTCTTACTTCTAGTGGTTAACTGGGTCATGAGGACCTCCACATCTGAGAGGATGCACAGAATTCGATGGACAAGTAGGATGCAACTCGATGATTTGGACTTTGCATATGATATCGCTATTTTAGCCCATACTCACCAACAAATGCAACTGATGACAACCAATGTAGCAGCAGCCTTAGCATCAGTAGGCCTGAACATACATAAGGGAAAGAGCAAGATCCTCAAATATAACACACGGAGCGCCAACCTAATCGAACTTGATGGAGAAACTCTAAAAGAAGTGGATATCTCACATATCTGGGAGGCACCATCGATGAACAAGTAGTGTTCGATGCAGAAGCATAGGCAAGGATTGGCTAAGCAAAGGCAGCATTCCTACAGTCGAAGAACATCTGTGACTCAAAGTAACTGTCAAACAGTCTCAAAGTCAGACTCTTCAATTCGAATGTCAAGACAGATATGTGCTTCATGGAGCAGACGTGTGGGGAACTACTGCGAATATCATCATAATGGTACAAGTATTTATAAACAACTGTCTAAGCAAGATACTGAATATCCGTTGGATAGAAACCATTAGCAACAGTCTACTATGGGAGAGAACAAATCAACTTCCAGCCGAAGAGGAAATTAGGAAAGGACGTGGGAAAAGGGGATAGGACATACATTGCGGAAATCATCGGACTGCATCACGAAACAAGCATTAACATGGAATTCTGTTGGGAATTTGAAAAGTGGAAGGCCAAATAACACACTGCGTCAAGAATTGGAAGCAGATATTAAAAGGATTAACAACAATTGTAAACAGCTGGAACGGATTGCTCAGGACAGAGTTAACTGGAGAATACTGGTGAGCGGCGTATGCTCCTCTGTGACGGTTAACGGGCATAAGTAAGTAAATTGATCCAAAATTAATTTCACTCACTTTATGATATTTAATTAAATTTTTTCCGGTGTTTCATACCAATTTATAAGGCAATTGAAATAAATGATATTTTTAAGGTAGCATTCAACGTATAAAGATTGTGATTTTCAACTTTATAGTAGTTCAGATTCGTTTCCAACATTTAATAGTATTTTTCTATCATTTTTTTTAGATTACATCCCACATAAATTGGTTTGTAGTAATGAACTTAAAAAGTATTTTGATTACAAATATTCATCGGTTGGCATCAACGTTGTTGGTATTAGTTGTAACTATAATTTATGCATTTGTTACAAACACCTAGAATTTAAATATCAGTACATGTACTGTGTAGGCTGGAAAGTAGTATAATAAATCAATTAAACTATCAATGAAGAATGCAGTAACATATTTTTGAAAAATACCTCTTTTATGTATAGAGATAAACTGTTTGTCTTAGTGACATGTAACAGACAAGACGTAGGGTAGTCTCTAGATTTACCCGATTAAGAACATGGATAGTTGTTACCCACAAGGAGATAGTTATCATCTATTAAACAAAATAGCATCAAAAAATTTTAAAAATAAATAGATTTGGCTGACTATTTAAATATGATCTGTAAGTAAGTTAACTTACTTTATGTACATAGCTCACATTTTAAATGCTTGTCCTTAGACTAGAGAATAGTAGCCGTAGTTGTGTCTTATTAATTTTTAGTGATGAGTAGTTTTGATTGGTCAAGTTTCCTATTAGTTTATAGTGCAAGTGACCTGACACTGCCTGAGCTATTTTCTTATACGATGTGATTACACATAGTCCGTATGAATCTGAAGATATACAAAATAATAAACCCAACTGACAACCTTTACTTCAATATAAAAATAACTGATATCTCAAAACCTTAAAGTTCGATGGTATTATTAAATGATATTGGTGAACATTTCAAATTAATAGTTTACAATAAGCTTGTATTTTCCCGTAGCCTAGTGGTGAACGCGGTGGCGTTAGGCACGAAGCAGACTAAGTTCGAATCCTAGTGTGAACATCAACATTTGGATGCAGGTACATCCAGCTTATGAGTACCGAATAGGACGAAATGCGCGTCCTGACTTCCGTTTGCCAGTCACAATCAAACTTAAATAAATTAATAGTTTGTTTTAAACTGAATTTCAGCTTTTATTAATAATGTTGGCACCCGGCAAATTGTTCATATTTTTGTAGTTTTATCCATGTGCAAAATAGTTGGTACCTTGAAAACAGAACAATCTAGATTACTTAAAATTTAATTTAGAAGTTTCGATGTAGTTTCACCTATCTGAAGAAAATTCAGTTAGTTGGAATTGTATGCTATGTATGTTCGTTAAGTAAATGGTATTTTATCTGGCTACAGTAGCGTTGTCAATTACGGTAACTAATAAGTAATTAAAGAAAATGAAGTGATTCATTTTGATAATGAATATCCGTAATTTACAATTTTTCTCAAGGAACGACATTATGAATTGTCAGAAATATTATTACTGATGACAGATTTCTCAATTCAAATGTAAATAATTCACTGATCAACAAGCTAGTAAACGATACTACTTAACTCTACCCAATGAGGTGTATGCATTTCTATACATACTATTTGTATTTTTAAACTGAATAGTTATTTTTCATGATGAGGGATTGTTTGCAAAATGTATTTAGGACTGGTTGAAAAAAAGTAATAAGTATCGATATGAATAACAAAAGAAGGCAGTGAGAACAGAATAAAGATACAAAAAAGGGAAAGAATATTTAGTAACTCTAAAAAACTAGTTGTAATTTTCTTATATAAATTAAGAATGAGATTGATTTTGTTGGTTTAGCACAACATGAATATTCAGTTAATTACAAGATTAAACATATCCGAACTATATTGATGACGTTGTTAATTTGCTGCTGTATGAAAATACTACCTGTTTTCTGAAACCATTTTACGTCACCATTATTTAATATCTGTATCATAATATGGAAATGAATCGCGTAGGCTATCGAAATTTTCTGTCACCGGTGTTAGGCTGTCGATTATTTTCATATTTTCATTCAGGTAATGAATCACATACCTGAACAACTACGATGTTCAATGGTAGGAATAAATAAAATGTTGTCTGATCAGTGTCATTATTACTTAGATTATGCCATTAACTAGACTTAATAAACATTTTCTATAAATGTACTTAATACATTTCAGATGGTATAATTACATTGAAATATATATAATTTGATAACAGCACACTTATTACTGTGGATACATTTCACGATGTTGTGACCCTGTTCATCTTCTTCTGATTTCCAGAAGTAAGTAAATATTATTAATCATACTAATACTGAAAATGCCGCCATAAAAACAAAGATTTTGTGGATATTCATTTACATTAAGTTTGTAAAACATGTCAGATATTTTCACTACATAAAAAAGTTCAAGAATTACATGATTACTTTTTCAACTTTACTTATTTTATCTACCATATGATTAATAACTTTAAAAATGTTACTCGTTTAAAATTAACATATGTGAAAACGCTAGTCAATGTAACAGATATGTTATTTGTCTCATGCATATACTACAGATTTTCACCACGTATATAATCCGTACAAGGTAAATGCCTAGCTGTAGTAAGTTACCTTTTATACTGTCTGTCGTATATTTTTTATACATGATAGGTAAACAGGGCAGGAGCTCAGCTTAATAATAAGAAGTAAACTTTTACTTTACAAGCCTTTCGGACATGAATGTAATATTATTCCTGTGTACGTAAGAGTGTAAGCAATCAAGTTCAGTACTATAATTGAAGCATATAATCTCTTTATTGTTGTGTGGATTTATTGCCGATAATTCTTCTTCATAATGTGAGTAGTGTGTAACAGAAATAACATAATACAAGTCATCTTCTCTCATATAAAAAATGCGTTGAAAACGCTTTGTTGTTAGTTATGATTCTTAAAAAGAATTTTTCCTGATTTATTGTTGACTATAAAGACCATCAATTAAGTAAACATATCGACAACCGCAGTATAGAAGTATAAGAACCCTGACATAAGGAACATTATATTATCATAACATGGTGGTGAGAGTTTGTAAAATGACAATTCCTAATTTTGTATAAATGCATTTCAGAAAACATAAATTTCTGGAAGAAAATATACATACGGTCAATAATAACATTACATTTTAAGAATAGTATTCTATCTTAGGTTTATCAGTGTTCTTCAAAGGTACCAGAACCATTTAACTGTTTTAAACATAGGCCTATCATATATCATATTTCTCCGTCTACAATAATCACCACCAAATAATGTTAAATATAACCGTATTAAATTGTAGACAGTGTATATGGTAGTACAAAATAATTCAAAATACTTGACATTACAGAAAAAAAGACAAAATTCTTAGTTGCATCGTAATTACAAACACTTTTGAGAGTTTCACAGTTGTAATATATTATAATAATCTTTTGAAGTAGAAATATTCATTTTACCTATCGAATGGTATTATGATAATCCCAACTGATTTTTAAGTTGAAGTAACCTTGGTACATTCAATCTTTAGTTAGACAATATTAAATTGAATAGTTATCTGTTCATTTTTGTAATAGTTATTTCTAAGTTAAAAAGTTATCTCAGTATCCATTAAATGAGAAACATATCTAATAAAGTTCTCAATCTCTTTTAGAAACATATTACTGAAATATATTGGTATGATTTCATTTATATATACTAATTTGATTATGATTAACGTCTTTAGTGTATGGGTTTCAATCTCATTAGAAATACTGATAAGTCTTACTGACAAAAGCCATTATCAAAACAGTTACAGTTAATAATCCTTAGCTAACAATCATGTAATAGATCTGTCGGTGGGTGTCTACTCGTTGACATAAATATCTTTCTAGTATGTTCGTACATATATGCATTCACATAAACAGTTAAAGAGAAAAAGAAAATTATTACCTACTTATTACATTTAGGCAGATACTTCTTTATCTTTTAGTAAAACATATTATGTTCTGTATGTTTGAATCCAGTTTGATTTTTATAACATTACTTTTCGGATTGCAGAAAATTTATAACTTTTAAAATTCTCAGTCAAATCCCACTAAAGAATGGAAAAGATATCATACTATTATCTGTTCACATTTAAAATGCACTTTGGTTTATTGTGACGCATACATGCAACTTAAAAAAACTACTAACTAGATTCATACCCACAGCTTATATCAGTATGTGTTATGTAATCTTTAAAGAAAATACATTTGACAAACACCCTGGTTTGATATATCTGTTCACAGAATCAATTGTTCTTCACATTACTCCTATCACCTCACTAAGAGTGCTTCTAACAAACGGGCTAAAATATGCAGGTAAAGATTTATCGTTCTAAAAGTCGAGATTTGAATACGTTAATTTCCTAGAATTTGTACACAAAAACGAAGAAATTAGATGTGGTAACAGGTTGATCACTGTTTGTAAATACCTAATTTATGTCAGGAGAATACTAAATATTATAGATTTAAACAAGTACAAACTGACTTAATGGATTATAAACATTCCACCTTCATAATACCATATCATTTAAAACAAAATATTTATAAGGTATATATATTTTATTAAACATGAAATAATCTTCACATCTTAGTTGCGTGTTCATTTTAAGATATTAATGTAACAATGATTTATAACATGAATAATTACATAATTTTTATGTACTAATTCCTAAATGATGACTAGACAGTATTAAGAAACACCTGTAATTAAGCAAAATGTATAATGCCGTCAAAAGTTGTTATGACAGGAACGTGAGACTAATTGCTTGACATGACAGAACGTGTTTGATGATCGGTTAGTTAATCAATCTGAATACTTGGTCAATCGATGAATGTTTTCCACGTTTGTTGTCGTTATGATGACAAACGTTGTTATGACTGATGCGTATGTTTAATTAATTAGTATGATCTTCCATACACGAAGTAAAAATAACAAACTACAATGAGAGAACTTAGTCGGTCCCTGTATATTTTCCTGATATCCGTCAGTCTCAAGCCAGATTAGAAAGAACACAACGTTGATGAATCAACTAGATAGAATCAGCTTAGACTTTAAACAATCCTTTATATATACATAAAACTTGACCAATCAGTCAGCCAATAAGAGGATTTATATCAATAAAAAAAATAAAAATAACTGTGAACTGGAGTAGCGTGTACACAGTTGATTAACTATGGTTTATCGACAAGAAATGATATACTAACAGTTAATGTGACAAAACGGGAGGATGGGGCGAGGAGAGCGTGATAATAATAGGAATAAAATGTCCACTCTGTATACAAGCAAAATAAATAGACTAAAGAAATAGACCACCTAATCAATTTTAGAAAATAATTAATCTTCGTTAGATGCCCGACATATGGAGAACACTTGTAATTAAAAAAAGGTAATGCTAACCCACAACAATAGATTTCATATCAGTTATTCTCAAATGTTATTTTCATTTCAAGCTGTAGTAACAGTTTCATAGCATAAAATGTTACTGACTATCATTTATATTATTAATATATTGGAGATAAAACTAATCAAGATGTAAATGAAACGTAAGTTTAATCATATAAATAGAATATACGAAAGTTTGATTAAGTCTCAGATTTACAGTAATATTTTAAAAAATGGAAGTAGGTTATACCTAGTAATGTTTTGCAAGGGTGATCTTAAAAGAGTCATAAAATATGTCAATATGCAAAGTATGGCGTCGTATTAATGTATAGCAGTTTTAACCATAATAATCGATATTATCATAAACACGAAATGCTGTGTAATTAAAATGTATTTGGATCTTCCCGTTGATTTATGATGCACTGAGATTGATCAGTCTTTGTTACCATATATGCATTCTGAGCGGTTTGAGTAGCTAAAATTCACAAGCATAGTTTGGGTTGGACTCCGACTAGCAAGCAGAATCCAGAATGAGCGTTTCATCCTTTTTAGGACTTGTTGACTGGACGTGCTTGCGTTCCAGTGTTGATGTGCACACTGGGATTCGAACCCAGTTTGCTTCAGGCCAAACGCCACCGAATTCAAAACTAGACTACCGAGTCTAGAGACTGATCAATATAAATTCATGACAAATCAACAGGCGGATCCAAATACATTTTAACTATATATACTTATCCGTTGCACAAGTGTGGCTCTCTGGATTGAGTAGTCCTATGGTGAACACGTTGGTGCTTGACATGAAACGAGTTAAGTTCGAGTCCTGATGTGATCATTAACACTGGGATACAGGCATACCCAGATGTCAAATCCAAAATATGACGAAACGCACATCCTAAATTCCATTTGCCAATCACAATATAACCTAAACAATAGAATAAGTTATTTCACATTTATTGATAGTTTATACATTAAGATGCATAAGTACTGTATTTTCCATATATAAAGTTATTTCGTTAGAGAACAGAATTATCAGATTCATTCAAAGGTATACACAAAATTTGTTCTAAGTTTATTAAATTTATTTTTTTGATGTAATTCCCGGGTTTTTTTTACAAAACATCTGTTCACTTATATGAAACTAAAGATGAATTTGTAAATTTTGTTCAGAAAATATGTTCAGTTTTTTTTTAAATATTAATCTTTATCAGATAATTTGTTTGTGTTGACTGCTCAAATTAATTTATTTTATTTGAAACTGTCAAAAAGGACTACTTGTAACTAAATAGAAACATGTAAACTAATGTAAACTAATGAATTATTTGTTTAAATGTACTTCAACAATCTGCACTAATTAACTTATCATCTAAAATTATGTTCATAAGAAGTTATAAAGTATTTTAAGCAAATTAACATGATACTATCATAACTGCATGAAACTATTATTTTTCATGTTATTAAAATTAACTTATTTTTCTTCTTTTGTACAACTAAAACATTTTATCTTGTACGTACGGTGTTAAGTTGCATTATTTATCATGTCTACATGGCTATAAAACAAGTTGTATCCAACCATTCGAAAATTATTTATTTACTCACTGTTGTGTAAGCGTTAACAAAACTAAGTAGAATATGAATGCAGCGAACTGTTTTTTCTCTTTCACAATCCATGAAATTAAAAGTTTCATAAAATCTAAAGTTATATCAACACAGAATAAGCTTGCACCTTCCCGTTGATTTGTCATGGACTGAAACTTGTCAGCCTCTATTGCTATATGTGAATCCTGAGCGGATTGCCTCGACATAGCAATAGTACACAAGTATCATTTGGGTTTTATTGTGACTGGTAAGCAAAATCCAGGAAGCGCATTTTGTCCTATTCGGGACTCGTCTGCTGGATGTATTCGCATCCAAATGTTGACGTTCATACAGGGATTCGAACTCATTCCATTTCGTGCCAAATGTCACCGAGCTTACCACTAGATAACTGACTCCAAAAAGTCACACTTGTGCAAAGTTTTTATATGTTATTAGAATAAACTTGTATCCTCCCGCTGATTTGTACACCCAGCCGATGAGTCCCAAACAGGACGAAAAGCTCGTCCTGAATTCCGCTTACCAGTCACAATCAAACTTAAATTATAACAACTTAGCTTCTGATTTTTAGACTTTACTGTTTGTAGCTTTAAAACGTATTGACAACACTGCCTTCTTTGAGATGAATAAATTAATCGTCGATTTTCCGCTGCAATCCTACATGACTTCTTCAGCTCAAACTTTTTATATAAAAATCCAAAGAAAATAACTCTCTCGAAATTGTTCTTATTTCTAACACAAATCTTTTTCATCATCGTTACACATAAAAAAGATTGGTATCGATTAGTGCAAGATAGTAATGATTTACTTGAAAGATATTGCATGCTATTCGAGATGCCTTATTAAATGTAGTTTCGATTGAACTAGATATCATAAGTATAAAACCAATTGGTTTGGTAATGATCAACGATTATCACAATTTGCAATTTTAGCTTTTAAGAAAATTAAAGAATTGATAAAGAAGACAAACAAATGTAATGATGTAGAGACATTCTAAATATTAACATTTTATAAAACATGAAATTTCCCTGAGTATTTTTTAAATCTGAAATGTATTCCAAGTAGGCTTAAAGAAATTATATTAAAATCTTGATTGAAACTTAATAGTTTCCCTTAAATGTATATATTTTTTCAAATCAACCTTTTGTTGGAAATAGGAAGTGTTAAATACTTACTTTCCTAGAAAAATATTTGTAAAATGCATTTTTATTACACTGCACGAAATAATAAACCGAACGACAATTTTAAATATTTTAAAGTTGACGTTCTCAGGGTGGAGAGATAATTTGTTTTGTTAAGCGAACTGTTCTGGTTCCACAGTTGATACAACTCGATAAAGTAAAATTATAGTACAGTTGTTTTAGTATATATCTGCTGTTAAATTATTTGTCTCAGGAACTGCTTGATATGTTTATAACAGTTTTATCATTAGTTAGTTAGCTGATTATGTATTGATCATCTGACTTTGTAAATGATCTAATTTATTCATTCGTTTATTTAATCATATGACCATGTCGTCTCTTACTCCGGCCAAGCACCTTTAAATTACTAACTGAATTTTCGCAAAGTAACCGAAAACTTTCATGGTTAGTCGATCGTCTGAAAACGCGACAGTAACTAAATAAACACCATACGATGCATTTGATAAAACTGTTGATATCTTCTGTGGAAAGAGAGTCCGTCTCTAAAAGTGCCGTAAGTATATTTAACATCATTTTAGACGCGAAGGTAGTAATTAGGGTGAAACAGTAAATCAACAAATTATATTGTAGTGTATACTAAAACAATATTACAACAGTTCAATATAGCCTTTTTTCAAAATACTGACAAACTCATGGAATTCAAAATAGCTCTCAGCAACAGGTTCCAAGCCATGCATGATCTACTGAAAGTAGGAGAAACTACTATGTAGGACAACTAGGAAGGAATCAAAGAAAAACTAGCTTAGACGTGTCAGGAGGTACTAGGTCTCAAGGAACACCATTATAAAAAAGGGTCTCCACTGGGACCTTGAGCAAAATTAAACTAATGAAGAACGAGAAAACAAAGATAATCAACAGCCGAATGAGAGCAAAGAAAATCAAGGCACAAACTTAATACGCAGAAGCAACTAAGCAGGTAAAGAAGAGCATTCGAGCCGACAAACGAAAAAGTATCAAAGGCGCTGCAACGACAGCGAAGAAAGCTTCGAGAGAAGGAAATATTAAAAAGTTATATAACACAACAAAGAGACTAGCGGGCAAATTTGCTAGACCAGAGCGACCAGTCAAGAACAAAGAAGACAAGACACTCACTGAGATTCAAGAACAAAAGAATAGGTGGGTAGAACACTTTGAGGAACTCTTGAATAGACCAGCTCCACTGAACCCATTGGACATCGAAGCAGCACCTACTCCACTAACGACGTAAGAAATTAAGATGGTCATCAGGCAAATCAAAAGTGTAAAAGCAGCAGGACCTGACAATATACAACCTGAATCACTCATGTCAGATATTGATGTATCAACAAGGATAATCCACGTTTTATTCAGAAGGATTCGAAGAGAAGAACAAGTGCCGGCAGACTGGAAAGAAGGACATCTTATCAAGATACCAAAGAAAGGAGATTTGAGCATGTATGAGAACTACAGAGGGATTACATTACTGTCAGCACCAGGGAAAATCTACAACAAAGTATTGTTGAACAGAATGAAAGATTCAGTGGAGGCTCAACTTCGAGATCAACAAGCCGGTTTTCGTAACGATCACTCGTGCACGGACTAAATCACAACACTATGGATCATCGTTGAACAATCAGTTGAGTGGAACTCGTCACTGTACATCACCTTCACTGATTATGAGAAGGCGTTTGACAGTGTAGATAGGAGAACATTATGGAAACTTCTTCGACGATACAGCATACTAGAGAAACTCGTCAACATCATCCGGAATTTTTAAAACTGACTACAGTTCAAAATTGTGCATGCAGGACAGCTGACAGATACATTTCCATTAAGGACCAGAGTCAGGCAAGCTTACCTACTTTCACTTTTCCTCTTACTTCTAGTGGTTAACTGGGTCATGAGGACCTCCACACCTGAGGGGATGCACAGAATTCGATGGACAAGTAGGATGCAACTCGATGATTTGGACTTTGCATATGATATCGCTATTTTAGCCCATACTCACCAACAAATGCAACTGATGACAACCAATGTAGCAGCAGCCTTAGCATCAGTAGGCCTGAACATACATAAGGGAAAGAGCAAGATCCTCAAATATAACACACGGAGCGCCAACCTAATCGAACTTGATGGAGAAACTCTAAAAGAAGTGGATATCTCACATATCTGGGAGGCACCATCGATGAACAAGTAGTGTTCGATGCAGAAGCATAGGCAAGGATTGGCTAAGCAAAGGCAGCATTCCTACAGTCGAAGAACATCTGTGACTCAAAGTAACTGTCAAACAGTCTCAAAGTCAGACTCTTCAATTCGAATGTCAAGACAGATATGTGCTTCATGGAGCAGACGTGTGGGGAACTACTGCGAATATCATCATAATGGTACAAGTATTTATAAACAACTGTCTAAGCAAGATACTGAATATCCGTTGGATAGAAACCATTAGCAACAGTCTACTATGGGAGAGAACAAATCAACTTCCAGCCGAAGAGGAAATTAGGAAAGGACGTGGGAAAAGGGGATAGGACATACATTGCGGAAATCATCAGACTGCATCACGAAACAAGCATTAACATGGAATTCTGTTGGGAATTGGAAAAGTGAAAGGCTAAATTACACACTGCGTCGAGAAATGGAAACAGATATTAAAAAGATGAACGACAACTGAAAACAGCCGGAGAAGTTTGCCCAGGAAAGAATTAAATGAAGTATTCTGGTGAGCTGCCTACGCTCCTTTGTGAGGTGTATTGGGCGTAAGTAAAAGTTAAAGTAAAAATTAAAACAGGTTCCTTTATCTGACCTCAGAAATGTATACATTTTCAACTGTATTATTTACGTACAATACAATAATTAAAGTGTAATCAGTGATTTATGAACTTTATTTATAGTTACGTATTTTGTTACTGACTAATCTTTCTTCAAAGTGTCTAGAATGTACATTCTGTTTTCTCCTGTTTAATTAACATAAGTTTTTGATTTTAAATTTACATATTTACACTATCAATGTTAAATTAGTCAATGAATAATTAAATCTACAGCAAGTGATTTGAATTATATTAAATATGATAAGTTAAAACAAGGATACTTATTACGAATTAAGTTATGATGAGTTAGTAGACACAGCAAATATTCAACCACATCACCCAAAACAACTTAAAACAGAGATTTTAAGTTTTGGGTACTAATAAAATATACAACAGATCCTTATTGATAATTTTGTCAATCCAATGTCAAGTACAGTGCTACTACTGAATTTACCACTTCAAATTTTAAATTTGAGATGGTTTAGTTTATACTTTGTTTGATTATTCAGTCAGATAAGAGTCCATTTATGTAAGTACCAAAATATAGGAGTATTAAAGTAAAGATCACTGAGGAAATATAGTAGTTTTGAAGTGATTAATAAAATCCCTTTTTTAAAGTTTTGTATAACTCATTATATGCAACAGTTATTGTTTGTAAAGATCACGTAAAGATTGATAATGTGACTGAATTACTGAATTGAGGCAAAAATTATTGTTCTGAAGGTTGAAATGTTTATTGCTTGTAAACGTTCACATCACTTGTAGACATTTTTGTTATTATATCGGTAAACAAACTATATTTGGCCATAACAATATTGACTTGATATATATCCTATCGGTAAATAAATCTCATTCATTTTTGTTGTCGTCGCTTTTTTCATCTAAATCGATCTGATATAAAATAAACCTATTTTTTTCATTTAACATAAGAATTTTAACTACGTAGTGTTAAGCAATGAAATATTTGTCATTCATCAAAAGCCAACTAAAAGTTAATAATTGGCTAAATAAAACCAATTTGTGTACGGAAACAAGGTGACAAGTCCGTTTCACTCAGTCGTCAACTCATTACAGTAACACATTATTCAAAATAAGTAGACTTTGTAAGTTAACTCAGCCGTTGACAATTGTGTGAAAATGATATCGTTTAAATTTGTACAAATATGTATTTGATAATAAGTTATTTCAATGATGAGACATAGTAACATATTTCATTATGTCAAAAGGCCTAATCACAAAACTAAGTCGTCTACTATGGTTTTTCAAAAATTGTCTCATTATGAGTATAGAGTTGTTACTATCCGCACTTTCAAATATGCTAGATGTATATCATCTGTAATAGAACGTAGTTCCAGTGAACAATAGTGTAACAAAATGGTTAAGTTGGATTATAAAACTGAAATAGTAATATAATACTGCCAAGGTGTCACTGTATAATATCTACATACTTTATTGCTGGAAAGTTGAAATTAAATACAATCACTTTTATTGTTTAAACTTCGTGGATCATGAGAATTCTCATTTCAAACTTATTTGATGTCACTAGTTAGCATCATCACGTTATTCATAATTACTTAATCACAAGTTATTCGAAGTACTACACATCATGACCAACGGATACAAGATGTAATTGATAAATGATGCGTAGTTGTCATTTTGCTAGTAGATTGAATAATTTTCTGTAAGTGTTAATCAGTTTCAAAATTTAATTTAAAATTTGTATCAAAACTGTGTAATAGAGTTGTATGCACATACCACCTAGATATGTTGCATAGACTATCAAATTAATTGCATAGAAAGAGATGACAAAAACTTAGCAAACTGGTACCAGCAATTAAACGCCATTTATCTTTCTTTTAGATTCTTCATTTCTAAATGTAAATGAAATGCAATTAACTTTCTTTCATACGAATTACATGTGAAGAACAGTCAGGAGGGTCAACGAGTGAATTGATGCACACACAACAATAGTTATAAATAAATATTTGACTTATTATTAATAGACATATTGTTTTTCATTTACTTGACAATAAGTAAGAGGTTGACATCTCAATTTTTTAAAAGTATTCAATAGTCGTACAGTATCCAGTTTTGTATATTTTATTGAAACTGTTGACGTTAAAGAACTGAAACCATACTCATTTATTCAGAAGTCACAGTGGTAATTTAATTGGTGCCTTGAGAATTCTTATCTCGAACGTTTAATTGCATAACCACTTAGTTCACGCCTTTAGTCGTTAATTATTTTGTAAGCAATATTCATTGTTATTCTGCTAATCGATTCGCTATTTTTTAAGTGACGTATGACTTTCATTATCTAAAAAGTCTGTCACTAAGTTTAAAAATACTTTCCTCTTAAGTGTCCAATATTGGCTATTGCATATTTATTATTTTTCCATGAAATTCTTAACTTACATGATATAATGTATGTACAGTAACCACTAAAATAATGATTATTTTTATTGCCTCTGGGTTGTAAAGTAGCTGAAAAGAAGCTACGAAATAAACTTACCCATCATATTCCCCTAAGTTTGTTGCTGTTTAATTTTTTAGAGAATGTATATTACTAACGAATAATAAACCACCCACTTGTATGCAAGCTTTTACATTTTTGAAGAACTGTAACACAAACTTGTAGAATGATTTTTGTCATTTCATTGTGAAAAGGAAAATAGTTTCGCTTGGAATGTATTTCTGAAGTCTTCAGAAAGCAAATAACCTTAATTCATTATTTATATCAATTTAAATGACAGGTGATCTTATACTTATGCGATAAAATCTAGGTAGTAATGCATAAATACTACTTAATATTGGAGAACATTTTCTGATGTTATCCAACTTGAGTTCCATAACAACCCTTTAAATATAAAACTCTACCTTTGAAAATCGTTAGTTTCGATCTATTTTTGAAATTATAATGGTAGAAATAAGAGAAAGGTGTTGTTAGTGAATGCGTAGAATCAACAAAATCGTCTCTTACCCTAGTTGGAAAATCTAGCCTGAAATCTTGACTTTCTAAACTGCGTTGAATTTGATATTTTGCCATCTAGTTTTAGAGTCTCTAACCATTACCATCAAGGCGTATACAATGCGTAACCATTAAGTAATGAATAACAGGACATTTGTCTAGTTCTTTATAGTGCTGACCAAGCTCTAAAGATTAAGTTTCCACGTGTCGTCTACATAAAGGTGTGTATATGTACGTCAACCTTTCAACAGTGACTAGCTACAATTAATTTTCATGTAAAGGCGTTTTTAACCTATTTCACATATATGGGAACCATTTTCTTCAGTGTAATGTATCGAAAATTCGTCATGCTTCAACTTTAGTTTTTCAGTGATAAGCTTAGCAACAGTCTGTCAGACTAAGGTGCATGTGTATAGAAACTGTAATTATGTGTAATTATTCGGTTTAGTAAATTTAAATTGTAGTACTTTACTGAGTCGTCTGAAAGTAAGTAGCCTATGTATTTGAACGGCTTACTTTTGTGGGATAAACAATGAAGAAACAATATTTCTTCTGTATTAAATTAATTAGAAGAACCTGATATATATCGCTTAGATGAATGTTTTTTATTTATAAAAATATAGTAATCACATTCGTCTCTGTGGAGTCTTAACCACTCAGGGGTTTTGTTGTTTGCATTAATTTAGTTTCTTTCAATGGATGGATACAAATGTCTGCTCAATTAGTGAAAACCCACAAATAACTGATATTACAATGTGTGAGCAAACGAAAACACAAATGTCGATGATCATTTTTGGTTATTAGAATACGTGATTTAATAACAAAATGAATACTAGATACTGCTGTAAGTCAAATAAACCACATGATAATGACAGACATGATATTTAGGAGAGTTATCATGAATGATATATATTCAATCAAAGTAAAATCTATACAATTTTGATAGAGATGGTTATTTTTGTGGATATTGGTATTTTTAGTCGATTGAATGTGTCACAGATTGATGTTGGAGAGGTACCAATAAGAAGCGGGAAGCGCTGGACAGCTATTTCGTTCTAGTAAAAATACCAGTATCCACAAATGTAAACATCTTAATTGAACTCTAATATCCAGCTCACTAGTAACTAACTTCAGGAGGTTCCTGAAGCTGTAGTGAGAATTCGTGACTGGTTGACTTCCGACTTGTTGGGAGAGAGACAGTTACCACCAATGACAATGGGTGAATGTCACGCGATATATATATATTTTCAAAGATTGATAGATGTAAGAATTATACCAGTAGATGCCAATCCAGTGATGCGGACGGTTAGGCGCTTTCTGTCAATCTGAAGCCCTTGGTGAGGGATTTGAGGTGCTCACTGCTGAGGAGTTCCGTACTAGAACGATAAACTTTGGTTGCCGATCAAATTTGCTAAGCAATTTACAAAATACTGTCTCACTGTTTTTAGTGGTACTTGACTTCCAAAAATATCATAAGCACGGAATGACGAATTCAGTTTTCTTTCTCTAATTATCATCGGTTAAAAAGCAAGATGTTTTAACGGAGTTGAAATTACTTGAATTTGAATGAAACCTGTTGTAAACACTCATTTGTATAGTATAGTGAAGAAGTAAAAGGAGCTGAAGAGATTAGGTAAAATATTTCAAAATCACATCGTATTTAAAAGATCATTGTTAAACAATAATAGTAGCCAGATAAGTAAGAAGCAAGTGGTTGCTCACTTAGCAAACATTGATCACGAATAAGAATAAAATAAAGTGAATAGAGGTCAATTAATTTCAAATAATTTACTCAACATATTGTACAACAATATCCACGGATTTATAACTGCAAAAACCTGATAATGTGGTAATTAAATAAATTTATCTGCTCAAATGATCTAAAACCTAGAGCATCTCGGCTGTCGTACATGCATGGACTACCCAAAGTGCTTAGACGAGGACTCCATTTAGACCTATAATGCCACCTCATCACAAGGTAGCTCGATGGTTAGCAGAAAAACTTGAGCCTGTCCGTCAACGTGTCTCTACGTTCTCCCTGATAGACTCTATCTATTTTGTTGATTCATCGGATAAAATTTTCGGTAAGTCTTTGGTTTTCTTTGATGTAACATCCTTATTTACCAATATACCACTTTTAAAAACCATTGACATTATATGCTAACATTCTGAACTATTTCCTCTACAAGTTACTGGATTTAAGCGACTCATACTTCTGTGCACAAATGACATCCAGTTCTAGTTCCATAACAAGATATATTGTTAAATAGATGGTATTCCAATTAGTAGTCCACTAGGTCCTAGACTAGCAGATATTTTTATGGCGAATCTTGAAAACACAGAACTGAGAAAAATGATTAAGGAAATGACGCATTATTCGAGGTACGTGGGTGATACCTTTATCGTATTCAGTAATGAACAACATGTTAATTACTTATTGAAAATTCTCAGTCAAGCACATAAAGATTTCCAATTTACTATGAAGGTGAAAAAAGATAATAAATTTCATTTTTTGGATATTGCCACGCAACGTCGAGAAGATGGTTCAGTGAGACTGTCGATCTACAGGAAAATGACATGGATTGGATTGTTCTTGAATTTTAATAGCTACTGTCCAATCCATTACAAAATAGCATTAGTGAAAACATTGGTTTTTAAAGCCAAAAAAAATATGTACTTCAGGTACGATAGATTCAGAGCTCACTAACATAAACAGTTTCTAAAAAAGAATGGTTACCCAGAAAAATTCATTGACAAATGCAGTAAACAAAAACTTGACGAACCAAATGAAATCAAAGTTCATAAAAAGCCCTTTTTCATTCATGTCGATTTTAAAGGTAACGATATTGTTGAAACAATCAGAAAACGGCTTAGAATTAGAAGGAACTTACTGGTTATATCGTATATAGCAACATGTCCACTGAAACAATCAAAAGTCGACATGTATCCTTGTTATGTTACCCCCAACTGTCTGTATAAATTTACGTATGCCTGCAGTGGCAGTTAAATTGGACAAACAAAAATAAGGGTCTCCCTACGCTTTAATAAACATGTTCAAAAAATTCTGCGATTCACAGGAATAAGAATACTTAATGCAATCGCTAAACATTAGAGTGACACAGGACACCAGTTGGATATTAGTGAACCATTTCGCGTTCAGCAGACAAAAAACTCCAAATCTTCTAAAATATGCTTAAACGATTGCCATTAAACAATTGAAACGAAACCTACGTGCTCAAAAAAGCTTTCATAAGCTTTTCTTTACGCTGGCAACCTAACTTTTATGCCATTATTCTCATTGTTACTATTCTTTCGCCAGATTGCATTTATCACTTCAGTATTACCTTATTTTCTCTGTGAATCAGATTTAACGTTTTCGTTACATCATGGTTTTTAGATGGTTAAGTTTAACTTTCGTATTTAATTAGCTCATTTTAAGTTTAATAACTGAGCTTAATTCACATTATTCTCAAATACTTCCAACCATCTCTTATTATGTAATTATTTGCACCCTGATCTTCATTTTGCCTTCTAGTACCTTCTTTTGTATAGGATATATATGGTAACAGCAGCTTCTCTAACATTTTACTTATGTTCACATGCATAATGTGTTTATATAATTTTGATTTCAAGCAAGTCTAATATTCTCATGAGTATTTTAAACTTTATTTCAAATATAAATTTTATAAAATATTATACTAAGTAGTATGCAGCTGATGGGAAACCAACGAAATAAAATGAATTCATCTTATTCCGAGCAAATATTTGTTCTTGCTCTCTTGAAAAACAATTATTAGTATATTCTGGTTGTAATATGAAATTTAGTTTTCTCCAGACTCTTCAATGTGCTTTCTAAAATTTATTAGATTCCAAATATTTTTTCTAAATACAACCATAACTTTTTTTCACGAGATATTTTATCAACCCTATAATTATGTTTTTAGATTACAAATTAAGAAATCATCTTAGGACTAAAATGTTCTGATATTGAAGTAAAATAAAATAGTATAAAAGTAATTTTTTCATTCTATATAACCTTCTACGACTTTCATGCAAATATTATAGAATGATAGATTTTCACGATACTGTAGTATACATAGCATGCATACACAGTTACCCACATTCTGTTTAGTAGATTTCTCAAAATTTCCATTTTATTCAGTTTTAGGTAATTATCACTTATCAAGAGAAATATGAACACTTTCCACCAATGAACTCCTGATGGAACTTCCAAAATAATATTAAGAATAACGTGTATATAACTATTAACAGTTAATTTCAACTATACTTCTTTCAGGATACAGACTGTGTGAAAAATGATGTGATTTCCCAGTGTATTTAAAAAACTAACTGCATAAGATTTTGTCAAAGTGATGAATGTTGCTAACAAGACATTTTTATTATTATACATATGGTATTTATGTAAGTAAAAAATCAGTGATTTTCTCTAAATTATATTATCTGATAATTAAATATTCTTATGATAAACAAACTTGTCAAATAAACAACAGAATTCAAAGTTTAGCTGACACTTAAAAATATTGAAAACACAGAGTGAGAAGAGATATACAAACAACAGTGATGTAAATCACTTTGAAAATTACGCTTACTGTGACTTGTTATCGGAATATGTTACATTTTAAACGTCATAAACGTAACAAAACACAAGATAATAATATGACGTAGTACGACAAAGTGTAAACAAAGATGAAAGTAGTTTTAGAAAAAAAATACTCTACACATGATTTATACTATACAATATATCAATAAACATGAACTATGTCTGATCTTAATCAATAACTTAATGATTTTCAAAACAAAATCTATTTAATGCAATTTTTTTGGTAATCAATAAAGTCGACTCTTGATTTGATATATTTACATCGTGATTTACAAGATGTATTAAGATTAGTCAACACGTATGACCCACTATATTTGTTTATTTATGAGTTTTACATAGCAAAAACGAAAACTAGTAAACTGATGTTTCGTTTGTCTAGTTGATCACTAAACATGTAAACAAATTTTCGAAACTGAAAATTTTGTTTCTCTTGTAATGTGGGCAAGCAGTATGAGTTACATTATTCATTTAACTTTGGAAACCTCTAAGATATTTATAAGCAATACTAGATTAAACATTTTGAATGGTATGTACTATCCCCATATTACATGTCGAGAAAGAGAATTATAAAGCTTACCGATTATATATTTATATTTATATGATCACCATTCTCAATATTTTGAACTGGTATAACATTTAATCTAAGCCATTCAACTTCTCATAACGCTAACTATACTTGACATATCAACTAATACCTTAACATTTATTAAGAATTCATTGAGAAATAATTCCGAAGAAATTTATCAACTTAAACCATCTCGAAAGGATACCGGAGATGTTTAATTCAATAAAAATCCATTTATCCAGTAATTTATAATCTACGTTTTACAGGTTTAATTTAGTTAACACTTAGAGTAAAATTATTATGAATTTAAAAGTACTTCATTGTATATTCAATCACTCTATCCATTGTCAAACACTATTTTGTTTTACTAAATATATTTTAAATATCAAATCGATAGTTAATTTTTTAAGTTGCTTTACGCTGCGAGACTTGTGGTCAGATGCTTCGAAGGATGGTGTGTAGATCCAGTTTCAATACACGATCTCCTTTTCCGTTGACGTTCAAGTTCATCCCAAAATGTCCTAATGAACTTAAAATAAAATTTAATATGAAAAATTATAGAAGAATATATATAACCTCATAACTGAAAAGTGGTATTCTATTTCTAGTAGCGTATTCACTATTCAGATAAAATATATATCAGGTTTAAGAATCATTTCGATTTAATTAATAAAGTCACTAAACTATTTACTTATTACGAAATTTGAACGGTGAACAATATTTCTCACTTACGTTGTACTTTAGTGTCACAGATTATCGATCAATTGTACCTTTCATAGGAAGTTGAAACAGTACTCATTGTTACATTACATCAGTTAGTTTCCAAAACAAACTGAGTATTATTTTGTTGTTTTTTTCTGACGAAATTAACTGCAGTTATATTTAACAATTTAATATTTTGTTGTAGCTGTGGGAATTATCCACCCACTTACTTGTTTTTAATTTCTAATATCATCATTTAAACTTGGTTTATTCAAAAATCATATAGTGAGTAAAATCAGTTTGGAAGTTTCATTAATATTTTTGTACTAGCGTAGAATCTCTTACCAATGTGCAGCCATGATGGCAATAGAAACTTAGTACCAAACTCTTAAACTTACCTGATTTTTAATTGTTTCCCAGTTGTAATTTGACCGCCATATGAAACATAAATATTTCGATAATTGGTAATAGATACTTCCTGCATTAAAACTAAGTTCATATATTTTAATCAGATTACCGGTTTTATTTTCAGTACGTTTAATGTTTATATTGTTAACTTTTGAAACCATATACAACTGTACAAACTTTTCTGTTTAATGTCACTTTAAATAATGAAATAGTTTCAATACGGAACATTTGATGTAGTTCAATATGAAACTGTATAATACTAGTCATGTGACTAAAAGTGCTTATAAATATTATTATTATGAAACCATAATAATAAATTACATAATTAAGTGAATATCACAGTTTGTGTTACATAATTTTCTACTTTAAGTTAGTAAAGTTTAATATTTTTAAAATTATTTCTAGAACAATTATTTTCAAACCATTAGAATAACTCAAACGTATTTTGCGTAATAACATTCACTGTGAATACGTTGGTCATTCTAAAATCACTCACTTTATTTTCTTTATGTTTAACACCTTTATTTACGTATTTTCTGAACGTTCTTGATTGATCATTCTTGATATTATTTTGTCTTTCCGCCTTTTTCATATTCAAATGATTCAACAGTTCTTGTAATGATGGGTCATTTTTATAAATATCTTCTTTTGGAAATTTACAATTATCAACAGAATTATTTCTAAAACAGAAAAACAATAGAACATCTACTGGTTTCATAGACATTTTCACTCTATTGATCAGCTTTAAAATGTAAAGAACTTATGACTGATTGATTTCCAATTATCGGTTTTGGAATAAGTTTTTAATTTAGATAACTAATAGGTGTAAGTAGCAGATTATAATTAAAAACAGTGATTTTATACTGATTCTTTTCTATCAGTCACTAAAATGTAGGAAAGCCAAGTGATAATAAAAATCCAGTGGTGAAAACATGCCCCAACAAAGATGAGGATAAACTTCATTTATACATGTTAAAAATACTATTCCGTTTTAATTTATCTCACTACGAATACTATGTATTCTATTGTTACGATATGCAATTGTTTGAAGCTGTTTGAAGCACACAAAGAAAATGCTTACCAATTAGTAAAGAGTATGGGACACATGTGTCTCTACGAAGTTCCATATTATATTAACAAAGTGATAAAATTGACGAAACAAAAACCATAGTAGTAGTATCATGATGTCTGACTAAATTATAAAGAATATTGTATAAGAGATAAAGCATAATTACTGAAGTTCTTCAGATCTTTTGTTCTAAATAATCAGGAGAACTTATTTCAAACTGATAATTACGCACTATACCTTAACAATAAGTTGTACTGTATACAGCGGACAGTGTGTAACAATGTACTATGAGCAACCTAATTTTCTGGCCTCATGTCTTCATTATCTTGTTATGTTTCGGAATAAAAAATTACACTCAAACAAGGAGTTACTAAACAAACAGTAAGCAAAAATAAAACTATGCGATTCTTTGATATAGATAAAACCATGTTTAATACTATATAGATAGTCTTGCAGAAAAGTTTGAACAATAAAAGGGAAGAAAAATAAATCACAAGTAAGGTATTCTAATGCTTTGTGGTGTTGATTATAGCTTTAAATTGACGTACCATCTACAGTAAGTTAAGCAATTTACTACATGATGAACATTTTTAACCATATTTCGCTATATTTTTCAGGAAATAATACTTGTTTGTTGTTAGAAAAATTCCAGAAAAAAGCGTAAACCATCCAGATTATTAAGTGAATATATCTCAGTTTCCTTGGCAACTAGGAATTACTTCGTTATTCATATTTACTTAGATATTGATTTTGAAGTAAGTTGAACATCATTACAAGAATTTCGCTGGTAGTTAAATTTAATGAATTAAAATCATTCCTGTGAAAATACTCTGAAACGGAAATTTCCTTCTATACAATTTATTGTGAACATTCCCCTGATGAAGTATACAGATGACAATGTAGTTCTAAGAGTTGACTTCATAATTTGAAATAAACTGAGCACTGATTTGGATAGTTTATAATGAACAATATATTAGTATAACTCAGTATGGTGAAGCTTTAACATCCTGATGTTCTGTGATTTTAATTTAAGTCTGTTCTTCAAAGAACAAACAACGTAATTAAACCAAAATATGTTTAAACATTTCATACGAGCAAATCAAGTCAAATGTTAATTACAAGACTAATCACAAAGACCAATCCATTCATGTAAATGTTAGGTATGTCAAAGTTGAGATCAAGGTATGCGTAGATATGTGAACAGAAAAAGAGTCGAACACGCGAATGATAAATATTTTTTTAATGTAAAAGAGAAGAGCTAATTTGTACGTTACTAGTGTGAGAAAGAAAGTATGGTATGGAGGTTTGATTGTTATAAAAAATAGTGTAGTTTGGATAAATCATAAGGCAAACTACTTTTCTATTTAGATTTGTAACATAAGAAGCCCTAGCCACTCGTATTTCTTTTATTGTTAAAGGAGCATTTTAAAACTATTTCGATGTTTTTACTATCAATCTGATGGTTGCTGAAAATACCATGAACTGATTTTGTTGGTTCTACTTGTAGTTTTCCAAGATTTACAGGATTGCTATGTGCAAATCACAGAATACAAAGTTCATTGCTCACTGTATACCGTACTTAACAATTTTTGTCTTTTAAGGTTCATATAATTTGTGAGTACTTCATATTATAATGTCTATCAATCAACCAATCAAAGCCCGTCACCACATGTGGAGTATAGCTCGCCGACCAGCATCCTCCAACCAACTCTGTCATAGGGTTCCCTCTCTAGCTCTTCCCAAGTGCTCTTCATTCTCTTCATATCTGTCTCCAATTCCGGACGCAATATGTTCATGGGCTTTCCTCTTTTCCTCTGGCCTTTAAGTTAGTGCTTGCTATGTGACATAGTTTGATGATTTCCTCAATGTGTGTTGTATAATAGTATGTAACTCTGAAGAAATTTCTGTTTACACAATCGGTATTGTCTGCGACCATCTGCACTGAACATATCTAGTGTAACATAGCCCACCTGGCTGGATGAAAGCGCAAAGATATTGAAAGTTAGAAGTTAAGATAATGTCTTAAACGACAATTATATGAATACACGTTTTAAAAAATAAGTTACATTCAAAATTAGCTTCACCTCTATGGAAAACTGTACAAGCAGTTTGGGTTAGGTTGATTGTGACGGCTTCTCTATCGCCTTATACTCTCGTGAAATCTTGTCCGACACCAAGAAATATATAAGCCACACAACTTCCTAACATTAAAAGTCAACTGGAATACATAATTTGTTTCAGCAGGAACATATGAATTTAATTTTTCCCCAGGTTCCAAAGGATTTCATAAAACGATACAACCACTATATAGAAGTTTTCAAGTCAATCTGCATTATAATCTTTTAACCGAATCATCATTAAATTGGCAATCTTGGAATTACTCTAGCTTGCATAAAAAACAATAATCGTTTTATCAGAGGTAATGAATGATAAGATTTTTTCTATATTTTTCATAAGACATTGCAAGTTTTGTACATCATAATTCTTGCTTCCGTTATGTACCATGTTTTCTGTGTAATGAACATAATATTATCAACTGGAAAAAAATGAAGTAAATTTCTACATATAGTCACATTTTCCATAAAGGTTTTTTGACTTCTCCTAGATTATTTGAGACTTAAACCAATCATAATTTTCTCTAGTACTGTTTGGGTTAAATTGTGGACAGCAAGCGGAATCAAGGGCGCAGATCCCGTCCTATTTGGGACTCGTCATCTGGATGTACCTGCATCCCACTGTTGATATTCACATTGGGGGTCCCATTGATTCCACTTGACAGTCACAATGCAAATCAAACACTTGTAAACTACTGCAATATCGAGGCAATCCACTCAGGATATACATATGGTAACAAAGATTGATCAACTTCAATCCATAATAAATCAACAGGAAGATCTAAATAAATTCTAATTATATAGTATTCTCTGTTTCTAGTTTAGAGAAATAACCCCATATACATACTTAGCACGTATTTAATCAGTTAAACATTTATTATTTATTAATTCATATACTTGACTGTTTTAGATTTAATTGAAAAATTTAAAATTTTATTATTATTCTTGCTCTATGAAAAAATCCAATTTTTTCACACACTTTCTGATTATCATAAATACGAATTGTCAAGTTAATTTTAGCGGAACACTATATTAACATGATCAATTATTGAAATAAACAAAAAGATCTTATTAAGCATAACAAACACAATTTAAATTGTTTGATCAAAATATTTAAATGTCATAATTTATAGAACTGGAGAATAATATTAGGACTACTACTACTATTAGGACTATTACTGCTACCTAATATAGTAATAATAATAGCAATGTTTTGTAAAGCCGCTAGTAGATGTTACAGTAACTTTAGTATGCATAAAAGTAAGGGATACAGGAAGCATCATATAGCATAACATTCTGTATTTACGCTTTCACACACACACACACACATACTTGCGGTTCAAAGTACCAAGTTACAAACGACACTGGTTTTTGTACTTGGAATGAACCATAAGCTCCTAAATAAATTTATCTCAAACAAAGCTTTTTCTGTCTACCCTAAAATGAAATTCTAATTTTAAACTGTGTTAAACTTGAAAAATTCTAGATGTGGCAAATCAATAAGACCGTAACTATACAGCTTTGATATAAAAATACTATATGGATTAACTTAAAATTATTATTTGGATTTTAAGCTATAAACTTCCCTCTATGTCATGTATATTGACATTCATTCATGATTCACTTTATGTAAAATGACTTAATAAACACTTTTATAATTTAGTTGATTAAATCTATCACTTATTATTGTTGGTAAGTACTATTGAAAACCAGGGGGCACTGGACAGCTGTTTTGTTCTAGTGTGGAACTCTTTAGAAGCGCGCCTCTCAGAATGCGCACCAGCGGTTTCAGATTGATGGTGAGCGCCTAACCCTCTGCATTACTGGGTTGGCATCCAATGGCAGAATTCCTACTTCTCTCAATTTGTGATATATATGGTATATATCGGCGCGACATTCATTCCTTTGTCATTTAGTGACTGATAACTGTTTCACTCACGAACAAGTGAAGTGATTATACCTATACTGGATTGGAAATGGTTTAAAAACATTGAGCCTTTTGGGTCTAAACTCCATGTTGTGATGTTCGTACTCAAAAGTGAATATACATGCAATTTGGTTAGATCTCATATGTCGTTGTGAGAGTACCCCATAACAAAAATTTGAATAAATTTGTTCTAGTGTGGAACTCTTTAGAAGCGCGCCTCTCAGAATGCGCACCAGCGGTTTCAGATTGATGGTGAGCGCCTAACCCTCTGCATTACTGGGTTGGCATCCAATGGCAGAATTCCTACTTCTCTCAATTTGTGATATATATGTGTATATATCGCGCGACATTCATCATTGTCATTCGTGATAACTGTTTCACTCACGACAAGTGAAGTGATATATACATATATCGGATTGGAAATGGTTTAAAACATTGAGCCTTTTGGGTCTAAACTCCATGTTGTGATGTTTCGTACTCAAAGTGAATATAAATGCATTTGGTTAGATCTCATATGTAGTTGTGAGAGTACACCATAAAAAAAATTTGAATAAAGCAAACTGCAGTCACGTAATATCATTGTTATACTTTAAGATACTATAACATTTTGTTTTTTTCACTTAGAAGAAATAATATTAATGGTGGAATCAATTAAACTCACTCTACATTATCGAACATTTTTCTCAACTGTAGCCATGGGTTTTACACTTCTATGCTTACCAATTCGATTAAGTACCTCGGATAAAATCTTTGTTTTCTGCTCTTTATCACTTATTATTTCATCTCTTTTTTTGTTTAATTCACATTGTTTATTAATTTTCAATTGAATAAGGCGTTCCCTTAATTCAATTATAGACTTTCATTTAATAGACCATGTCCTGGTGTATTGCACAAATCAATCTAAATAGAAATTTATAATTATTACATTGAAATTATTAAATTGATAACCAATTAGAAAAAAAAAACATTGAAATCAATTATATCTTTAGGATATTATTAAAATCTCAATAATCAACATTATCATTGATAATATCAATCAGTGGATTGTTGTGATCATCGTTACGTGCGTTCGATTGTGAGTAACAAGTGAAATATATGATGCATGTTTCATCCTGTTTGGAACTCATTAGTTGGATGTACTTGTAAAATTTTCCTATATCGAGACAATCCACTCAAGATGTGCATATGGCAACGGAGACCTAACAATTGTAGTCCATGAAAAATCAACAGGAAGATCTAAATAAATTCTAATTATATAGTATTCTCTGTTTCTAGTTTAGAGAAATAACCCCATATACATACTTAGCACGTATTTAATCAGTTAAACATTTATTATTTATTAATTCATATACTTGACTGTTTTAGATTTAATTGAAAAATTTAAATGGAGTCAGTGAGTTAAAAACTATAATATCATTAAACTGAAAAAATAATAACAATTACGTAATTTATTATTATATGCTTAATTTAGTAATTCAGAGTTTCTTATGAAAATCAGATAACACTCATCGTTACGTGCGTTCGATTGTGAGTAACAAGTGAAATATATGATGCATGTTTCATCCTGTTTGGAACTCATTATTGTTGGTAAGTACTATTGAAAACCAGGGGGCACTGGACAGCTGTTTTGTTCTAGTGTGGAACTCTTTAGAAGCGCGCCTCTCAGAATGCGCACCAGCGGTTTCAGATTGATGGTGAGCGCCTAACCCTCTGCATTACTGGGTTGGCATCCAATGGCAGAATTCCTACTTCTCTCAATTTGTGATATATATGTGTATATATCGCGCGACATTCATCATTGTCATTCGTGATAACTGTTTCACTCACGACAAGTGAAGTGATATATACATATATCGGATTGGAAATGGTTTAAAACATTGAGCCTTTTGGGTCTAAACTCCATGTTGTGATGTTTCGTACTCAAAGTGAATATAAATGCATTTGGTTAGATCTCATATGTAGTTGTGAGAGTACACCATAAAAAAAATTTGAATAAAGCAAACTGCAGTCACGTAATATCATTGTTATACTTTAAGATACTATAACATTTTGTTTTTTTCACTTAGAAGAAATAATATTAATGGTGGAATCAATTAAACTCACTCTACATTATCGAACATTTTTCTCACTGTAGCCATGGTTTTTACACTTCTATGCTTACCAATTCGATTAAGTAACTCGGATAAAATCTTTGTTTTCTGCTCTTTATCACTTATTATTTCATCTCTTTTTTTGTTTAATTCACATTGTTTATTAATTTTCAATTGAATAAGGCGTTCCCTTAATTCAATTATAGACATTTCATTTAATAGACCATGTCCTGGTGTATTGCACAAATCAATCTAAAATAGAAATTTATAATTATTACATTGAAATTTATTAAATTGATAACCAATTAGAAAAAAAAACATTGAAATCAATTATATCTTTAGGAATATTATTAAAATCTCAATAATCAACATTATCATTGATAATATCAATCAGTGGATTGTTGTGAAAAATTTAAATGGAGTCAGTGAGTTAAAAACTATAATATCATTAAACTGAAAAAATAATAACAATTACGTAATTTATTATTATATGCTTAATTTAGTAATTCAGAGTTTCTTATGAAAATCAGATAACACTCATCGTTACGTGCGTTCGATTGTGAGTAACAAGTGAAATATATGATGCATGTTTCATCCTGTTTGGAACTCATTAGTTGGATGTACTTGTAAAATTTTCCTATATCGAGACAATCCACTCAAGATGTGCATATGGCAACGGAGACCTAACAATTGTAGTCCATGAAAAATCAACAGGAAGATGCAAATGCATTCTAATTATATAACATATATTTAAATGAGTTGAAATAACTTCGAAATCATATTTTCTGGATGATTATTTTAAAGACTGTTTAAATATTTAATAAGATACCAAGACATCATTACATTACCAAATCAATCGATCAATCAGTGTCTGTTACCTCAGTCTGGAGCATACTCCGCCCACCAGCATTCTCCAACCAACTCTATCCTAAGCTCTCTTTCTCATCTCTTCCCAAGTGCTCATCATTCTCTTTATATCTCTCTCCGATTCCCGACGAAATGTGTTTTTCAGTCTTCCTCTTCTCGTTTAGCCTTTAGGATTCCAAGTTAGTGCTTGTTATTTGGCACAGTTTGATGATTTTCTCAATGTGTATCCTATCCACCTTCTGCGTCTTTTCCTAATTTCTTCCTCGGCTGGAAGTTGATTTGTTCTCAGGCACAACAGATTGTTGTTGATGGAATCTGACCAACAGATCCTTAAATATCTTATGCAGACAGGTGTTTATAAATATCTGTATCTTCTGGATCGATGATGCTCCCTAAGTATGTAATGGTTTCTAAATCTCCTAGAATTTCTTCGTCAAGTGTAACTGGGTTAGTGTTTGTTGTTTAGTATCTAAAGGGTCTTGCTTTTCGCATTGTGTATATTGACGACTGCTGCTGGCTGAAGTGGCTGCTGCTACACTGTCCGTCTTCATCTGCATTCACTGCTGCATGTATAACAGATGAGCTAAGTTATCTTCGAAGTCCAAGCTATCCAGTTGCATCGATGTTGTCTACTGTATACCGAGTGTCTTGGGATGTTGTAGTCTTCATGTTCCAGTCAATTACCAGTAGAAAGAGGAAGTACGAGAGTAAGCAGCCTTGTTTGATACAGGTTTTCACTTCGAATGAATCTGTGAGCTGACCTCTATGCACGATTTTACAATCTAGTTCGTCGTAAGAAATCCGTATGTTGTTGACTATCTTTTCGTGTAAACCATAGTGTCGTAGAAGGCTCTATAATATTCTCCTATCTACGCTGTCGAATGCTTTTCCGTAGTCCAAAAAGTTGATGCGAAGTGATGAATTCCATTCAATCGATTGTTCAACAATGAATTTTAGAGTAGCGATTTAGACGGTAAATGATCCGTCTTTACGGAATCCGGCCTGTTGAACCTGAGAGTTGGGCGTCGACAAGGATTTTTATTCTGTTCAACAACACTCTGTTAAAAACTTTTCCTGGTATTGAAAGTAGAGAGATGCCTCTGTAGTTCTCTCGATTGCTAAGATCTTTCTTTGGTATCTTGATGAGGCATCCTTTTTTCCAGTCTGCTGGCACTTGTACTCCTTCCCAGATCTTCCTGAAGAGAAAGTGGAGTATCTTTAAAGTTGCTTCAATATCTGTCTTCAGCGCCTCCGGTAGTATGTTGTCTGGTCTTGCTGACTTATCACTCTTGATTTGTCGGATGGCCATTTTGATTTTTTCTACTGTTAGTGGGTCGGTCCTTATAGGGAGAACCGTGGCTTATGCTTCGATGACTGGTGGGTTCAGTGGGGCTGGTCTATTCAAGAGTTCTTTGAAGTGGTCTAGCCACTTGTTTCATTGTTCATGCACTTCAGTGATAAACAACCAGACCATAAACCATTAATTTGGTATTTTGAGAATACAACTCAGAATTATCAAAGATCAGAAATATCCCTCTAATTTTCAATGGTTATCAAGCTGACGTCAATTTATGTCGAAAATTCTTATTAAATGTGTCGAATGTTTTGAACATCTGCTAGAAAAAGTTTTAATTACTTTTATTACCAGTTAATAGTAAGTGACAACTTAATAGACACTATTTAATATTGGAAAGTTATTTAGGAAATTGATCTCAGATCTGTAAGGTCTCTCCAAGAATGTCTAACATTGAGGTAGTCGAATTATAATTCAGAGCTACCGGTTTCCGTATTTAACCTGTTTGTAGTATATTGCAATACGATCCAATATTGTCGATTAATAATTACTTCACTCTCCACATGACTGAATCCAAAATGTTATGAATATTCACGCTTTCGTTAATTAGACTACTTGAGGTGGTTATTAAGCTGATTGATTTTAGAACACAGGAGTAACTAAAACAATTTTTACTGTTGTTATTGATACTGAAATGCATTGTGAGTCACAATGTGGATCAAACCATGTTCATTAATGTTACCAAGCTGTAGTTTTGCAAAACAGACTTTCAACACATCTTATATTTCACTTTAGTTGGTAAACTGTATGGTGTATGACCAACAATTGTATATCTGATACCTTCTAGCATGATAATTCACTCTGATTTTGAGAGCACGAAGTTGACTGCATGTAATAAAAGTTGAATGCTACATCAGTAGTGAGTTGTGTAGTTCTGTAGTAAACTGGCATCACTTCACCATCCTTATGCACCGACAATTTATCTTATTCCTAATTTATCATTACTGTATAAAATAAATACGCCTATTTATTACTGTACTGAATAATTATTGATATCATCTGGTTTTTAAAAAGAAATCAAACTGTTAAAGACACGAAAGTACTTAATGAAGGATAATAATTTCATAAAAGAATCTAAGTATGAAAGGTTTATAATATCCACTCCTTGGTATTGTCAACTTGAGTAATTTAATGAAAGTTAGATGAAAGAAAATCTTCTGAATTGTCAGACTAATCGATAAAATGAATTAAAGAGTATTTTTTCATCAAAATTTATTTGCACGGTACAACTATAACAATGAATTTCCCTTACTTAGTACAAATATTTCAGCTCTTCTCATCTAAATAAAACCACCATTTTTCACCATCCAGAGTTCGAATACGTTTTAACTTGATTAAAGTGGATATTACATATGGATAAGTTTTTATGTACTTCTACTCCTAATTGGCTTTAATATGAAACTATAAGATGAAAAAGTTATCTCTAACTGGCCACTTATACATCACGTTTAACTTATTTCCTTATATACTAGTAATAACACCTTTTGTAAGATGTTGTATATACCTACAAATTTTTCCATTAGAATTACTATTCATTAACACATTATTAAGTAGGTTGGATTAACTACTTCTACCGTGGGAAAAGACTTAGTAATAAACGAGAGATATATGATTCATAGTGATACAACTATGGTGCTTTATTAAAACGCCTGGTTCTTTATAGTGATGTTCAGTGACGCTTTACTCAGGTTACGTATATTCATAAATATATACACGAAGACAATATACCAACTTCTCGTTTCTGTCATGAGAAATAGATCTCCTGGATACAAATAAAAGAACACTACAATTGAAAAGTGTAGTCGGTAAATTTTTTGATTGAAACGCACCACCTTTGTATACATAAAATTGTAGCATAAATTATACCAGTAAACTGTGCTTCCTATGCAACCAGTGGTCCTGTTACTAAACGTAAATACCCTTTTATTATTTTTTTCGTGCTATTTGTAATAACACTAGTTAAAGTTAGTCGGTTGGTGCTCATTTATGAACATCGGATTATGCAACAAAAAAGTAGTTGAATGGTTTTCAGTATAACACAGATGAATAGAAAATACCAATCTATATAAAGCACATCATTCTAATTACAATAATCGGCTGACAAGTAACTAACTTCAAAATGTTCCTAAAGCTCTAGTGAAAAGTCATGGATATTCCTTTAGTGCATTATAAATTTTTTGTATAATAATAACTTTCTCCCACCCACCTGCCCACCCCCCAAAAAATAAGAATCTACTAGGCTACCCCCATGTTTCAATTTATCCAATGAGAAATTAAAAGTATTTGGATTCATTTCACTAGGTTACAAAGGTATATCAACCATTCAATCAAGAAAAATATTACCTCTGTTACTAGAGACAAAATAGTAACAACGGTGAGGAAAATATTATAGAATTCATATCACACGTAGTGTTACGTCTACTGAAAACTTATTTCAAAGCAAGTTAATGTTGGTTGCATAGTAATCGAAGTTATTGACTACAAGTGATAAATAGCCGAAACAATAGTCGAGTGATTTATGAGTGAACAAAATGTCGTATTATATTAGAACATCACAAAAGTATATACCTTTCCATTAAGAAAACTTTCTAGGACCGTAGATCACATTATGTGGTATAAACTAACATAGGGTGGAATAAAATTTTTTGACGTATTTACAATATATGTGTATATTTTCCAGTACTCAACCAGCAGGTTTTAGAGTATTAATAAATATTGGTGATTGATTTACTGATAAAAAGAAAAATGAACGGTTCATGGTGTTTAGGATTAAATCTGATCGTAATTTACGAAGAATCAAACAGCTTTTCCCCTTTCACAAAATGTCGTAACACTTCTTATTAATTTTTAAACGGGGTATATTGTAATGTGTCATAATTACATTTCATAGTCACTGAAGCTGATAATTATAATGAGATGCTGGTAGTCTTTAGTAATAATAATACATTTATTCTCAAATAGCATTTTGTAAATGAGTACATACCAGTTTACAGGCATGATCAGAATGATATTGGTTAATCTATATAAAAGGGTTTTGATAAATAGTCAATGTAAGTGAATTCATACTATATGAATATATTCATTAAAAACTAAGCCAACGACAACAAATTTTACAGTTTACAGTACTAGAGTACCAGAAGTATGTAGTATACCACACCAATTTTTTGTAAATAGAAATTTCCGAAATAAATTTGTGTATCCGCATTGTCGATGAAAGAATTGGCTATCTAATTGCGACTAGTAACGACTTAACAACAATTTTCATTATCTATCAAACTATATATTTATCAAAAGAATAACATTTTACTTGCCATCCACCTCACCAACCACAAGAAATCGACTTAATACATACATCACTATTTATATTGTTTCTATCAACAATTGCTTATTCACAATATATTTATTTACATACAGTTACAAAAGTCGTTATACCAGTGGACAGAAAAATTCAAAACATTTGGGTTTTATGTCACACTACTGAAATAAACTTAAAGTAGAATGAATTATAACTTTAATATAATTGAACACAAAATACGTAAACATAACTCAAAAGATTTCATTAGTCATTAGTAAGAGCTGAACCCAAATCTAATTACAAGATCAGATCAATTTCACAGGACTTTGTTGATGCATTTTTACTAACGTTAGCCAATGCAATATGAGTATAACTCGTATGATTAAATTGCATATGTTATTTCGAAGTGTAATAGTGTATAACACCATTTTAGAATAATTTAATATTCATATGGTAAATTTTGGTCCTCTACCTTGATCGGTATGTACTAAGAACTTTGTAATGATTTGATTTCAAACAGTCTATGTTATTAATACAATTCTAATACACTCTGAATTTCGTGAGATTACTTCCAGTCGCACAGATACAACAGAAACTTCTAACTCTAAGCATTATTAGTTAACATTTAATTGGATTCCCATAAACTCATAATAAAAGATCCTTATTTTTTCGCTTATGAAATAGAGGTATAACAAGTAACTTGCAATAAATTCTGAAGGTCAACGAAGAAAATAATACCGTCAACTAATAAAGGCGTTGTCATCTGTCACAAATTGGATACAAATCATTTAGATATAACAGTGCCTAAGCTTACTATTCCAAAATGTATAAATTATCGCAAAATGTACTTCTTATGCATATTCATTTAACCCACTTGTTTTACATTGTGTGGTTTTGTCATTATGGCAGATGATTCTTCTGCTTGAATTTTCGCTATCAATTCTCTTTTTATTTTATTTTCCTCTTGAGCTTTTGTTTCTGCTTCATGTAATAACTGTTTACTTTTATTAAGTATTTCACTGGCTAAAAGTTAATTGATCCAAAAACATATATTGAAAGGAAACAAACTCTGTGTAAGGAAATCAAAATATCTAATCTCTTATTTTGTTAATACGAAATGATAACAAAAATACTTATAATGCCAATTAAGCAAGAAGGTGAATGACACTATAAAAGAATCTGGTTGCATTAAATTCATTGAAGCATAAAAGAATATGACCAGCGAACTCTTAATAATGACCCGTTGAAATCAAATGATGTAATTTCATCACACTTTGGAGACAGTCGTGATCGATTGGAGTAGTGTTTTATGTATTTGTGAACTGTCAATAAGAGCAATTTAGTGAGAAATATCTACCAATGTGAGAATGCTGTAAATTGAATTTCTATTGTCATTAAATTTCATTGAATATAGTAATTTCTATTAGTTCCAATACATTCTGACTTGATCTGTCTTCAAATATATATTAGACGATCCACTAATTATATATGACAAACATATATCAAAGTTACGCTGAGTCATACTCAACATACATTGATATCATGAAAATTCTCAATGAAACAATTAGTAAACACAATAGTAATAATGTCTGACTCTATCAAAACACTGTCAGTTATGTTGCTTGATGTTACGTAATCAACCAGTTTAATATCGACACATCCTTATACATTCATACATGATTTATGACTTTATATTAATAGTCACTTTGTCTACCTTACGTTTTTGTTATTCATTCGCAATTATATATATATATATATATATATATATATATATGAGTGTAGAAGCTTGGTGAAAAACTAGTCGAAAATAAATTTCTTCACTTAATTGCTGTTTACATAAAACGATGGTACTTAGTATTTGTTGAATAGTTCCAGTTAACCGAAGAAGATAGGTAAAACTTAGACAGTGCAAGCTATTAATTGCTAACAATAGTTTCCGTCCTTTACTCGCAACATCATAATAGTGACTGTAAACTCAATCATACAATATTATATTCTGAATAGGCTAACAAGATAATTTATTTACTAAGTTGAATAATTTTGTAATTATTGCGATCATTCAAATAGAACCTTCCGCAGTTAAATAATGTAAGTAGAGTGGTGAACACCACTGAATAACGGACAAAAAATGATAATCATTTAAAAAATATTGTATGAGCAAACCTAATTTTCGTTTCTCTTTCATCACCTCCTTCTTTGCAATTTTTGCATTTTCATGTGAACTAGCTATCTCTCTAGCTATCTTATTCAACTTTTCCTGTTCTAATTTCTTCTCATTTAGTAATTCCATTCGTTTTGCGCGCTTTTCAACTTTAAGTTCATTAGCTGCAATTTGTCGTTTAGAACAAAGATTAAATTTAGCTACTGACGATGCTTCATGACTTAGCATTACATTAAGACGATTACGTTCCATTTGTTTTAAATGGATGATTTTCATTTTCATTTCTTCTTCTTCTTTCCAAGTATTAAAAGCAGCATCTGTAAACGCACCAGATTCCAATTGAGAAAGCCTAAGGAATATATTTAAACAGCTCTGGTCATTATCTGTTTTCGACATGATTGTACACTGTGATTTTCAATATCATCTGCCTGTTTCTTATTCAGGAGATAAATTAACAATGATTCGGCATTATACTAGCAATGCAATTTCATGAGTCAGTTATATAAACGTTCACAGAAATAACATTATCATTCTAGTTTTTTTTTTATTGACTAGTATTATGTCTAAAATGCGACAGTTGTACAGGGATAAATTAAAACACTGATTAAAAAAGCTATACATCGCTTAACTTGTAGGAAATCCTGACTTAGTTCATTAAAATTGAATAAACGAAGCTAAAGTTATTACAAAATTAGAGTTATTTAACTTAATAGCCACCACTGGATTAAAGTTATCTGCATACTATGTAGTACATTGTACTTTATATTTTATTTGTTTGTGTAACGAAAACTAGTTTAAAACTGAACAAGAATATTAAACAGCTTGATAACAAGATTGCGGACAGTTATTAGAAGTAATTTACGAAGCGTACAACGATTGCTTAATAATAATAGCAGTTCAAAACTTCTACTGGTTAATATTCACTTTAGGAATCTAATGACACGTACTATATTTTCAATGTACACAGTTATTAATAACGAATAATGCATTTTATCAGTTCAATAGACTGATTTCCTCTCAATGTACTTGAGTGTTAACTTTAAGAAACTACAGTTAGTCATTGAGTACATAGTGCTTTAAATAATGAGTAGTGCTTTTAATGAGCATTTTACAATTTCACTAACAAAATCTTGAACTCTGAATGTTCGGTTAGTTTAGAAAAACAACAGAATAAAAAATTGCTACTGTCCGACCATTTGAGCAACAACTTCCATTTTGAATGTAAATTTTTTAAAGGAGAGAAATGTAATTTGTTTATATCCGTTTATTTCGTTAAGAATTCTAATTGTACAGATTCAGTTGGTCAGATGAGCATCTCGGAAGGATCGCCTTTTTATAGCAATGATTCAAAATCAGAGGTGAAATTGAAATGTAGTTGGCAAATAAATTCTTAAAGGTGCAATTCTTCCTACCTGGAACTTTTCAGATGAATGTACCTGCATTCTAGTGTTGATGTTCATATATCAGCTAGAAGAAGCAATATGTAAAAATATAGTAAGAATACACGCTGCGCAAGTATGGCACTGTTTAAAATAAGTGGGTGACGTTCGAGTTCCAATTGTCAATCAACACTAAAATGCAAGCCCATTAAACCGACCGGTCTCAAATATGATAAACGGTCAATTCTGCATTCCACTTTTAAGCCACAATCCAAATTTCGCAAGAGACAGAAACTGGTAGGTGAAATATGTAGTCAAAACACAACAAATTAAAATATTTAGCAATGTCTCTACATTCTGCGTTGAACGTAAGCGTCAAGACTTGGAAAGATACTACTCATTACATTAATTTTTCTACTGTTCTTCAATCAAGAATTCATTGTTTTTAATAATTTGGAAATGATAGTCAACTCCCCCTAAACGAGACAACTTCATGACATCCTCAAATATGATGAATTCACCATGAAACCACTTTTAGAATACACCAATCAATCAATCAATACCCATTACCCCATGTGGAGCATAGGCCGCTGAACAGTATTCTCCAACCAACTCTATAATAAGCTCTCTTTCCCATCTCTTCCCAAGTGCTCTTCATTCTATTCATGTCTGTCTCCGATTCCCGACGAAATGTGATTTCCGGTCTTCCTCTTCTCGTTTAGCCTTTAGGATTCCAAGTTAGTGCTTGTTATTTGACACAGTTTGATTTCCTCATTGTGTATCCTATCCACCTTCTGCGTCTTTTCCTAATTTCTTCCTCGGCTGGAAGTTGATTTGTTCTCTGCCACGACAGATTGTTATTGATAGAATCTGACCAACGGATCCTTAAATATCTTATGCAGACAGGTGTTTATAAATATCTGTATCTTTTGGATGATGCTTTTCGTAGTTCTTCAAGTTTCGGCTCCATACAACAGAACTGTCTACACATGTGTACTGAAAATTTTAACTTTAGCGTTGACTGACAGTTGGTTTGATTTCCAAATGATTTTCAGTTGTAGAACTGATGTCCTTGTCTTTACGATCAGCGCCTTTACATCCGAATCAGACCCTTCTTATTTATCGACGATGCTACCTAAGTATGTAATGATTTCTAAGTCTCCCAGAATTTCTTCGTCAAGTGTAATTATGTTAGTGTTTGTTGTTTTGTATCGAAGGATCTTGCTTTTCGGTTTGCGTATGTTGAGGACTGCTACTGGTTGAAGTGGCTGCTGCTACACTGTCCGTCTTCATCTTCATCCTCTGCTGTGTGTAGAACAGAAGGGCCAAGTCATCTTCGAAGTCCAAGTCATCTAGTTGTATCGACGTCATCAACTGTATTCCGAGATTTCCTTGAAACGTTACAGTTTCATCATCCAGTCAACAACCAGCAAAACGAGGAAGTGCGAGAGTAGGCTACCTTGTCTGATACAGGTTTTCACTCCGAATGAATCTGTGAGCTGACCTTTAAAATATGTACTCTATGTTTTTTACATTTATTTAGCAAAACTCGGGTAGTATTCAAAACCCAATTCTGTTATATATTACACAACAGCAGTCAGTTTGCTCACTTTACTACCATGTAATAAAATACTTGACTGTGGCAATCAACGACATAAGTATAAATTCGAAATATAGGAATTTGTTTGTTTAAGCTTATTTCTGAGTGCTAGTAAACACTGAAGTCGAGTTCACAGATTAATTTCACCTGCCTGTACCCATTAAATTGCTTGTCAGTTAGAATTAATGCGAAAAAAATTTATTTCGTTTTTGACTATCTTAGATAATTTCGTTCACGTAGGAAAATCAAATGAATCTCACTTTTGTCTTTGTTCTCTCTCTCTGTCTGAATACAGTTTCCATTCACGTAATATAGTAACAACATTTGTATTAACTACTGCAGTTTTGTTTAGTACCGATAAATTGTTTCGTTTGTAAGAGCTAGTTCTATGACTTTCTAGTTTGATAG
This sequence comes from Schistosoma mekongi, assembly GCA_034768735.1. Taxonomy (NCBI): domain Eukaryota; kingdom Metazoa; phylum Platyhelminthes; class Trematoda; order Strigeidida; family Schistosomatidae; genus Schistosoma; species Schistosoma mekongi. The sequence goes on along the minus strand of CM068308.1, from coordinate 20,303,828 downwards.
GTGAGTTCATTTTCCTTCTATTTTTACTGATATCTTCTAGGCTGACTGTAGAAAATTTCTCGTTTTGATTTCTAATTACTTTCGCATCACTATAAATTGCTTCCGCACATCTTGGTTTCAGTTTATCACTCTGAATTTTCAAGTTTTCAATCTATTAATATAAGGGTAACAAACAAATAATAACAAACGTCAAGAAGATTTAAATTTTGCTTAAGATTTCTGAGTGTTTTGATGAATACATTTATAAAATTGCCATGAATATGTGGGGGGCGTCATTACAGATCAATGAGTAGACATCTATGTCAACAGGTAAAAAATTTAGGGTGTCATATTACCATAATAAATAATTACAAAATTCGTAGAATTTTGTTGATGTTAAGGATTGCAATTTACCATTCTCTCTAACGAGAAGTCAAATGCAATTGTTAATACAACATACAAGTGAACACACAAGTAAACTGAACTAAGTACACTAGCGTATACAAATAGGGTTTCACCTCAGACTACCTTAATCCAAATGATATGACATAACACGAGAAGTACTGAATTTTGTTTGTACTAAATGTTTTGATTTATGTTTTTGAATTATTCAAACGTGTGTTAATTCAATTCAGTTATTTATTTTTTCTCTAAAGAAGCAACTTACACTAATCCATGAAACGTCAGAGATTTTAATTTCCACTCAAAAAAATATAAATGTATATATATTTCAAAATACGATGAAAGCAGCTCTCGGGATCCCATTTTTGTAAGTCATGATTAAAACTCATAGGCAAATTATAGCCTCTAGCAACTAATGTAAACACACAAATAAAAATAAGTTATCATCAAACCCGTTGAAAAACCAATACCATTTGGTCAACAATATTTCAGATATTTTGCGTTTTACAGATACGGGAAAACTTAGTGTTTGTGTTTAAGTGCTAAATTTAAGTCTGTTACATCAAACCAATGTCTGTCATGCTACATTTTAGAATGTTTTGACGTATTATTTACATGTTAATAAACTTTTCAAAAATATTTCAAACAGTTGTGCTTACTTGTTGAAATACAGCTACATTCCCCCATAAATCATGCTTGTGAACTAAAGCTGCATTGAGGCAATCCACTCAAGATACACATATGGCGACAAATACTGACTAATTTCAGTCTGTAACAAATTGACCGGAAGATTCAGACACATTCAGAGCATATACACATACCCGTCACAGTCTGGACTCAGTAGTCTAGTAGTGAATGTTGTGGCATATGACACGAAAAGAACTGTGTTCTAGTCCTGGAGTGAACACCAACACTGAGATGGATGTATATCCAACCGGTGAACCACGAATAGGACAAAATGTGCCTAATTCCGCTTGCTAACCAAAATCCAACCTAAATTAAACTTAAGCCAGCCCTCCATTTATCTTCTGTCCTAACAACTTTTGCATAAAACATGAAAGTTAAAAAGAATAATCGAAGCACAAGGTATAGACAAGCATCCAAAATACCTACTTGTTGACGATTTTTGATCTTTTCTGTTTCCAGTAAAGATATTTCTGGAGGTTGAGTGTAAGTAGATGGAGGAGGATCGCGCATTTTTTGCATTTCTGGAATCTACAAAAGGTTTTTCTGTTAAACAACCTTGCATAAATGGTAACGAACCACTATTTCTGGGATAAGTACAGATCGAGGTTTTGGTAATGTTAGAACGAATGGTTGAATTTCTGTTGAATATAAAATAAACTCGGCTAGTCTTGCAATTTTACGGATGTTACCTGTAACTTTTCTAGGGTATAATGTATTATCTTCTGACTCCAGGTATTTCTGAAGCGCTTTAAATGTAGGTCTCCATCTTAAATTGTAAAAATTGTAAGCATGTGATATAACTTTTATAATCAACGAACTATTTAACAAAATGTCAGATGATTCACAAAGTAGCACTATTAGAACTATAACAAATCGCCAATATTCTTATTAGCCTGAGCCTATCAAATTAAGACTAATTACTGCACAATCAATTTGATAAACAGTAAATTGTGTACTGCTTTAGAAAAACGATGAGATCGTAGACATTTAAATCACAACATGGGTTCGTTCCGCTAAAGCTAGAGAAAAGAGCTTGTAAGCAAACTACAGAACAACATGTTGATGTAAAATGAGATTTAAAAATCTTTAATGCTCATAATGTAAACTAACTTTTCAAGGGGTTTTATCAAAAATTCTTCCACAAATGTCTCATCGTAGACACTGACCCACTCAGATTTTATTTCAGAAATTATTTTATGCGTACACAAAAATCTAAGAAGCTAGAGAAATAAGTATAATATTATAGGATAACTCACTTCCTTGGAATAATGAACTTTACTACAAAGAAGAAAATATTTCAGCCCGTTTTCTCCAAATATTTCCATTCCAAATAGAGATACATAAAACAGAACTAAGAAAGAGACAATAAATGTAATGTAGTAACGTAATTAATAGTTTCTTTTTAAACATAAATCACTTATTGCCTACCATCCTCAGTGGAGCGACTTTGAGAACCCACTGGGTTAGGGCTATCGACAATTCATTTTAAACTCATACTGACGACATTAGTTACACTGCAGCTTCCAGTGCATTTTGTAAGGTTGAATAGTGTTATGACGTGGGAGGTCTTGCGAGTACTATTTAACAATTATTAAATGCTTATACGATAGAGGAATGTTTAAAATGACCATTAAGTCACATGCGTATACAGGTATATGCAGTTTGTATAAAACTGAATGATTTAGTTATAAACCGATATCTTAATGATAAATGCAACTACTCAAAGTGTTAGAATATGGTAGGTTTGATGTTGTTGTTATCGAAAGCCCCCCAGTTTAAGAAACACGATGCAAATTTAAAGAAACATTCCAGGAAGTAACTATCCCATTCGCTTTATGGTCAGTTCCGTGTAAGTTGTTACATCATCCTCCATGGATTGGCAAAAACTGTCGTAAACTACTACAAAGTATAAAACGCTTTTGGGAATTGTACATTTATGCAAGTTGTGATATATTTAGGCACGAGTGCCATAAGGTTAGAAATCTTGGTAAGCTAGCTATTAATGAATCCCCTACAACCTACAAAAGGCAGCTTACAGAGGATAGCCTCATATGTTCTAAATGGTCGTCTTCTTATATTGAGAGACGAAATAATATAAATGAAAAGACCACCTCACTGCTAATATTTGATAACCTAACTGTATTAGCTGACTCAGGTTTGAACAAAGTTGAAAATTTATCTAAATATTTTAATAAAATTTTTTTTGTGGATACTGATGTCGATGCATATTCGGTAAATATAACTGAGATAGTTACAATGGGATCAGTCCTTATTACTGCACAAAAAGCCTTTTCTGGTCTTATCTACTTAAAACCAGGTAAGTAACCGAGTATTAATGAGATGCTACCTAGACTATCATCGTGACTCGTGAAAATCACTTCAGAACTATTATTAGTGTTGTTCAGGATGTCTCTTTTACAAGAGCAACTTCCAAGAAACTGAAAAGATGTAGAAATCAGCTTCTTTATAAGGGTAGCAATAGACAACTGGCATCTAACCGAAGGTCCATTAATTTGTTCAGCATAATAGTTGAAACCTTAAAGAAAATATTCCGTGATAAGTTACTAATTCGCGTAGAGTCACAAAACTTGCTGACTTCAAAGCAACATGGATTTAACAGGTGCCGTTGCTGTCTTGTTAACCTGTTAATGATGGAGGACTGATCAGAAGCTATCGGTAAAGGACTGTATGTGGATGTCATACTCATTGACTTCAGCAAGGCACTTGATAAGGTGTCCATGTGGACCTTATACGGAAACGACCAAGCTTTGGATTGGGCAAATTTGAATAAAGAATTTCCTATGCAAGTGAAGGCAGAGAGTTTGAGTTAGCGGAACACTCTCTAAATGGAATTTTGTACTAATGGGAGTCCCCCAAGGTAATATCATGAACCTTTTCTTATTCCTGTTTAACGTTAATGAATCGCCAAGTCAGAAGAAAGCATAAACACATTTATTTGCTGAAGACATAGAGATCTGGAAGACAGTATGCAGCGATACTGACCAGTTCGATCATTAGTCTGATTTATTGGAATTGGCTCAATGGTTTCAAAGTTGGGGGGGTTAAAGAATAATTGCGGTAAGAGTGCGCCAATGCATATCGATCACAGTAACGGCCGCCAATACACCCAAATGATACCCCATATCTACATGTGAAAGATTTTGAGGATTTAGTAGTAATTATAAGTCGTGACTTGAAAACCACTACACACTGCAACGCAGCAGAAGCTAAAGGATTTTGAGTGTTGTGGTCACTTTGGAAAGCCTCCAAACGTTTTGATGAAGATGTGTTCTGGATCTCACACACTATGTGCATTGGACTTCATCTTGAATACTTTATCGAGTCAGCAAGTCCCTTAACTTATTAAGGATGTCAAGACATTTGAGTGAGTTCAACGAGAAGGTGCTAAGCTAGCAACAGGCCTTTCAAACCTTTTTTGGAATAAGCATCTAGAATGTCTTAATCCTTTTTCATTATCTTGTTTTGGAACGCAAGATGACCTTATATTGGCATTCTGTGACTTAAATAATAGCTTAAGTGTTAATCCCCTAACTTTTTACTGCCTCTAGAAATAATTATTTTAGAGGCCACCTTTAAAAGGTTCGAAAACTCAGAGTGATCACATCGAGTGATCAATGACCAGAACGGGCTAGCTGAACGGATTTTATTGGCTTCATAAGTAAACTCTTTCAAAAAATCCTAGATCTACACTGGAAAAGCCACTGCAAAGATCAATACAAGTCACCAGACCGATTATCCTTATAAGCTAAGACTGAGGACTGTGCAGCCAATTAATTAGAATTTGTCCATTTTACACATAAAACAGTACTGAAATATAATAACAGTAATACTAGTTGTTCAAATGTAGCCAGGAACTTGTTTCAATCTCGCACAAACGTAACATCATAAAATTATAGTATGTTAATACCAAGTCTAGAATAAAATTGACCATCTTTCAACCAATAAAAAACACACAGTTGGACGAAATAGGCTTAAATAAGTGCTTATGTCATAACATTACACTTAAATACTACAAAAAATCAGTCGACGTTCAAAAATAATCCTAAACTCACAGACAAACTGGCTTTTTAATGACGGTAGTAGTGTGAAGCTACTGATATTATAAAGTTTTGTTACACATTGCCTTAATACATTCCGATACTTTGAGATTTCGGCAAACAGAAAATAAACATCATCGACAAAGCTTAATTTATTTACAAAATCCTAAATAATGAAAAAATTTCAATAAACACATTTCTACATCTTTTGACAGCGGTTGTATATTTCTGAGCCAAAAATACTGCTCGATAAGTGAAATAGTTTCTTGAAAAATTTCAGTGCAAGCTTTCATAATTTTTTGAAAGTTTTCTGTTTAGAATCACCTTGGAACGATGATACGTTTAACTAAGCTCAATGAACAATGTTCTATGTAGAACGGAAAGAAGATGAAAACACAATCAGTTCTATATTTAGCTTTCATATAATAGCATCGATTTTCTGGATGCCGTATTTTGCGTAATTTAACAGAATGTATTATATGAACTAAGCAGTCCAAAATTCAATATATGTGAAACGAGCTGCCGTAGATCAGGTTATTCCCTTGCATTTAAGTCTTTTATGTCCTAGATTCAAAAGGTTTTTTGACACAGGGTACTTAACTTTCCGACCACTGTAGCACTGGTAGTTTCAGCTGTATTTTCTTAATATATGCATGTATATTAATAATTTTTATTTGTCAAATGATTTTCTTTAGAAACTTCTTTCATTCATTAACCCCTAACTTGCGCTTGTACCTTCTAATGAACAATAAACCAATGGGTTTTTCGTGATATAAAAGTATGGAATGTGGCCAGTATCCTCTCATATAGGAGGATTATTGATAATGTTTCGGAAGTTGTAATCCTTACCATATTAACTAACTTATTAACTAGCTTTGATTTCACTAATGCGGAATAAATGTGGGTGAATGTGCATAATCAAGTATGTGATGAGGGATGTCAACAGGTAATTACACCAGTGCTTCAGTACGAATAGATTTATCGGACAATTAATAATCCCGTAATAAATGAAAATGTTAATTTGTAAAATTTTTAACGAAGTTACTAATCGTTGTAAAAGTGTCGATAGCATGGGGGGGGGTAAAAATGACTGGAATAAAATGGAATTATGCTCTACTAAATATGTGAAATCGAGAGAAAATCAGTAAACACGGTAGATATTGAACTTTTCAGATACATTTTGGACAGTTTATACAAACTCGGTAATTTATCTGTATATATCGTCATTTCTCGGTTTTTAAAGAGATTACGTATTTATTTATCCAGTAAGTGGTTCTTAAGTAGTGTTTTAAGTTCGGTCAATGATTTGCTGCAGCGAATATTTATTTGGAATTTATTACATAATACTGGATATCTCACTGTAAATGAGTTTTGACATAACTATGTATGACATCTCGGGAATGTGGCATTGTTTACCTCGTTGTTAAGGTTGTATAGAGAGGAGATACTGTAAGCCAGCATGGAGGTTGTGAAATAAGAGATGCCACTTATGAGGTGATAAATGAAAGTAAGATTTAACTTTAGACATCGGATCCAAAGGGGTTGTAGTGTTACGTTTTCACGTCGTTGGAGATCATCTTGTGTGCTAAAGAAGCCTAATTAGGCCTTTAGTGAATGCTGGTTGAACTCTCTCGATTTTCACTGAGTCTGTGTCTGCAGTTGGTGTAAGGCAGAAAGCCATATTCCAATATAAAAAGAACACATTTTCTGTACAGCAAAAATTTTGAGTAGCAACGTTAACATAATAGCAATCAATAAATATATGCACCACGTGTCCCGGTAACAGTATTTGTGCTTCAGTTTTCTTCGTTAGCTGGAATTAAGATATTATCTATTAATATCTACAGAAACGCTTAATTCACAGTTGAATTCAGCTACCATGTTTATTTAAAGCTGTATACTGCAGTATTTGACAATCCCTTATAGGGGTCTCCCTTTTATTATTAACGCCAGTGGCCCCCTTAAATGTTTCCAATGTCCATAAGCTAAACTATTATCCCGTTCTTACAAAGATCAGAAGGACTTTACTTAACGACGACGGTCACAGTCATCTGTTTCTAATAACTAAACCAACTTGAAACTAGCGACACTAAACAATGATATTTACTCATGTTCTCTTGTTGGTATCAAATTTTTAATCAATATACTCAACTTACGGAAAACGTTCAGACGTTAGTATTTGATCGTCGGTACTAAACGTTACATGATTTACTTGACATTCAATTTCACAATAATTTTTGTATACTTTTTCATCGCCTTGTATGTGATTTACTACATCATTCAGGGTACTACATCGTAACCCCTGGTCCATATGTAAAAGCTAACACTTTGCCGCTTGGTTACAGATCTTTGTAATTATTCAAAGTGGTAGTTTGTCAAAATTCTCATTGGCGTTAATGATGATTTCAGTAGGGTCTGGAGTATTTTAAATCATTCGGACTAAAATTTTTAATTTGTCGACACTAACAGGGATCGTTGGTTAAATATTTTCGTCACAAAGGTGAATTCTTGTATATCATTACAGAATAAGGCCGTGGTCGTATTCTCTTATTTTCTAAATCCTTTCGAGAGGCTGTTTTAAATCTGTTAGTGCAGTACCTTTACAGCCAAGAAGCCAGAAAACTGTTGTACAAAATTTGTGTACGGCCCACTTTAGATTATTGCCGGATTGTTCTCAGCTGTCTACGTGCAGAGAGAGATAAACACAAGCTAGAGTCTGTTCAAAGGTAATTCACCCCATTTATATTAGAAAACACCAAATGACAGAAGTACCTGACAAGGTGTCAGATATTTAAGCTTCCTCCACTTTGTCTTCAACCACTTAAATCTAATCTCGTTTATTACAAGTTACTTCACAACTTAGCATTCTCCACCTGTAATGAACTTCAGTTTAAGCAACCCTCCTTATGACCCACTTAACCATATACGTTTTATAACGATTGGCAAATTTAAAACCACTTTTTGAACTAACATAATCGTGGTAGAATTTTACTTGAAATGGAGTAGGCTACCAGTGGACATTAGAACTTCCATATCCCTTCCACATTTTGTCAGCTTACGTTACGAATTTATCTTTTCTGGTTACCTACTCAACTTATGTCCCTTAACAGAAGACAGTAGTCATACGCTGCAGATCCTAAGTCTCCTAACCGCGTAGATTAATTATATCTCTTGCAGAAACGACACCTCTTTTACTTACTTTTCCTTTCATCATATATTTTTAGATTTACTAATATGTTTACGATTGTACGTTATTCAAATCTCATAGCTCGGATGTTCTACTAACGATCGGTATTACATTTAATATAGGAGCTATCTATTTGACCTCAACAACAGTCTTTAGCCGTTGTGTTAGACATACTGCAGTCTGCGTAGGCAATTTTTTTACCTTCTGCAGTTTGAAATTTTATATTCTGTGAAGTTTAATTACTGATCCCATATGATCTGTTTCACTTCAGACCACAAACATGTATGTCCCAGGTCATTGCTGTACTCTTTAACTCTGGATGTATTCATCTTAACTTACTTCATTTTTAGATATCACCTTCATCAAAGTTTATTATTTTGTTTTATACTCCTATGTGTGACTGTTCTGTTACACATAAGTACTATCGGAATCATGAACTTTGCGCTCAACCTCTTGTAAAATTTGACGTATGTTTGTCCCATTCCTAAAACTTTATCTGTTAACATCAGTCAGATATCCTTATACTTGGCTTTATGTATGAAATTAATCACGCATGTAAAACTAGTGTGTACCTGTTATCAGAATAAATTATTATTGTTACTACTAAGTTTAGTACTGGGCTTCGGTTGAAATAATTAACATTCATGGAGTCTTACCACATTGCTATTCACCTTAAATTAAAACGCTGATTTATGACACTCTGACATGCTTTTTGAGTATCGCAGTCTATCCACAATTTGCTAGTTTTTAGCCGATTTTGGGATCGAAAATAATTCATTCTTGAAACCAAGATATAAATTACTGAAGTTAGGGGAATTTGTGATGGCAAACATTAAGTTTGCTGGTTGGATTTGTAGCCGTTTAATGTTTGCAAGAGCCAATAAGAATCAGGATCACTGAAAAGCTAATTCTCTCTAATATGGAACTTCTCAGTTGTGCATACCATAGATTTCACCACGGCGATGTGGAGGGCTAGATCACTGTTACCGTGAGGCCCATGGGGCGGAATCGAGGTTTAAAACTGTTGAGGTGTTTCATACTAGTATGCTTAAACATTTGCTGGTTTGGCTCGATATTATTAACTTGTTTGTTGTATATTTGTTACACGTACCTCATTTAAACGTTTACACATGAATACTTCTGTGATTAAACCCAGAATGCTTCTTCGACAATACACATGCACAAGTAAGCTGCCTGTGATGAAATAAATAGACGAGTCCGCTAATGTCATTATTCCACTCTTGTCTAAAGTAAACTCGGTATATGACTAAGTTACGTTTGTCGTATTACCAGAGTAATTTTTGACGACTGAACCCACTCTTACGAATGTGAAAAAAACCAGAAGGCGACGATGGATGGAAGAGATGTTATATTTGATCGTAAATAAAGCGTCAATGGGTTAGCACGTCTAGGCTGGCAAACTAGGGAGAGATGCAACCCACGGTGCGCTGTGACGTGATCTAGTGATAATGTTTGACCGAGCGCCTTTAACTAGTCGTGTCCGCTAAAACAAACATGGTCAACATCAATGTTGGGAGCCTATGTAACTATTTATTTTGGAGATTATATACCGTTACATGTCTTTTTCTTAAAATAAGTCTGTATTTTCCAGTTGATTTGTAATGGACTTAAACCGGTCAGTCACTGTTGCCATACATGCATCCTGAGCGAATGGCCTCGATATAGCAACAGTACAAGTAATATTTGAGTTGGTTTGTGACTGGCAAGCGCAATCCAGGACGTGAGTTTGGTCTTATATGGGACTCGTCGGCTGGATGTACCTGCATCCCAATGTTGTTCACACTGGGTTTCGAACTCAGTTAAACGCCACCGCCTTGACAACTAGGATATTGTGTCCAGTTAGTTACGTCCAGCCGATGAGTCCTGAATGGGACAAAACGCTTGTACCGGGTGCCGCTTACCAGTCACAATCCGACGTATGTATGTCTTTTTTTACTTTCCTATTTATCACTCTATAACCTCTAACGATTAACCGATTATTGTCAACTGATTGGGACATTCACCGGCTTCAGTGTAAAAAGTCAACGGATCAACCACCCTAACGGAAGGGCACTGGGCAGCTAAGTAGCCAGGACATCTACGCTGAGTACTACCAAAGACTCGGAACCCCATGTCAACGTCAGTAGGCAAGAGTATAGTAATCAACTGGTCTAAATCAACTTAAAAATAGTGGATAATTCCACATACTTCTCTCCTTAACCATAAAGCGAACAAAGACCGTCAGATGTAGAGATCATTATTAGCATAAAACTGCAGTCATAAACCTGTGATATGTTACCAGCCTCACCAAACAGTTGTCACCATTCTAGTCACTGAAACTGAGTTTACAGGTGGCGTATTTGAAAGTATATTTCAAGGTCACGATCAACTTGTCGAAGTTAGCCTCGTTATGACGATTGACCTTAACACAAATGGTCAAGCTCTTAGTTTAGCTGTCCACTGTGTTTTGGATGGAAAATGGTCATGGTAAAAACAATTCCTTTTTTAAAGTATTTTAGGGTTATTTTTGGCTACATGGGACTAACTCACACATTAGATGTCAAAGACCAAGGTAAGTTTCTTATTCGTCCTTAAATAACTTCCTGTGCTTTTAAGGTCACGATTTGAATGAATTTCTAAATGCGTTCTCCGCTGGAAAGGTTCTTTATGGTTTTATTCGCCTCGAAGTTACAACTCCTGCAAAATTTGTGTTGATTGTATGGGTAAGGAGATCTTTCTAGTTTTAGAATGTGTGGGTTTTTGCGGCTTAAAAGTTTTATTTCCATGCCTAGGTCGGTGTATTCCGAATTTTTTTATGATTTTATTAATCCACTGGACTACATGGTTTACGTTAAGTATTGCTCGTTTATAAGTGACTGATTGTATACTTGTACATTATTTCAAGGAGTGGATATTTAAAACTCAATACATGTTTATTACTTCATATGCTTCCTAAATTATATATCCTATTGTGCCTAGTAAAACATTTGTTTATACCAACTTGATTGAATTATTTAAAATCTGGGATGTGATTTTTTATTCTAGAATGTAGACGATAGGTTGGCTATGCTACGTGAATTTAGATGACAAGTAGACCGTACGGTGTAAATAAAAGCCAAAGGTAGACTATTTGGCTTAAATCTAAGCGGCGATTAAGTGTGGACTTGTGGACACAACCTACTTAACCAAACAACTTATATGATAGCAGTTAAGTCTATTTATTTACACCTGACAGACAAAACAGGCTCTAAATGTTGAATTTTAATTTTTATTCACATTTTATTCACCATTAAAAATTCGCCTTTGTTTACACATCTTAGGCTGTGTGGGCTGGGTTGCTAAATTAACCATCATATTGATGATAAATTGATCGTTGGGTTAGTTTTAGATTGTATTTATCATAACAGATAAAATGTATGTGGTTACTCTGCTTTATAAATCAAAAGTCAAACTATTGACTCATTTGTGAGCTGTGCACACATAGTTGAATGCTTCAACTATGTTCTTATTAGGGTTTGTTCTTTAATGAAGGTGAATTTTAGCTCCTTACAAGTATAATGTTTGCCAGTGATGTGTACACAACATATGTAATTGAAATCGAGGAACTTAAGGCAAGTAAATTTTTTGATAGGCAAATTTCTGTGACTCAAATTACTCATGACTTAGATTTGTATTCATTTAGTCGATTAATGCCTAGGCTTAAGTGAACATAAACTATGTGGGTTATGAGATTTCAGAAACTGTTAGTTCTTAAATTTCATTTTGTAATCACCCACGATTCTTGGCTGATTCACATGGTTTTCATAATTGATATCAATATCTTTCGGTGTCAGAACCTGATCGTTCATTTAATTTCGGTTATTTCTATTTAATTCTAATAGCATTATATATTTTTAAATTCTATGTTGAATAGCAAGGGGAGGCGTCATCTGAAAGCTTCAAAATAGCTTGCGCAAGACATGTTGACTGTGTAAAGCGGCTGTGTCGTGTAAGTTCATTATATTTTGGTGGTTAGTTTCCACTCGGTTTGTTTTCCCTGCTATTGAGTGTTAATTTTATGTAAATTTGTTGGAGAACTATGGTTGATTTGATGTCAGGTGATTATGTACATCGTAAAACCGGCTAGTATCTAAATCGGTCTGTTGTATCCTTGGTTCCGCTCATATTATGGTTTATATTGGTTGAGATTTCACTGGCGTGGAAACAGTGTATGTAAACGAGATTGACCAATATGAATAACTAAGTACAATGATATAACACCTAATGCAATATTCCGCTTATTGGTTGGTAACCAAAGAATATACAGTAGTATGTAGACATCAATTATGCATCAGTCTTGTACAATGATATCCGTGAATCAGTCACTTAGTAAAAATACAGAAATATGTAAGTTTGCAGTTTTTTATTCACTCATCTTTTATAGGTCACTTATCTGTTTCTCCACTGACCAATCACAGCCTACATAAGCTGAACGTATCACGATCCAGGTTGTCACACCTCAATAACACAGTAAGATGAATACTTAAGTAGCAGATGTTGCAATAACATCAGTTGTAATAAAAAAAGAATAGTAGACGTAAATAGTATAATACGAGGAGGAAGTGTTTCGTGGAAATGTATAAGATAATTTTATTCAATAGAAGGTAGGTAGTGAATATATCTGAACTTTTTGAGTTATATCATCCGGTGTCTCCTACTTTGCTTACAACAATTACTCGGACCCTAGCCAAGGAGCCTATATCTACCAGCATACCCAGATCAATAGTCCATGACTTCATGAACTCATGCCACATTTTGGTTTGGTGGCTTTTAGCTTTCCATCCCTTTCCGAAGTCAGTCACCATTGTTCATCAAGGCGAGCAGTGTTTGGCCATACGTAATGGATATCCCAGCCACATCAGATGATAGCATCTTGTAACCTTACGATTGATTTACCATCTTTCCGTAATACTCTACACTTGATTTCATTAATTGCTCGGCTGTCGTGACAAATACAAACGAGTGTCTAGCCCATCTGTCTAATCTTGTGGACTGAGAATGAATCAATGACTCATCTATTCTGAAGAAGTTTCGCTAACAGCCTACTACTTAATACTGGCTTCTTTAATTGGTTGAAACAATTGTCTAATATTACCTACCCCCAAAGCTTCTCCTAGGTGATTGGGTCATGTGTTGCACATTCCTAACCACTGCCTCCCTCGACGCACTCTATCGATTGTCGTTGAAGTAGGAGCAGCGTTCACTTAAGGTAATATTGCATGCTTATCTCTAAGTTATTGCTCAACAGATTTTCGCATATCGAATCACTTTTAGTAGCATTTATTAATCTGATCTAGGTGATCAGGCATTTACTATTAACACTAAGTTGCACAATATATTATTGAGATTTGTCATGAAATCACTCTGAAGTGTTCATTATTTCATACGATTCATTTTTAAAATGATATTTTGATAGACAGTTCATGTTACAATTAATGCAAGAAGTGAGGTCGACTTAGATTGGAACGAAATCGTTAACAAAGTACGAAATTTAACGGGAAATGTTTGCAATACCCAACCGATCGTTTCAGATAATACGGACAATGACTTCATACCTACAGTTAGTTTTGATTTACTGTATTTTTTCTAACATCAATTATTTTTGGAACTTTATTTCTAAGTTGTTTCTTTCGTACATATGCTTCGTCATAATTTTTATGTGATCTATTTTATGCTGTTGTATATTACAAAAAAAAAAACAGTGCAATTGAGAATTGCTAATCAGTGTATGGACACGTCTGTCCCGCGACTACCAGTCCCTAATCCGAAATAGAGGAAAAACAACGAATGATGAACCAACAGACAGAATCGTATTGTATTTCAATCATGCCTTTGTATACACACAAAATCAGACCACACCGTCAACCAATTAGAAAACTGACATTAATACAAAATAAGAGTAATAGTGAGTGTGAACTGGAGTAACGTGTATGCAGTCAATTAACCATAGTTCATAAATGAGGAATGATATAACAACAGTTAATGCTTTAAACTAGAGTATAGGATTAGAGCAACGTAACAACAATAAGAACAAAATGCTTACTTCGTATACAACCAACAATAATGAAATTGTTTACAAGAAGAAGAGTTCTAGAAGATAATCAATCTTCTTTAGGTGCCCGTCATAACACCTCCCCTTTTTTAGAAAAATATCATTGATAAGATTTATCATAGGGGTTCGTTTTGATCCTGTTGGGTTTCCGTCGAATTCTTTATGATTTCCTTAGAAATGGTACTGTTCTTGTCTCCGTAGTCTTTGTTTTCTGACTCCTGTTATCCGAATCCAGTAACATGTTTAACGTCATCGGAGTTCTCAGACTAACTTCAGCTCCGCCTTCACATCTAGAAAATCGGATGTGGTTAGCATGTCTTACCCACTTAATATTGCTTACTCCGACGTCATAGATTACTCTCTGTTCCTTAGAATAATTCCAGGTACCCACTTTATCTTTTTACGATGAAAATCGCGTGCCCAGACCTTTTGTCCGGGTAAGAATCTTTTGGGCTTAGCCCATGCTTCTTGTTGTATTGTACTTCGATTCTGGTGTTGTATTCATTAGTCGTTACAAAATTGGGCTTCGAGCTGTCTAATAGAATTCTGATTTTCATTCCAAACATTGCTTCTGCAGGGGAAACTTCATCGACCGTTTCAAGATTTGTTGAATGGTAAGCAAACAAGAACTTACACGATATCTTTTTGAATCTTCCTTTTCCATAGGCTTTGATTAACGCTCTCTTAATAGGTATCGACAAATCAAAGCCCATTTTTATTCTTATTATTGTTACGTTGCTCTAATCCTATACTCCCGTTTAAGGCATTAACTATTGTTATATCATTCCTCATTTATGAACTATGGTTAATTGACTGCATACACGTTACTCCAGTTCACACTCACTATTACTCTTATTTTGTATTAATGTCAGTTTTCTAATTGGTTGACGGTGTGGTCTGATTTTGTGTGTATACAAAGGCATGATTGAAATACAATACGATTCTGTCTGTTGGTTCATCATTCGCTGTTTTTCCTCTATTTCGGATTAGGGACTGGTAGTCGCGGGACAGACGTATCCACACACTGAATAACAATTTTCAGTGGCACTGTTTTTTTTTTTATACATAACATCTGTCGACAGGGTTGTGATGTACTTTTTTGAGGATCTTTTTAATATATGTTACTTGCATTGGTCCTTGGAACAACTGAAATCCTTGTAATTAACTATTTGTTTGATTTGCATAGCCAAAATTAATGAAATCTTTTTCATGAAGAACAGTTATCGAAGGTTATCAATCTTACTTTAGGTGCCCGTCATAACATATCCAACCTACTGATCAGCAGAATTTACTTTCCTTTTAGTATTTGTTTAGTATTTTGTTACGTATTTTGTTCTATTTATTCTGCTTGATAATTTATGATTGTAGTTTTTTACTGAATACAGAAATACCATCTGTATGTTTATTGGTGGCACTGAAATTATCTCTACGTGAGGATGTTTGATGATAGCTTGTCGGTCTGAATGTTAAATGAGGCTTAAATAGTTTTTTTTTGACATTATTATTCGTAACTAATACTATTTCTATGTAAATTTCACAAAATTTTTGTATTATCGTTTTCAAATGTTCTTGACTGTTTCGTAATGGTGTATTTTTCATGGTCGCTAACGGACAATTACAATTTGTAATATAGAAGAACCTTTTTAATGTTCAATATCTCAAATAATGCCATCGTTGGTTAGCTTACCAGGAAAAAATATATTGAGTTTTGGGTATTCTGAACTTCTCGAAAAGTATTGAGAATTTGATCAATTATTTAGTTCAAACAACTTTCTTGATCAAATTATTATTTTTTCATATTTATTCATACTAGATTAGGTCAAGCTGTCTGGAATATTTTTGGTATTTCTGTTAGGCCTATATTCCAACTCCTTCTTAACATAATGTTTAAGTTTTTTTCAAAGAACTGATAAAGACCGTATCATTAATTTTATAATTATTATTATTATTTGGTGAGGATTTAACTTCGGTAGATAATTAAGCTTTATGCATTTTAATGAATATATTATCTTTAGATTCACTCCTCTGCATTTACGTTTATCTACACAGGTATATACATGCTTATAAATCGACAGTTATTAGAAGTAATGATATAGTCATCTCTCTGATGATATTAGGATGCCGTTTTATTGATTTTTCATTATATGTAGATATATGCTTTTGTTGTTGTATGCATTTTGTATGGTTGGTATTGCGTATAATTGTTCAGTATTAAGAAATGTTGGTGTTAACAGAATGTTAGTTTAGATATCTGTCTTTAGTTTACATGAACTATATATATATATATATATATATATATATATAAGCCTTAACAGAAACGATGTTCTGTGCATTAAACATCTTACTAATCACTAATATCCTAATTACTACATCGTTCACAGGGTTCTGTATATGTTCGTGCAAATCCAAATAAAGATATTCCAAAAGGTTGTGTATCAAAAAGTATTTGGCAATCACAACAACATATACAAGATTCATCAAAATTAATATCTAATGTCAAAGCATCAGTAAGTTGAATATTTATGTTTTGTAATTATCGCTCTTCATTTTATATTATTTACGTGTTCTCTGTGCATAATTGCTGTTAGAACTGTGTTTTCCTAATACACCGATGTATTTTAAGTTCTTGTTGTAGTTTTATATATGCGAAGCATTGTTTTTCTGAACTATACATTGGTCTAATCAAGAGTTGGGTAAAAATCTTAGATGTGACTCACTAACCATGCTACATAGTGGGCAATCTGTACTTTTCGATTATTCCTTTGTATTTATTAAAATTGCTCTCGGAATTCGATGTTAATATTGGTTCTCATTCTGATTATTAGTATTTTCAGCCGAATGGTATATTTTAGCCCTATGATTGTAAACTAATAAAGAGCTGTATATCACCTATTTACAGTCAGAAGACTTCTATTTACACACTTGATAGGTGAAACCCTCTTCTGTATAGTATATAACATAGCTCATGTTTGTTAATCATGCTTCTAATTTATACAGTCAAATGTTATTAGTCATTTAATTTTTGAAATTTATATGCTTCTTTGAATGAGTTGGACTTTTGATAGAAGCAACTTCACTCACTGTTTGATGACGAATCTGCGTATATCTAAACAACTTTGTACACAGGATGGCATAATAAGCCCGACCGTAGCTGCTACCTTGACGTGGTGGTCGGGCTTGCCTATCGTGATGGCCTAACCGAGCTATATTGGCTGGAATGCTTGTTCCTCTAGGTCCTACCATGTCAAGCAGGTCTGTTGGAGAGCGATAAGACTAAAGGCAGCAACCTAAGATCTGAGGGCGAAGTCGTACTGCTAGCTGCAGCGGGGTGTGACAGCAGTAAGGTGTTTCCCTCGGATAACCAGCATCTGCAGCGATGCTGCCTTCTCACAAAGGAAGGAAGGGGTTAGAAAAGGTCGACCCTAAAAATGTCACACCTCACCTTACTCCACGGATTTCCGTCTCCGGCAGTAAGGCCTTTTAAAGAACGGAGCTAACACTTCGAAAACATCCCATAACAAGGTCGTGTGTGATCGGCCTCAAGCAGTTGCCCCTTGGGCTCTGCGATCGCGCTCCCAGGTCACCATGACCAATACTAGTCCAGTTTCCTTTTCAGGTACCTGAGGAAGTAATATCCTTCCATGGTGTGGGCAGCCAGGAAGTGAAAACCGCCCTCATACCTCTAACAACACAAGAGATCATTTTGCTCGAGGTTAGATCCCACTCTCAACTCTCAATAACTCCCTTATTCCCACGATTAACCCGTCTAGCCTAACTTTATCACCTCACGCCTCTAATGCTAATGGTTTGAGTTCACGAAACGTTATTCCTAGTGTCCTGAAACCTCGCACTAAACTACATATCGGAGCTTTTAACGTTCGAACCTTAGGCCAAATAGGACAACAAGCCTCTCTAGCTATGACCCTAGATTCTCATTCCATCGATGTCTGCTGCGTCTCCGAAACGCGTATACAGGATCTAAGTACAATCATTCGCTTGACGTCACCTTGTGAAGATAAAGAACCTGTCCGGTTCACCCTTCGTGTTTCCGGAGACCTCACTGCTACCACTCGAGGCCTTGCTGGTGTAGGTATAGCATTAAGTTCAAAAGCTGAACAGGCTCTCCTTGACTGGATTCCCATTGACAGTCGCTTATGCGCTGTCCGTCTAAACGGAACGGTAAGAACTCGGAAAGATAGGGACACACGCCGTTGCCTCTTTGTTGTCTCTGCCTATGCTCTTACTGATTGCAGCTCAGATAAAGTAAAAGATGAATTTTACAGAAAGCTTTCAGACCTCCTTCGAAAAGCTAAGCGTACTGATGTAGTGATTATGGCTGGTGACTTTAATGCCCAAGTGGGTAGATTAGACGAAACCGAAAGGCACCTAGGTGGATCCTATGGTGTCGAGGCCCAACGAACAGATAATGGCGACCGTTTATTACAACTGTGCTCAGATAACCGTCTATTTCTCGCAAGCACTAACTATAAACATAAAGAAAGACATAAGTTGACATGGCGGCCCCCACAGTCAACTCAACGTTGGACTCAAATAGACCACATTGATATCAGCCACCGTTGGAGAGGCTCGATAGAAGACTGTCGCTCATTTTGGAGCACATGTTTAGACTCAGACCACGCTTTAGTACGAGCGCGTATTAGTCTGCGTCTCACTGGACTTAAAAGACCCACTGCAAAAATCCCCATACGAGTTCAACTTAATAATGAAAAAGTCAAGAATATATTTCAGGAACAACTTAAAAACCAATTAGTCAACTGTATAAACGACACTCACCCCTAGTCAGCTTGGAATGATATCCAAAAAGCTGTCGAAACAGCAGTAATATCTACTAGTAAACTAAACCAAAAAGTTAGGAAAACTCAGTGGATTTCAGCTGCGTCTACTGAACTGATAGATGCTCGGCAACACATCCCACCTGGTTCTGAATACGATGAGGAGCGAAGGAAACTTAAACACAAACTGGTTAAAAGCTTACGGAATGATCGTGAGCAGTGGTGGGTGGCGAAAGCTAAAGAGATAGAAAAGGCAGTGGCAATAGGTAACAGTAGGCGACTGTTCAGACTTATCAAGGAAACGGGTATCAGAAATCCAACTGTAAGTGGAACTATCTCAGAAAAAGATGAGAGCATTATTCAGTGTCAATCCAGAAGGTTGGACCGATGGGCAGAACACTTTAGGGAACAGTTCAGTTGGTCCTTGGCGTCATCCCAGTTGCCCACCGTTTCCAAGCAATCTGAATGACAAATTAATATTGGTCCCCCAAGTCTTAGTGAGGTTGAAAAGGCGATAGGCAACTTAAAGCGAGGGAGAGCAGCAGGACCCGATGGGTTGACCCCTGAGATATTTAGGAATGGTGGTCCGGTTTTAGCAGCGAGATTAACCGGGATCCTGTCTAGAATTTGGGAATTGGGCGTAATCCCATCTGACTGGTCTCAAACACTAATCCTTCCAATCTATAAGAGAGGACAGAAGTCCTCCTGTGAAAATTACCGTGGAATCAGCTTAACGATTATAGTGTCCAAAATATTGGCTTCAATCATACTTCGACGCCTAACTAAAGCTCGTGAAGAGCAAACTAGAGAGAACCAAGGTGGTTTCAGACCTGGACGTGGCTGTATAGACCAAACATTCACACTTCGGCAGGTTCTGGAACATGGACACTTAGACGCCCAACAATAGTTGTATTCCTTGACCTTAAGGCGGCATTTGACTCTATCGATCGTAAGGTTATGTGGCAATGTCTGTCACTAAAAGGCGTAAATTAACCTTATGCAAGCTCTCTACTCGAACACCACATGTCGAGTGAGAACTTATGGTGGATTGTCTTCGGAACTGATTACCTCAAGTGGTGTTCGTCAAGGTTGTCCGCTTTCCCCGTTTTTATTTAATTTTATCATTGATATACTTTTAGAGTTGACATTTTCATCGTCTGACTTCGGCGGGGTTGACTTCCATCCAGGAGATAAATTTGCTGACTTAGAATATGCAGATGATATAGTTCTCTTAGATGAAGATGCTGATAAGTGCAGAATCTTTTAACTACCTAAAACAAGGATATAAGGATGTTTGAGATGCAATTCACTCCACCCAAATGCAAAATGTTACTTCAGGATTGGCTTGATTCGGCACCGAAGTTAGTGATAGGGAGTAAAGTAGTTGAATGTGTTGACCGCTTCATATATCTTGGAAGCCTCATCGGTCCTGAAGATCTGGTGTCTGCTGAAATTTCTGCTCGTATACAAAAGGCCCGATTAGCTTTTGGGAATTCGCGTTACCTGTGGCGTAGGCGAGACATCCGTCTACTGAGCAGTAGTTCGACTCGTTCTACTTTATGGATGTGAAACACGGCCATTAAGGATATTCGTAGGCTCCTAGTATTTGACCATAGATGTCTTCGAAGAATTGCTCATGTTTCCTGGGACCACCGAGTAAGTAATGCGTGGGTTAGGAATAGACTACTGGGTAAACACGGTGTCTATTGATGAAGTAGTAAATCTTCATCAGCTAAGGTGGTTAGGACATGTGCTACGTATGCCAAACCACCGCCTACCTCGACAAGCAATACTGTCTGATGTGAGAGTAAGCTGTAAGCAAGCTAGGGGCGGCCAAACCAAAACATGGCACCAGTCCATGAAATCATTGACAATTGGGCTGAGCCATGTTAATAGGTGTAGACTACCTGGTTGGGATCTGCGTGATGATCGTCATAAATAGTTAGAAACTTTAGGTGGCATGGCTCTAAATCGATGGCAATGGCACAGGTGCACCCACACCTTGTGTTCCTCCAAATTCTAAGTTACTGAACTTATCATAATTTTTTTTACAATAAATCATATTTTCCTAAATCTTATCTCCGATCTCTATTCCTTTGCATTAATACTAACTCTGTTGCTACCTTCCCTACTCTGGGATTTGATCCGACAATTTAATCTCTACCTGCTAATTAGCGCATGACAACTTGAACTGATGTACGCATATACCAAGTTCTACGTTGTAACTGACTGACTGACTGACTGTATACAAGCATTATAAGAGAATTCGATATACTTGAACTTCCAAATAAACATTAATGTTGGCATGTACAACATAGAACCTGGAACACGTTCATGACACCATATTTCCACAATTCAGTAGCATAGCAAGATCAGTACTAAACTAGTAGTAGTGAACATAAAATATGGTACAGAGAAAAAGAATCAGTTCATGCGGACAAAGGTACAACTTTGGTCAAGACTAAATGCACCTCCAATATTACCCAGTCTCCATTCATTGGTTAGGATAATTTTGCGGACCATTGCTGCAACCTTGATGTGTTGTTCAGGCCTGCCTACCTTGATAAACAAATCTGGCTCAAATAATCTTTCTCCGATGTTTTACCATGATAGGCAGGTGGGTTGAGGAGTGGTCACACTAAAAGCAACAAATATGGTTCGAGGGAGTTAGGCTGTTGATTGCGTAGAGGTGTGCCGTCAGCAATCCATGAAGTCATTAACAATTGGGCTGAGCCATGTTAATAGGTGCAGACTACCTGGTTGGGGTCCGCGTGACGCTCGTAATAAATGATAGAGACTTTGGGTGATATGGCTCAAAATCGTTGGCAATGGCGCAGGTGCATCCACTCCTTGTCTTCCTCCAAATTTTAAGTTTCTGAACTTATCATAATTTTCTCTTTACTGTATCATATTTTCTTAAATCTTAACACCGATCTCTATTCCCTTCCATTAATACTAACTCTGTTACTACCTCCCTACTCTGGGATTTGACCTGATAATTTAATCTCTATCTGCTAATTGAGGCACGGCAACTTGAACTGATGTACGCATGTACCAAGTTCTACGTTGTAACTGTCTGTCTGTCATATTAAGCACATTCTTACTAAATATTAAAAGTAGTGAGTTTAGTTTCTAACTAAACTCAGGCATTTATCGACCACTGATCCTTTTAATCTCAGACACACATTAGCTGTTTGTTTAGTTAGTCACACTTGTGCAACGGGCACATTGATATTAGGATGAACTTGTATATTCCCGTTGAGTTCGAATCCCACTATGAACATCAACATTGGGATGCAGGTACATCCAGCCGATGAGTCCCAAATAGGACGAAACGCGCTTCCTGGATTCCACTTGCCAGTCACAATCCAACTTATATAATGCATTATGTTATGTTGTAAAGAAAAGTCATGTATAATTTTTTAATGAATGATCCCAACTCCCTCTCGTGTATTGAAAGATGTTCTGCTCGCTATGATATTTGTTATAGACTGGTTTTATAAACGACGTGTGAACAATAATTCTAGTTAACAGTTAGTAAGGATAATGATAATAATAATAACAATAATAGTAATAATATTAGTTAACATTATAACATTCTTCATGAGCATCCATACAGTGAAGATATTGGGAATTGTTTTTATGTTATATTGCCTAATGGAAAATGATAAATGATTCTAGTGTACACATCTAGGAGTTAAGCGTTAGTAATTCTAGGTAATACGACTTCAAGTTAAAAAGTGTTTAATGATACTGCACCACATCAGCATAGGTTGAATTACTAGTTTCATGATATTCCTTGTTTTATATTATAACTCTTTTTTATAATCCTTTTTATGAAAAATGGATAAGATATTCACTCTTTAACTATAAGCAGATTAATGTGATCTCACTTTTAGCATATGATATTATGAACAAATAAATTTATAACGATCTAACATAGTATCATATAGGTCATTGTAATGTATTTATTTTTGATTGTCTTATCGTGTAGTACAATAAAATCGACTTGAAAATGAAATGACTTACTGATTCTTTGAATTAAATGAATGTACGTGATCTATATTCACCTGTCTTATCTGAAATAAATTTCTTTATTTGGTAATAAAATCTGTTTGCTTGTTGCAGTGCACGTTTGTGTTTGTATTAATTTGTTTGCACTAATGTTTCAATATTGTATTTGTGTATATGATTAATTAAATTGTAGCTAATCTCTTTTAATCTCATTTCTTATGATTTAGTCATTAATTTATATACATCATGTGTTAAATAATACTACTTGGTGTTCACCTCCTACACATCTAGCTTTTGATTGTTGCTAATCTGAACGTAGTTAAGTTAACTGTTCTAATTGGTGTCACAAATCTTTTTGTTTTCCATCTAAATGACTATTAAACATTGTTTCAACCACATTTATTTGAATGTTTTCATGTTGATGTCATTGTTGCAGTTATCCGTTTGTAAATTAGAATATTGAGGAGCATACATTATATTCATTTTTCTTTAGTCGTCTCTAAAGCATCATACACGTATTCATTTTTCGTCTAAGACTTAAATGTGATTTTCCGTTAGCATGGTATACATCAGAAATTCATTAAAAGTCATCAATTTATTTAGTTGAGTTCATTTTTGTTGTTGCACATCTGAAAATCTACTGCTTTTAATGAAAGCCCATTCAGTTTTCATTTCCATGTCATTCTAGTACATTCCTTTTGTTACCATTGACTTCACGCTTTGAACTATCACTATCTACCTATTTTAATTGCTACACCATTTGCATATGATTTTAGGTTCTGGTGTTTGTTTGTCTTTTGAATTATCACTCAATACAGTCTTTGACTGTGTTGTGTTTTCTAATCACATGAAGTAACTGCTAATGTTACTCAAAATGATGACGAAAGCCTGGAAATCAAGCTACCGAGTCCAAAGTACACAACACAAGGAAAAGCATTCACCTGGGCTAAAATCATATGTTACTATTGCTTATTCCAGGAAAGTGTTTCTGTTGATATCATTCATTTTGTTTACAAAGTACAGACATTCCAATTCTCAACTTTGACACGAAGTTATTCTCGAAGAATTTCCTTCTGTTAACTAATTTGAAGTTAAGCTCCCTCGGAATACTATACTTATTTAATCATTGAAATGAATGCTGTTATTTTTGGATAATACCAGTTACACTGAGTCTCACCTTAATTCACCGGTTAATATATGGCTAGTAGTATTAGTAGTAGTACAAGTATAATATACCTGATTAGTTTATTTTTCATTTATGGTTACCTACTCTGTTGTTATATTAGGACCTGCCAGTTGGTTTTATTACCATTTATTTTGTAGATATATTCTTCTCGACTTACTGTACTCATGACTCTAAAATTGTTGTTTAAATAAATTGGCTTATTGTGACAAAAAGTTACTCTTCATCATATTTTTGTTAGATACCTACTATTTGTATGTATTTCTTACCTTGTTTTTTTCTAGCGAACGTAAATGTTTATTTTGATTTTAGTACTTCACAACGCGGACTAAATGTGGTCAGCCAACCATTCAAAACCACTGGACATATGTTTCATTCAAGTATGGAACTCCTGTACAGTGTGCCTCTATAATCTGACCGTGGATTAAACCCAGGATTTTCAGGCTACCCAGCGAAAGTCTAACCCCCAGACTACTTTGTCTGCGTCCACTAGTTTACACAATAGTTTTCGGTCTGTTCGCGGTGTATAAACGAATAGATGCCAGTTCAGTAGTCTAGAGATAAATCTGTCACTATAAAAGTTGAAAACTTTTTATCCGATTCCTAGCGAAGCTATCTACACGCCTCCCTTAGGAGTCCCATACTGTCCAGTGCTCTCTTGTTCCTTAATTGTTGTCTAAGTAAAGCTGTTCTGCAATGTGAAGCTAAAAATCAATTATCTCCACAATACTCTATAATAATATTATTTGGTATTTTAAAAATTTCAGAAGCCGGTTGGTTTTGTTCGACCTATATGTGAACCAGAGACAGACCATGATCATGCACAGCGTGGAAATCATTCGCAACATATGGCGAAGCAAGCAACGCAAAATGAAGGGACTAATACTATTAAGAATCGTATCAAAGCTTTAGAATCAAATCTACCGTCAAATGAAAAGGTCAGCATAACTTTAACGTTTCTTTTGCATTTGTAACGTTTTTCTTGTACTAATGTTTAGAGGATCGTATGTTGTGTAGCAATCATTTGGGACTTATATAATACTCATATATTAACTTTGGCTCACTTTAATCGGTTATTTATGTAGACAGCTTAAAGACTACTATAGGCTGGTATTCTCTTAAATACCGAGTTTTCTTGCAATAAATGTTAACACTAACACAGTGAGAATGTAATGATCTAGTGTATAAAATTAACTTCTATAAGTCACACTTTCAGTGGAAAATTCGCTGTAATAATTTAATCATCATAATATGGCTATGCTGTTTATAATTATGTGGTAATATATTTATTAGGTTAATGAAAAGAAGTGCCTCACAATGTTGGTTTATTCGATCTATTTCTAAAATTGAGGTCAATGTTGACATCAGTTATATTCATTTATTGAAGATTTGAAGCTCAAGTGGATGACATTAGTTATTGTTGAGCGTTTTCCTAGCCGACTGGCTCATTGAGAAGCTTCTATTATTGTTCTGATGTTCAGGTGTGATTTTTTAGTTGTTCTTCAACCGTTAAATCATTTTGTAGAATTACCATAAATCCCACTTTTTCATGAAGCATGTGCAGATGGTGTTATCTAGAACGATAATAATATTCTCGCAATTAGCCATCCAGCTCAGAAGATCTTTAACAACACTAACATCTAGATGTTCATTTTACTATGATTGTTCTTAACTTTTAAACTTTGTAGGTTTCTAGCCTACCCAACATAGCTACGGTGAAAAATAAGTCGTCTAATAAGAGAAAGACATTTTCAGCTAAGGTAAAAATGAAGGGCATACAGTATTTGTACTTATGGCGACATATGTCGGCTACTCGAACATTATGAAAGCTACTTTTACCTTAATATTGTGATCAGACATGTCTATTGTAATGAATCAGTCTGCTATACTAGCTGGAATAATCGTTCCCCAAGGTCCTGCCATACAAAGCAGGTCGGTTGAAGAGTAGTGTGACTAAAAACAACAAAACTAAGATCCGATTGCGAAGTTGTACTACCAACTGTACACAGATGTGAGAGCAGTAAGGTGCTTACTTCAGGCAAGCAGCATGGCAGTGGTGCTGCTTTCCTAAAACGAAGGATAGGGTGAAAAAAAGTCGGCTTTAAAAGTGTACATCTCACTTGACTCCAAGGATTTCCGTCTTCAGCTGTAAGACCCTATTAAGTACGAACCTATCACATCAATAACTACTCATATAAAGGTAATGTGTGATCGACTTCACCAGTTATCCCCTGGGCATTGCGGTCATTCCCCTAGGTTATTAAGGCCAACCCTAACCTAATTTTTTTTCAGACACCCTAAGGACAAGAATCACCCTATGATATGGTTATCCGAGTGGTGACTGCTTGTTTTATACCTCTAACAGAGCTCAGTATCTCCGTCCTCATAATAAAATTTTTTTTAGCTCCTAATAAACTCCACATCAATAAAACTTAGATATCACGTGTTAATGAATAGTGTCTTACAGTCGCATAATTATAAATTTAACTTTAATCCATTTTCAGTTCATAATAGGATATTGTTTAACTCGTTTGTTTTTCGTCACAAACTGGTATCAACTGATAAGCCATGCTGAAATAGCCTATACAAATCACTTATCCACATCAGTGGTGAGGCAATTGATTCACCACTAAAATGGGATAATAGTCACTCAGAACCTCAAATTGACTGGAGTTACGAATATATCTTATTAGATGCGGTTGCTGTAGTCTGAACGTTGAGCGTGAAGCTTGATGCTTTTTAGTTTTATCACTGGCAGCATTGTAGATTCGCATTGTAAAATACTCATATTCTGCGACGAAACAACTTTACCGTACTTGTTTGTTTCTGTTTACCGTTTAAGTACAAACGTTTCCTAATGTAAATTATAGTAAAGAATCGCTTTACTTCGAAATTATTACCGAAAGTTCATAACCGTCTTTATGATCTGAAAGGTAATTCGCGTTTCTTGCAGGCAAATTAAAAAAATTGGGCGTCTGACAATTTATTTCATTGATAAAATATCAGATTACTCAGCAAATTGTTAATAACCTTTTTACAATAAAGTGAAATTTGTTTCTATACTTTAACTAACAGTTAGGTATTTTCGTCTTACTATATTGGTTGTAGTCTATGATTATCTTTCTTCCTGTTCTTTGATATTTACCTCATAAAATATTTACAGTGGTGTGTCTCTATGTATGTTTATACGTGTGATTCACTGTATTCACAATTTTTCTTGTAACAACTACAATTCACTCCAGTAGCTTACACATAACATGGATTTCTAATTAATAATTTTTTTTCCAGAATTTTCCAATTTATTTATGAAATAATAAAAATTACTATTCTGTAAATTGTACCGACGTATGCGCTAAAGAGCTTTTAGTAAAAGACATTTTTATAGTATTTCTGTGAATCCTAATAGAACTAGTGAATCAGTTTTAAGGAAATATTTATCTACGGAATTCTGTTATATGCCAGCATATTACTACTAAGTAGCTAAGTGATCATGGGGCTTAGTTTAATATGTTCACTACATAGTTATTTGAGGGTATATTTCGTCTTGAACTAAGCCTAAAAGCCATATAAAATCAGGGTTCACTAAATAGTGACTACCTATGTAACCAACTTTATTGTGATCATAGCAGTAACTCGTCAGTGACATAACATGTATATCACATTTTATCACAAATTGACCGGTGATAAGTGGGGACCATCAAATTCCTACTCACTATTTTAATAATCTTTTACTTGCTGCGAATTTGAAATTTTCTGGGTTCTGTTCGACATCACTTTGTGAGTTGAAAAGGAGTTTTAAATGCAGATGAAACAGTTCTTTAGTGCATCTTAACTCGTTAGTTCTGTAAGTGTTATTGTTTTATGATGAAAGTCGTCCTAAGTATTTACCGTATCTGCCAAACTATTTCAGCTATAAATTGACATTGCTAAATGGGGCAGAATTGAGTATTAATTCATTGCAGCTGGTGGTATGCTTGTTGTGTATGAAACTTTTTGTTTAAATTATTCAATCTTTGAATTTATATTTATTATGTATGTTATATTTTATTTACTACTTTTCAGTCATTTGATTTTACGTGGTGTATGTTTAGTCAATTGCCCTGATTAAAAACTTACTGTAGACCTGCAATACAAATTTTATTTATTTCATGTTTATATTTGTAGTCGCTTCTTTTACGTTATCTGTTAATTAGTTGAATATATTCTCAAGAAAGCGTACTTGACCTAAGTTTCTTGATAGCTAGCACTCGTTAGCATTGCGCACCTACAATATTTAGGTAGTTGATAGGATAGTTGGTGTGACTCTAACTCAAGCTACATAATTTAAGAGGTGGCGATGCTGTCATTGAACTTTCTGATCGACAAGCGACAATTTGTCTGAATGGGATATTTTCATTGAATGATCACTTGATTGATGAATTGTATTATATTGTTGGAGAATTCTTATAGTACATTTAGTTCATATTAAGTGACTTTATATTATCCTTCACATTTTTTGTAAACAGAATGCGCTTACAGTATACTGTTGTTTTTCTGTTCTGCCTTTTCCCGTATAATTACTGTAGTTTATACTTTCAACGATCCATAGAATAGATTTAATTATATACATAATCTTTTTAGGCCAATATTTATCAAATAAATTCCTCATAAATAAATACATTTTTTTCTGACCATAAACTACACCCATTCGATGTTGGTAGAATATGTTAAACACTTGAGTCATTGCTTATTGTTATATTTGTGACTAATCTCAACCTACTTATGATTCCTTTCATGTACGTAGAAATTCATTTTATTACTACCTTATTCTTAAAACAAAACTAGGCTACTTAATCAATTAGTAAGTAGTAGGTAGTCCGTTACAAAAATATCCTTTAACATGGAAGTGTATATGCTATTTTGCAGGGCGAAATTTTTAGTTAAGCCTTTTATTTAGTTAAGTAAAAGTCAACTAAACATATCTTAAAACTTTTCAATGAAGTGAAAGAGTGGAAAGCAAAAGAAAGATTTCCCTTATAATGACTTTATTGCAGTTATATGCTTATTTTACGTCTATGCACATTTTTGTATGCATTGTTTTTGGTCGTTCTACACTGAAGAACAAGAAAATACCCTGATATGTATTGATGATGAAATTAGCAACTGAAAGTACAGCTCTTATTTAAGTTTTCTTCTGTTGTTTGAAATACGAATATTCTCAATATATAAAAATAATCTATGTAGCAGTTTAGGACGTTATAGTTATTTTTCGTAGTAGCTTATCCACCGAATTTTAATTTTTGATGATGGCATGCCACCTATGGTTTTATCTGCAAAGCTGTGAGTGAAGATGGAAATTCGACCGAAACACCTAATTGTGAATGCTGTTAAGTGCCTCATACTGATGTTGATCTTGCTTAATTAGTCTGTTTATCATAATCAAAGTCGATTCCTGCGCCCAATTCGCCATTCTGGATCAACATGACGAAAGAAAGTTGACAGAATGGATAACGAGAATCTAAATAATTACAATAGCAACGGGAACGTAAAAATATTGAAAATATGATTCATAAACATAGAATGAAAATCTCTATATAATGTTATACTGGAAGTCTAAATTCAGAGGGTGACAGGTAGTGAATACATCTGTGGTACCATAGTTAATTGTAAACCGTCTAGAAGTTAGTGGTAAACTCGATTAAATCCATTTTTCACACATATTTACTCTGTTAGAATTACAAGCAGTTGTACATATTTAAACGTAATCATAAATACAAAATTTAACAAATAACTCCATTATGTAATCAAATCAAAGTAAAGCCAATTCATAGAAAGGGAGTATTTTAGAAAACTTCATTTATGTAAGCTGCAGTTGTATTTGTTGTAAATCTTCACAAATAAAGTCTAATAAAATAAAGAGGTATTGCATTATTTAGCTAAGTTATCAAGGAATAGCCACATGGTTTTCTTAAATTTCAATACAACTGAGGATCTTACTGAATTTTTTCTAGACAGTAGTGTTTAGATGTGTTGCGTCACTTAACAAAGTTGTTAAATAGTCATCAACCATTCTCAACCGTAAGATACAAATAAGTGTAATGATTTTTAAAATATAATACAAGGAGTGTAAAATGATAATAAAAAAAACAAAGAATGAATGGGAAAAAATGACTGGGGAATTTTTACAGAATATGAAAAGAGTGTCAACTCTATAGTAAAATAAGATATCAAATGCAGAGGTCAAGCTGGGGTTACCAAATAGCCAAAGCGACGGCATTTCACTAATTTCTAATCTCTGCTAGCCAACTTTTCTAACCTTGTAAACTATCTTAAAGACTAAATTCAGTCGTATTTCATAACCTGATTTGAACATATGTTCAAGGATTATTGGGCTATTGACCATTTTAATTTTTTAACGCATTCAGTGTAATGATAATTTGATAAAAATATTCTCCGTGAAGCTTACGTAACCTTTAATATGTTTATGACGTGGTCGTCATTGTTTGCTGAGTATAGATTTCTTTAAGTGACGTAGAAGTATGTTGAATATAATTATTTTTATCTACTGTGATGAATATATATATATATATATATATATATATATATATATATAAAGAGAGAAAGAAATTCTACTATTTCTCGAAATGAATGTTTCACTGGAGGCAGCTTCATAAATTCGAAATAAGGGATTAATTATTTTTTTTTGTAAGCAAAGATCAGTTTTGATTTGGTTAATATTACAAATCTAGCCATCCACAAATTTGTTGTCCAAGTACTTTTTGAGCCGATTCTTTCGACATTGTCGATAGTCTTGTATTGATTATGATTACAGTTGATGATGTGTTTAAGCATTCCTTATTGAATAAACTATTCGTTTGTTTAAAACGTATATAGTTGTTTTGCAGATAATTGCATAGTTTAGAAAAAATAAAACAATTATACAGTCATATGTTTATATATACTTTAAATTAAATTTATTATCTATTCTTATTGCTATTTAGACTTCAAATTATCAAAAAGTTGATCCACGTGCAGAAATTATGCTTGCAAGAAAATTATCGAATTCATTGTCTATGGATGATAAAGAAGACGACATAAACCATGTGGTAGTAAGATGTATTTATTATTTATTTAGTTCATGTTTTTGTTATTTTGTTTTCAGTTTTCCTTCTTTTTGCATAGCTAACCTTATCAAATTTTGTGATTGTCAGTCTTTTTGTTTTGTAACAGACTGATTTAATTATGATGATGATTATTTTTCATGTAGCTTAACTAAAACATATTTGATGGGAAGTCGATAAGAGATTCTTTTAGCGAATTCATTCAGCTTATAGACATATCATTAGTTTATTTTGATGCAATATGTTGACTAATATATTTGATGAATATCGTATTGCAT
This sequence comes from Schistosoma mekongi, assembly GCA_034768735.1. Lineage (NCBI taxonomy): Eukaryota > Metazoa > Platyhelminthes > Trematoda > Strigeidida > Schistosomatidae > Schistosoma > Schistosoma mekongi. The sequence continues at coordinate 20,272,056 of CM068308.1, read as the reverse complement.
AAATGAAACTCATTCATTCCTCAGTTTCTTTCAAATCATAGGGTATTTATTCATTACTTTTACTGCCCTTCTCAGTATGCCTTGTTAACATTTACCTTTTGACTCTATAATACTGTTGAAAAAATCCATTTTCATCATTTTACATTTTCTGTTTTAACGTGAAATATGTCAAAACTTTGCTGTGGATACACATACATGTTGTAATCTATGTTGATATTTTCATCATAAAACATAACATTGTGGAATGTAAGTGTACTTTTGCCTACCCATCCTCAAAATGAATTATTTCTGTAGCAATATATTTTATTTCTTTTCATCACGTATATGATGTTTTTTTCTTAAATTTATTGATGACTTCTTAATGTTTAAACCTCTACCTTCATTAGTTTTCCACTATAAAAATTACCTAACTGAATATTCTCTCGTGTTTATTACACTGAAATGTCTACTTTTTAAGATTCTATTACGATCTTTTGTATGAAGCAACATGTTTTCATGTGCACCTGTTTAAATATAATTTGAGCTAATTTAAGAAAGATATTGTAAACGTGCCATGTCCAAATTGTACTTTATGTTAAATGCATACAGAAATTGAACTACTCATTAGTGAAATGAAGAAAGGTAACTACTTAGTCATATGTTATAGTTCATGGACTGTTTACCTACAACATTGAAACGAGCAACAAACCATAGGCTTGTGTTTTCTTGTTGCAGAAAACAATCCATATGGTTTCTTGGTATTATGGCATTGAGCGTTACTGGTTTAAATTGTAGAGACGGTAAATTTTACATGTTGTTGGTTTACTAACTAAAGAGCAAATATTCTGCACAGTAGTCTCTTGTGTTTTTCTGTGTATGTATGAAATGTAATCTTTAAAATAAAATGACAATCGTTAATTATCTATTTTTGATCACAAGTGTCTTTGAAACATCGTTCACTTTTATTGGGACAATTGGGTAATTACTGTTGAGGTTTGAGATAGGTCTGAGGAAAAGTTGATCAGTCATTGAATATAACTATTGATCTTCATCGATTGAGTTGGTTAGGATGTAAATTACATGTACGCAATCACTGCCTAACTCGACCCGCGTCATCGGGTGGTATAAGAGCACGGTGGTAGAAAGCTGTTGCTGCCGAAAAACGTGGTATCTGTACATTAAGTTGTTGGCTGTGTGTCTAATCTATATTAGTAAATACGAACTTTTTGATAGGGGCTCACAAGGTTGTCATAACCAACTGTTGGCTACCCCAGATCACGTTGTCCAGGTGCATTTGCTCTTTGTTTTCTCCCAGATCCTGTACTTTCAGATGATTTTATACCTTTCTTTCTATTAATTTAATTCTTGAACGATATCTTTCGTTTAATATTACTACTATTTATTTATTACTATTTATATTCCTTTTGCTACTTTTGGTATCCACCCTACTGTGTCGGTTTAGTTCGACAGATCCGATCGATACACAAATGTGCAAAGTCCCATGTCGCTTATGAATTATTGGTAATTTTGCAGATTGCACTTCTCGGCTTATTTAATTAACAGTCGGAAAGGTAGTTGGTGAAATCTTGTAGATTAATCGTCATTAGTTTCAACTCGCTGGTTGATTAGTACATATATTCTTATATTAATCTTAATATATTGTATATACTATTACAACATTTTCGTTACATAGATTGTATTTCCTAATATTGCGACTGTGATGTCATCCGGCTTAAATTGATCACATGCGAATCTTATTAACCTGATGATTAGCTATGTTGTCACTTATTTGTTAATTCTATAAGCCGAAGTGTTATTTTTAGCTATATATTCGATATATTCGGTTAATGATTGTCTATCGATTACTCATCCTTTTGTAACTCTTCCATTAAATTATTAGTTCTAGTATGCCTTCATACATACTCGACTCCTTTGTTATTTATTTTACTAATTTTAAATCTCATTGAGCTGATATTACACGTCAACGTGAACTGGCCCACACTTGTGCTACGTTGGTTATTGCTGATTAGCACTATAATACAGTTCGGCTTATTTTGCACTAATTTGACGTCACAATTTGAATTGTCGAATGCATAGTACACTGTCTAAATTTTTCTAACTGCACTTCTGCGTTTCAACTTACCGTTTTTCTATGATTCCTAGGGTACTTGTTATAAAAAACAAGATCCAAGGTCTGAAATTCTGGCTGCTCGTGCATGTAAACAACTCCATGAATCTGTTTTCGAAGGTTGTGAACCGGTTGTAAGTTTTGTTTTTTATCGGAGCTTCATTCGCTAGTTGTTAACTTTCATTATGCGTAACCACCAGTACTGTTGATACTAAGAGATTTTTATAGACTTTCTAATGCTTATATTAGCATATTTAGCATAAGCCACGTAAATTCTTATTATTTATATGATACCTAACTTTCATTCTACTGGTGATTCATCTTTTTGACGGATAGGAGTTTTTGTCTATATATGTATTGGAGGTGTGTAGCACTATTGTTTAGCATGATTAAAAGTACAAGTTGGTAGCCTATGCATAATACAAGTACCATGAATTCTCATTACAACGAAATTAATCTGATTGTTCAACTAAATATTTACTGTAGTAACTTAGCGATTATGTTATGCTTTGACATGAGTTTAATCAACTGTATTCTGTAATCGCACATTTCTATGCTCTTTATCACTCATAATCCTCATCGATGATCCTAGACCCGTTTCAACATAGTTTTGGTGAAGAACGAAACTACATGAGTCATGTTAAAGTAAGTATTAATGAAGGTTGAAGTGGTTGAGCCCTCAGCCTAATATGAAAAAGCGTTTACAATTTTAGTTGTTTAATAAAAATCATAGACCACAGAATACGTATACAGTTCCAACTTTAGTCATGTATACATTCAACATATCCCAACTCTGCCTGATTTATAGCATTAATTGACACTAAAGTGACTTTTTTATGTTGATTACACATGAAAGAGAACGGTATCTATTGAGAATTTCACTGGCGTTGTCTGGTTTCACCTAAACAATCGGAAACATTCTGTCAAAGAAAATACTTTTCAATGTAATGTATTTGAGTCTCTTAGTTGCCTTAACTTCTACTAATGATGGTGGTGTTAATCTTCCGGTGCCATGGAGGTATGGCAACTTGAACCGATGCACACATATGCCAGGTTCTATGTTGATTATACAACATACGTACATACATACAGTTACCTCACTTATTTTTAGTACTGCTTTCTTCTGTTTGGTGATGAAATTTAAGGCTTTATTGACTATTTTGTGCTAACTGCAGACTTGATTTACGTCTTTTCTACTAGTTTTCTCTCGGACAATATTTCCAATTAAAAGGGATTCCAACAAGCCCAAACCAATTCATTGTTGTATATTCGATATTTTTTCATAGGGTACTAATTATAAAAGACCAGATGTGCGAGCAGAAATTCAAGCCGCTAAAGACGCTACTACTTTAAATGGTACTAATAATGCGAATACCGTATCACCAGTAAATAAAAAGGTAATATTTATTATCTATTAATGTCGACTAGAAAACTTGAGTTTTGTAAATATTTCCATTGGTTTCTTTCTAATTCATTAACGTAATGTTTGTCTGTTAATTTTAAACAATTTTAATGTTTCATTAATTTATCTAGTAGCAGATGCTTTATTCTAGTAATGTGATTGACAATTACCGTAAAATACGAAGGCCGGAATACCTGTTTCCCTCTAATATATACTTAATGGCGTATATCTGCTATCTCACATGCGATAAAACTTCAGACCGCACTTCATATTAGGTGCTTGACCTTTAAGTCTACCAAATCTTCATCCATTGGTTTGTATTTTTTAACTTCAATGTCACTAATGACTGTCTAACAGTCGGTATAGTTAAGCTTCACTGGTCACAATACATCTGATCTTATCAAGACGTTGTTTTCGAAGTATATTGTTTTCATTCTTGCTTGTTGCTGTAATTAATCAATAGGTGAGTTCAGTATTATTAGTGGGGATATACATTTCATAGTTTTCTTAGATGTTGATTTTCTAAACTTAGTACTTCATATGGGCCTTACTCCTTTGTAATTGCGAAAAATAAAATTTCTGCCGATGATTTTATCATATGGGGAATACACTACAGCCACCAAATTGCAGTATATAATGACGTTTAAATTTAAAATACATTACTCTTAATCCTAGCACTTTTTGTGATCTGTCATTATATGTCCTCAAGAAACAAGTGCTTCACTTAACTAGATTATCAAAGTCGGCAAACATAAGCATCACATTATTGGTAGCATTTGTAGATTCATCGGTGACCAGCTACTACAATTAATTAATACTTCTGTTAAAAATAGGCTTGTTCCTCAGATAAAATCACTGGTGTAGGAGTTTGCGTGTTTACATTTGTATCGTTAGTTAAATCCCAGGAAACTAAACGTCTATTTTAACATTCTTCTTATAGTCTGAAGTTATTAATAATCCTCCGAGTCAAATCTCTTCATCATATCAGAATCATCAACAATCGCCTTCACAACAACTGCAACAACAAATATCATCACCTCCTTTATCTTTATCGTCAGTAGTGCATGTTTCGAATAACCAATTAAATTCCAACGAAAAGCAACATCCTAACAACGTTAGCAATGGTGGCGTTAACATTTATAAGCAAAACAGCTCAGTTTTACCTCAAAATTCAATGCATAAACTCGACTCATCATGTTGCAATTCAGTACTAACTACAGGAAAACACCAGAAGACAAAAGAGATTTCAAGTCTTCAGGCAGTCTGTTTATATGATTATGCAGCCAGTGAGTTCAGAACGCTGTATAGACTTCGACATTACTGCTCCTAATGATTTGTTTATTCTCTCATTTTGTTTCATTTAGAATTATTAAAGTTTTATTATTAGTAAAAGAATATGTTACGACAATACAATACTTAAGAAAAGACTGGTATGTTCGTCATTAAGTCGAAGTACTACGAAAACTATTTTGCAAACAATAAACAAGTTTTTGCCTTTTTAAATGATTATGAGCATGTTTCTAGGTATGTAAAATTCTTTCAGGTATCATATCAGTACTGTAAAAATAATTTAGTATACATAACCACTTTGCTCCTCAAAAACGGTAAACTTTTTGAGATTGTAGCTATTAACCCTCGTATTTTAACCTCATATTTAATTATATTCAATGTTTTCTTAAAAACCCTAAAATGAAGTGTTTTTCTACATATCTCTCTCTATAAACTTCTATAGAAATTCGTTATCTATTAAATATAAATGAAAAGTCTACTCAAACAAAGTTTTATGTATTTAATTGATTGAATATGTCATAGATTGTTGTTGACAGGGTACTATTGAAGGCTAGGGAGCCCTGGACAGCTGTTTTGTTCTAGTGTGGGACTCCTCAGCGATGTGCCCCTCTAATTACCTCCAGCATCAATCTGTTACATATTCAATCAATTAATGATACCAATCTCTACAAAAATAACCATCTCTCTTCTATATATCATTAAGAAATGTTAATTTGTTGGAGTTTTATTGTTATCTTGTGTATCGGCTAGGTACCTGACATCGAATCACTTTCGCTTTAAGAGACTCATATCATGTAATCTCTTAATTTTGTTAGCATATTATGGGTTTGGTGAGAAAGCAAACTCATTTCTGCATTCCTCTTTTCTATTAATTGATTGGTTACTTACACTATTCATTTTCTAATCGTATTGCTTAATCTAAAGACTACTTTTGTTGCTTCTATAAACAAATTTTTGATAATACAATTTTGACTTGTTCCAATGTCAAGTTTTCCTGTATTCTGATTTTTCATTTCTATGAGGCTATACTCGGTGGAACCTCATTATATATTTTAGTTACCGATCTACTCGTAGATCACGTTTCGTTTTGAACGAATTTCATCCGTTATGAACTCAAAACAAGCGAAGTTTACCTAAACGGCACTTTCGAAGAAACAATTAAAAAATTGTGTCGCTGAGTGGTTTGACGAGATAACAAACTTCCTTAATTATGGTGATAATGTAATATTGAAATAATTTCCACTAGATTTTGATTCATTTATTCATAAAGTTGTGGATTAGAATTCATGTATCTTTGAAAATTGATATGACTTCACAGTGGTACATCGTGTTTGTGATGAACCGTTGGAATCGATATTAGCAATTTCGAATAACTATGAATTCATACCTCCAAACTTAACTTTATATCCTTTTAATTAACTATTCGAACATATTATTGTGTTGATATTTATTTTAATAGACATTGCTTCATTTACGAACTATGATTGGTTTACGATTTTATTTTATTTAGTTAACTCATAAAGCAATTCATAATTTAACTTTTCACCAATTTTCTAGCGTTCAATTTATGACTCTCCTAATTTCGGCACTTTTCATTGAATTTTGTTCCTTTGTTCAATTTATCTATCTATTGTATTTATAGATGAAGATGATGAATTATCATTTCGTGTAGGTGATCATATTTTTGGAATAGAACAAATTGACGAAGGTTGGTGGCTTGGTCGTGATGCTAGTGGACAAATTGGATTATTTCCAGCCAATTACGTCAAATTATTGACATAGTAATTGATAGAAAGCAACAGAAAGATTTTTTTCATAACTTCATTGAAAAAAATATCTTGTATGTTTTCTTTAGCTTATGCACATCAACAACAATGCACACCGCTGTTATTCTTATCATATGAACCCGGAATATATGCCACTTTTGTACTCAGTAGGTCGTTTTTTCTGTTACTATCAATATTTATTATGTTATCAGCTCTGGTGACTGGATTGTTGCAGTTTCTTAATTGACCTTATACAAGTCATTTAAGAGTATATACACACGCACTCACAACGAATAGACTACCAATTAATTTATTTTAAATTTGTTTATTTAATGTATTCAATTACTAGTTTTCCATGTGACTTTCATCGTAGAATTTTGTCTTCTATGAACAGTCGATAAAACTTTTTCTTTTGAACACTGTTGAACTTTACTGTGTTACAACTTTGTATGTAGGCATACTTTACTCTCGTAGGATTATACATATTATAACGTTCCTCCTCCTTATCATTCTTTTTTTAATTAATCATCAACTTAACAGTTTTAGTGATTTTGTTCTTATGGTTGTCTCTTCATTTTTTGAAAGTACTACTACTATCCTACTTTACTGTGCACATAGATACATAGCAATCGTGCGGAGTTGTTAAACCATTCAACTTTCAATCACTAGGTCTCGAACATGAGGTCGATTCGACCCTCTTCTGTTTAGATAGCTCGTAGTATCTCTAAATTGTTCAATTAGAGCATGACTCTAAGTCGAATACATGACTCTTTACTTGGTGGGTAATTTTATCATACATATCTCAAAAGGGCTGGAAACATTAATACGATGTCCTTGTATTTATCACTTCTTTCTAGCTACCTTATTATGATCTCATCTGTTGAACAATATTAATCATAGAGTTGACTTATCTGTGTTCTTCCTGTTGTTACAAGTAACCTTAACATATAAAGTAACTTTTTTACGACAATATATTATTGACGGACCGAGCCCTTTTAAATATTTACATTATTGTTCTCTTTTCTCGTAGTTTTTCTACGTATATTGTTGTCTTTGTAACGATCCTGGTGCTTTGGTTTACTTAACTGCTATACTTACTGAATACTGGGTAATATTTAACTTCTTGTTAACCATTTTTAATTTGTACTTTTTGATCCTGAGACATTACTTTTATGCCTATTCACTTTGTTTTGTTTTCTAATTTTATTATTTGGATTTAATAAATACATTAGCTGTAGATAATTTCAAGTTTTCGGCTTAATTGATAAAACCTCTGTGGCGTAAGGTAGTACAGACTAGAATTTCAAAGTGTTCGTGAATTTTTTCGTTGGTGGAGAATAGTGATGCTTGCTTATATCTGTAAAATAAAAATATATTGTGGATGATAGGCTTTAGAGGCTTAACATTAGAATTATTTTACACTGTTTAATGGTCGAAATACTTTATTTAATAATTTAAAATTTTTCTGCATATTTACCTGAACATATCGATCAAGTACTTACAAAATAGTCATAATTCTCACTTCCATTCAAATTTGCAGATTATCAGAAATTCATTTTTGTGTTTTCTCCTTAACAAATCATCGGCAATAGTAGAGGATTGTTTGGATTCGGGTTGGCGACACAAATTGAGTGAAATTATGTCCATTTTTAATAGTTTATGCCAATTTAAACCATCTTTGATTATGACAACTAATCTATAATGTGAGTTACGCAACAGCGTGGTTTCAAAATGTTGCTCCATACTTGTGATGCGATCTGTCTTTATGATAACTGTTAGACAGGTATGCTTAGTTGTCACCGTCCCTGTATGAATTTTCGTAATTACTTACGACACCATGATACTAATTCTGCAACCAAAGGCAACTATACAAGTAACCCCAATAAATTGGTAAAGATAGAGTAATATAAATTTGTATACCTGATTAATTTTACATTCGTATCACTTACGCTCATGCAAAAGTGTCCGTTAAGGTAAATAGTTATATAATGCACCAGCGTCTTCATCATGGATAGAATTTAAGATTTGTAGTTCTTGAGTTAAGTACGTTATCATTAAACCAATAAGGTAGAATTTAGTTGTCTATCTTAGGAATTCTACTAAAGCGCAGTCATCAGTAGAGTAGCAAGGCGTGTACGAGTTGTGTTGATTCAGTGGCATGTAAATTCAAAGTCCTATTTATCATTTAGCTGGGATTCTAGGTTTACAATTAAAAACATAAAGCGTTTCCCTTTTTTCCGAAACGCATTTAGTATTTGTGACTGAGATTCTGCATAAAATCAAACTAACCTTTTCAGTGTAATAATTCTTTTCGAAATAGTTGTGTCAGGAAAGTACATTTCAGGTATAAAGTGTTTCTTAACGAACAAATCTACTAAACTGTCAGTAACTAGTGGAGTACATTTGTTTAAACATTTACTGTAAGGAATAACAAATGGATTCGAGACTGGTTCCGATTGCATTAAGACAAATGGAAACTAAAAGTAGTTAGTAATTTAGATTAGTTAACGACGTGTGGTTTTTCTTGACTTGAAAGTGACATTTGACTCTAGACCAAGAAGGTCTATGACAGTTTTTTTCATTAAAAGGCGTATCCCATAAATATGTAAAAGTTGTGAAGGCTCTTTACTCAAACAATATTAGTCGTGTCAGAGCATATGGCGAACTGTTATCCGGAATTGTAACCTTAAGTTGTACCCGTCAAGGCTGCCCATTGTTTAATTTCATAGTCAATTTACTGTTAGAAATGACTCATCGTCTGGCTTTTCAGGAATTCATCTTTTATCAGGAGATCCACCTATTGACTTAGAATATGCTGATGACATAGTCCTGTTTGGCGAAGATGCCGATAAGACACAGAATCTTTCAACAGCAATAAGCACCAATGTAACCATGTTCCGAATGCACTTCTTCCCCTCTAAATGCAAACTATTGCTCCAGGACTGGTCTTCGTCAAAACCTGAGCTAACGATAAGGAGTGAGATAGTTGGGTATGTCGACCACTTCACTTATCTTGGAAGTTTGATTAGGCCTAATGGGTTGGTCTCTAACGAAATCTCAGTATGAACTCATAAAGCTCACTGGGCTTTTGTCAACTTACGTCACCTGTGGCGTAGGCGTGCTATTCGCCTCAATGAAAAGAAGAGTGCACTGCACAACAGTTCGCTCTGTTTTGCTGTGTTGATGTTAGACGTGGCCATTAAGAATAGACAACACTCGAAGATTATTAGTTTCTGACCATGGATGTCTTCGAAACATCGCTCGCATCAGCTGGGATCACTGAGTAAGTAATAACGAGGTTAAACGACGGGTGTTAGGCAAATGGGGTAAATCAGCCGATGGGGTTGTGAATCTTCATCGATTGAGTTGGTTAGGACTTGTGTTAAGTGTGCCTAACCACCGTTTACCTCGACGCGCTCTATCTTTTTCATCCTGAACCATATTCTATATATTCACTCTTCTTTGTTTTTATTGTTATTATCATTGAAGTAACTTCCACTTCTGCTAATTTGGTGTTATTCATGCTATGCTTTAGAGATATGGTAACTTGGACCAATTCACAAATGTTCCAGGATCTATGTTGATTATACATGTATACATATATATGCGCCGAAGGTGGCCGGAATAACCACGATAGCTGAAAACAAGAAGCTTAGTGAATCCAACTTTACTAATCACTCAGCTGAGTTACATATTATTGATAAGCATGTATCAATGGAGCCTTATTGTGTAGTCAGTATACATATTTTTAGTTACTTGTTTTGAAAATTGAGCATATAGTTGTCAGTATCTAAAAGTTGACGTTATAATTTTATTTTATTGTTTACAAAAGTATAACTAACTTATATGTATTCATTGAAATATCATCTATTCAATAGTCTAATAATTTATGACATGAAATATAATAAACTCTAATATTTGTTAAGTGACTTGAAGTAAATTCATCGAACTTCATTTATAATTGTTAGCAGAATAAACAATGTATACTGAGAAGTCTCAAATTTCATTTAACCTATTCTACTTTGTTTCATGTACGTCATATATGGTGTTCAGATATTTAGTTTAATGTGTAAGTTAGTAAGTTAGCCAGTACATTAGTAAGCAGTAGTTGTTTTCATTCATCTTGAGAGAAAGAGTATTTTTTTTATTTGATACATTTATTTGTGTAAATTTATGTAATGGTTTATTCACATTGATTATAACTGCAGTGTTTTGATTCATTTGTTTAATCAAGTAACTGAATAGGTTTTTCGATCTTAGTGACCTCGATATGTACCGTTTTAAATTTGTAGAAATTTGAAACACGATACAGTTTGATTTGAAATTTTAGATTAATATTTTTTAAACTCATATCCGTATTTTGTTTTACTGATGAGCTTATATCTATCTTGTCTATTTATTGATTCAGGGTATACTAATTTGGAGTTATATATTGTTCTTCATTCATTTTCAGTATTTATATGTTTCGTAATAAAAATAAATACATATATATTCTTCCATTTATTTATTCATCTTGAATTAACAGTCACTGAAGAAACAGTGAACATATATTTTGTTGAAAGTTGAAAATTTCTGGTAGTTTACACAAAATAAGCACATGTATTATTTTGTTCATTATATTGTGAATGTATTGTGCCCTATGGCTTGGGCTGGATTTGATAAATACCTACTACTCAGTGGACATATAAACCTTGGTAGGTGACCGAATAATGCACAACCTTTAGGAAAACCAAGTGTACTCAGTATGCCGGTTGATAGAGGATGAAAAGCACTTTAATGATGTACCATACTGTTTTGCAGGTAAGTTATTCTATGCATCAATTAATGGCCGTAATTGTTTGTAAAATAAAGTCACCACTTGAATAAATTAATACAATTAATGTTATAGTATACACTTTGGTGTATAGATTACATTGGATTAATTTCATTCGATGAATACCTTACATAAATCACGCTTTCAATAACAGGCCATTCGCTTGATTTTCTGAATGATTTTGAGAATCTAGCACTTACAACACGAAAGTGCATTTTTTTAAATCTGTGTTTATTCTTTGTATGTTTACTCTTGAGAATCAGACTACCTGTAAGCTTAATCGAATGTATGAATTCCTACTGAACAGTGTAAATGGTGGTCACGTTTATTTAACAACAGTATCTTTTGATAGCACGTTTAAAACAATAAGTTTGCCATCTAGATGATCAAAATAAGACATATACTGATTTTTTATTCTACTGGTATGTATTTCAATTAGTGAGTTTTGCTGAGAAGCTAGACGTTTATATGAATTCCTTGAATTAGTCCAAGTGTATTCACTTCACCGTATTCTGACATCGGAAAATCATCTGGATCTCGGGTTGAAAATGTTTTTTAAAACAGTTTTCACTACTCAAGTGAGGAAAAAGGAGTTAAAGATGTACTTAGCGATTCCTTTCCCCACCTAACACAGTTACATATTTACAATTTAATGTAGTATCTAGATGACTACTTCGAACTTATATTTGGCTCTGCTCCAGAAATTTCTCCTTGATTATTTATTTCATTACTGGTTTTATGAAGTCTCTTAGTAGTAAATGAACCAGAAGCCCTGATTTTTTAGCTATACCACTTATTAATCAGATAACGACCCTCCTGGGACATTATTTCCAGTGTCACTCAATAATTACGATTTACTAACTGTATATTTTGAAGACAAAGTTATTGTCAAGATTTATTTTGTTAAATAATTTAGCTGTTTTTAAAGTGAAGTTTTAAAGTAATCATATGACTATTCATCTTAGTTGATTGATCCACGTATGCATGAATATTATGAAATTAAAACTACGAATAATGATTAAATTCTTATGTTCATATATAGTGAGACAATGACTCTTTTATATTATTACTTTCAGGAAATATTCACTTCCTTTTTTCTCATCCAATTCTTTCTATTCACAGTAACACTCGTTTTGTAACACAATAAACCTTTTAATTAAGAACGTACATAACTTATTTAACTTTCAAGTAATACTATGAAGCATGCATAAGAGAAAATGAATATTCATACAAACTAACCTGAATAGTTATTTAAAAAAGGAATTGCCGCTATAAATAATATAGAAATACATATATGTATATTTAATGCATAAAATGTCACACTGTAATTATTACGTATCTGTACAGTTACAACAGATTCATGTTCACCTGTTACCATAGTGAATATTCTGTACTGGTAGTGATAATTAACATAACGAAAATTCCTTTTGATGATAACTAAAATGGTATAATTACCGCTTTCCTTAGTAAATCATTGTTGAAACAAATACTTTGAAAGTAGCTGAATAAAAGCGAGTATAATTAAGTATTTATATGATTATTTACAAAGGTATTTGAATTTGCGAACTGCTAGATTCGACTTGTGTACATTACGACTTTACTCACTTGATGACATTTGGTGTGAACATAGCATCTTCCTACTAAATTTTTAATCATATAATCATTATATTTCAGGTCGGCATCTCATATATATATAGCATCATATGAGATGTGTCATTGAAATAAGATTACTAATATGACAAATGATATAATTATAATGGTAAGTTGTTTTGGTGGCTCGAGGGTTGTCCAGACGAAACTCTAGACTTAAGTTCTGTACTATTTGACACTCGCCTGCAATGTGTACTTATAATCGTGCAAACTTGTACTTCCTGGGATATTCGATTCTGGTCCGCTTAGTTACACAGTTTGCCACCGTTGCCACTGAGATATTTTGACCATAACTAACTCTCTGTGCTGTGCCAGTGGTATTGAGTAAGTTTAACTAGTAGCCACACTACAATTAGGTCGATAAAATTTTATTAGCTGTATAAAGGACTTGATCACTACACAGTGAGCAACCAATGTATGTGATTTTAATGTTTGCAGTCAGTGACTTACAGGTGCATATTCGATCTCGAGGTTCCACATGATTTCTTTGGTGACTATTATGCATATGATAAACGTTCATTTTATTACATAATTATACCCCCTTACGAAGAAGTTATCATGAAGAGGTGCCCACTTTGCGCTTGAATTATTCTTCATTTCACTGTTTTTTAAGAAAGCACATAAGACCAATTTATTTGACGTATAAAGCTAGTTATTTTTTAATCTTCGATTTAATTCAATAAGTAGTAATACGTGTTTGTTTGAATTGGGTGACAACAGATATTGATATTAATATCAGTAATAATGACGATCTAAAGTGACAAATTGACTAGGTAGCTAATCGACTACGTAGCTAATCGAATCTATCATTACTATCAATGTAATCAATAACGCTGATTATCACTTTCTGTGTATTTTAATGGTTGACATCAAGACATAAAATTTATGCATTAAAATTATTAATAATTCATGTAGTCTTTTTTCTGTTTTACCGTCATACATTACTGAAAACCTTTTGTAATGAAGTTACTAGGTTATGAATTTTCAAGTGTAATTAGTAGTTTGAACAATAAGAACATTGACAGTTTCATGAAGTAATAAGCTGATAATTAACAGATTAAGCTGAACTAAATAGTCTATATTTATATGATTATTTACAAAGGTATTTGAATTTGCGAACTGCTAGATTCGACTTGTGTACATTACGACTTTACTCACTTGATGACATTTGGTGTGAACATAGCATCTTCCTACTAAATTTTTAATCATATAATCATTATATTTCAGGTCGGCATCTCATATATATATAGCATCATATGAGATGTGTCATTGAAATAAGATTACTAATATGACAAATGATATAATTATAATGGTAAGTTGTTTTGGTGGCTCGAGGGTTGTCCAGACGAAACTCTAGACTTAAGTTCTGTACTATTTGACACTCGCCTGCAATGTGTACTTATAATCGTGCAAACTTGTACTTCCTGGGATATTCGATTCTGGTCCGCTTAGTTACACAGTTTGCCACCGTTGCCACTGAGATATTTTGACCATAACTAACTCTCTGTGCTGTGCCAGTGGTATTGAGTAAGTTTAACTAGTAGCCACACTACAATTAGGTCGATAAAATTTTATTAGCTGTATAATGGTATGTGATAATAATATATCTGAACTTCCTCTAAGAAATAGTGTAATAGAAGACTTTTATATTATATAAAATATATTAGTTAGATTGGATTGTGACTGGCAAGCGGAATCCAGGACGCTCGTTTCGTTCTATTTGGACTCATCGGCTTATTTAAATAACGAAAGAATTATGAACCAAAAATAATATAAATTCTTAAAACACATATAACTAAGGTTTCGGAATGATGAAAATCCTCACACTAGTTAACACGCAGATATTCAACTATTGTGATCAATGTTATTATTCTTATCTAATAGTCGATTCTCTTCTAGTTCTTTACCACATTGTAATATGAAGTATGTAAATTAATCTTGAATTATTATGATTACTATACTTTCTACATTACAATGTACCTGACGAGAAACCGTAAACTACATGAATTCATCTTATTTAACAATGTTTGTTATTCTTTCTTTACTTATTTCATAAACTGTATCAACTTTATTTGATCTTCATACTTCTATTCAAGTGAATACGTTTTTAGGAAAAAACATCACCATTATACACAGCTCATTTATTTTCATGCTTTCTTATCTATCGGCATGATAATAAAACTATCATTTTCTAACTGCACAGATCATGTACTACCGAAATGAAAAAAAATATCTAGATGTTTTGATGATTTATTTTAAAGTCTGGATCAAATATGCTATCATATTTAGAGAGTGATTTTTATTACACCAAACATTCCTAATAAAGTTTGATTATGGCTGACAGTAAAATCAAAGACACTCGGTTTTTTTTATTCAGGACTTGCCAACTTAAAATAACTAGTCTACTTTTGATGAACACAGTAGGACTAGAATCAATTACCTTTCAATTTAAAGAAAAACTTGTTATCGGCTGCAGTATACTGAAGAGACGAATCCTTAAATCGTTCATGATGAATAATCATTTTAGTTGATCGGTATAGATCATGGACTAATCAGAGACATGAACTTATAACGGCCTTTATCATAAGACAGTGATTGTAAACTTTCTGGAAAAAAAGCGTAATATTGGACTACAATAGATTTACATGATCAACATATATGTGGAAGCTGTCGTTTGGTTTCACACTCTCAGGTCATCACGACCTCCCCTAATCCTCTTTCTCTTTCAGGTTCCTCAGGAATGACCCTTCCACGGTGTGGGCAACCGGGAAGTGATAACCGCCCTCATATCTCTAATAGCACTCGAGTTCACCTTGTTCATGATCAAATGTGTTCTCCCTCTTTGGTTTCTACTTGTAACACTTCTTCTACTACATTTTCTATGCGTGCCACTTGTACTGGTTACCCGAGTTCCCAGAATGTCATACCAGGTCTCCTGAAGCCACGCTCTAGACTTCGTGTTGGAGCTTTTAATGTGCGTACGCTGTGTCAAATCAGTCAACAAGCTGCCTTAGCTAAAACATTAGAATCTCTTGCAATTGATGTATGCTGTGTCTCCGAAACACGCATACAGGATCCCAGCATGGTCATCCGTTTGACCTCACCTAGTCAATGCAACGGAACAGCTCAATTCACACTTCGTTTATCTGGAGACCCTACAGCAAGCTCACGTAGCCTTGCTGGTGTAGGCATAGCACTAAGCTTACGGGTAGAACAGGTACTTCTCGAGTGGATTCCTGTACTCAGTCATTTATGTGCTATCCGTCTAAATGGCACAGTACGAACTCGGAAAGATAGGGACACACGCCGATGCCTTTTTGTCGTCTCTGCTAATGCCCCCACTGACTGCGGCACAGATGAAGTGAAAGACGACTTCTATATGAAGTTCTCTAGCCTCCTTCAGAAAGCTAAGCACTCAGACATAGTAATTATTGCAGGAGATTTTAATGCCCAAGTAGGTAGACTAAATCAGGCTGCAAAGCACTTAGGTGGGTTACTCGGCATCCCAGCCTAGAGAACAGACAACGGAGATCGTCTGTTGAAGTTATGTTAAGACTACCGTTTATTCTTAGCTAGCACAAACTTTAGGCATAAGGCGAGACATTGTTTAACCTGGCGACCCCCAACATCTACACAACGATGGACACAAATTGATCACATTAGCATCAGCTACCGTTGGAGAGGCTGTATAGAGGACTGCCGCTCTATTTGGGACACGTGCCTAGACTCTGACCACGCCCTAGTGAGAGCACGTATCTCTATGCGTTTTGCTGGTCGCCGAAAGGTTTCATCAGGCAAATCCTTTAGATATCACTTTGAGACTGTGAACGCTAAGATTGCATTTAGGAATGGTTCGGCTAAGTATTTATTCGCCCATAACCAACAGGTTTCCCCCGAAGTAGCTTGGAATGATTTTAAAGCAGGTGTAAACGCAGCAGCTCTATCAGCATCTAACCCCAATCCAATGGTTATGAAAGACCATTGGATCTCTAGAACTTCTAGGGAACTGATGGAGGCTCGAAAACTCGTTCCAGCAGGCTCGGAGTTTGATGAAGATCGACGACAACTGAAACGTAGACTGACAAAGAGTCTGCGTAAGGATCGTGAACAGTGGTGGGCAACAAAAGCAAAAGCGATGGAAGCATCGGCGGCAGCGGGCAATAGTAGACAGCTGTTCCGACTTATTAAGGACATCGGTATCAAGAAATCGGCAGTTAGTGAAATTATCTCTGAAAAAGATGGGTCGATAATTTACTCTCAATCTAGAAGATTAGAACGATGGGCAGAACGCTTTCAGGAACAGTTCAACTGGCCCCCAGCCACTATTAGCTTACCCACAATCTCCAAGCTACTCAATTGGAAAACTGACACAGGTCCCCCAACTCTCAGTTAAGCTAAAAACGCCATAAGTAAATTGAAACGAGGGAAAGCAGCAGGACGTGATATGTTGTCTACCGATATCTTTAAAGATGGCGGTCTTGTTTTAGCATGCAGTTTGACTGATATATTAGCCAAAGTCTAGAAACTAATCACCATCTCATTTGACTGGTCTCGATCGCTGATCGTTCCAATCTACAAAAAGGGACAGAAATCCTCTTGTGATAACCACAGAGGAATCAGTTTGACTTACATAGTATCTCAAATATTAGCCTCTATAATCATTCGACGTTTAACCAACACCAGAGAACAGCAGACTCGAGAAAACCAGGCTGGTTTCAGACCTGGCCGGGGTTGTATTGATCACATATTAACCTTGCGCCAGATCCTCGAACACAGACTAATGTACCAACATCCGACTATAATTGTATTTCTTGACTTGAAAGCAGCGTTCGACTCTGTAGACCGTGAAGTCTTGTGGCAATGTTTGTCATTAAAAGGCGTACCTCAAAAGTACATTAACCTTATAAAGGCCCTCTACTCGATCGCCACTGGTCGAGTCAGAGCATATGGCGAATAGTCACGAGAAATTTCATCTTTAAGTGGAGTCCGTCAGGGTTGCCCCTTATCCCCTTTTTATTTAGTTTCATCATAGATGTACTCTTAGAAATCTCACTCACTTCTAACTCCTCAGGAATTAGTCTCCTTCCAGGAGGTCCTCTTGTCGACTTAGAATATACAGATGATATAATCATATTTAATGAAGACGCGCACAACATTCAGGGTCCCTTGAACACGTTGAGTAACAATGCAGGGATATTTGGGATGCGTTTCTCCTCTCCCAAATGCAAAATGTTACTCCAGGACTGGCCTGCTTCTTCTCCTAAATTAGTTATAGGGAGTGAAGTGATTGAATGCGTTGATCGCTTCACTTATCTCGGAAGTGTAATCACCTATGGTGAGTCGGTGTCTGACAAAATCTCAGCGCGGATTCAGAAAGCCCGATTGGCATTTCCAATATAAGGCACTTGTGGCGCACACGAGATGTCCGTATCTCATTGAAAGGCCGGGTGTACTACGCAGCAGTCCGCGCCACCGTATACCCCGTTGTGCGATGTTGGCTAGGGTTAAAGTAGGATAGAAAAAGGGTAGGGGCGGCCAAACCAAAACATGGCATCAGTCTATGAAGTCCTTGACTATTGGTCTAAGCCATGTAGGTAGATGTAGATTACCCGGTCGGGGTCCGCATGATGATCGTAATAAATGGCTGGAGACACTCGGCGATATGGCTTATAATCAGTCACAGTGGCTCAAGTGTATTCACTCTTCAACCTCATCTAGATCTTGAATTCTATTATTATTTTCTGGACAACTTTATTCTTACCTCTTGTATTCTGTTATTACGTTACCTCAGTAATCTAGTAGTGGTAATGTGGTATGGCAACTTGAACCTACGAGCGTATGTGCTCAGTTCTACGTTGATGATGAACAACATAATCAAATTCTCATCTTTTTTCAGAAGGCTGAACAATTAAATTCAAGTCAGAATACGAATACAAAATTGTTTTTAAATAATCCTATTGGGTATTTGTAGAATTTTGAGAATCCATAGCATTATGCAAATCGTCTCAATTTCAAATACAGAAGATTGGAAGCCAGTCTACTTTTGAATTCTAGCCCAGTGATGCAGACGAATAGGTGCTTGCTAACCTGAAGCCCCTGTGGCGAAGTCTGGCTTGCGCACTGCTGAGGAGCCCTACATTGCAACGAAACAGCTGTTCAGTGCTCCCTGGATTTTAATCGTACCCTGTCGAACATAGAGTTGTGACGTAATCAGTCAACTAAAATTGTCATTGTCCACAAACAATCTCAATTCAATTACTAATCTAATTTGTTGAATAGCTCATATATTTTCTCAAACCCTAGTAACAAAATGTATTTTACATATAGGTTTTACAAAGATATTTAATCATCAATCGCGTAATTTCCTATTTAAAAAATAATAACAATATTGAAAAGTAACAAAACGTCTATCAATAAAGCAACATACAAAAGAAACGTAAAATTGCTCATTGAACCAAACGTTAAGAATATTAACTTAATGAAAAACATGATATTAAGTGAACACTGCTGGAAGGAAGAAGAAAAAGCTGATAGGAATTATAGATAAAAGTGAATTATATATATACATATAGTTGATACAGTTACATGAGCATGAAATCCAAGTTTCAAGCATGAAATGTCATGTACCAATTTAAATAGGTATAATGTCTAGCCAATAAAGAATAAATGTAATGTTTAATGAATCAAATAGTTACGTTTATGGGTAAATGTTATGCCTCCAGATTAGATATGTATTACCGTGTTAATTTTTTTATACAAATTATGAACTAACTTTAGAGATAAATTTTATATTGTACTATTCAATTGGAATAACTAACTTTCGGAATTGTCTTCTAGAAAACTGTTTCAGTCATTGTAGGTAGGTAAATGTAAGTCGATTATTTTACTTATCTCATTCTCATGTTCCCTTCACTACAATACCCCACTAGACGCACAAACTATTATACTAATTTTCATCTAGTAACAATAACTTATTAACTATGTATCTGTTCCATCTGTTCATAATCGCTCATGTCCTCCTTTTGCACAAGTGTTATTTATCGTTTTGGTTTATTGTGAAGTTAATTTGTTGTGTGTGTAAATGAACAGGTTAAATTTTATTTGACTGGTTGGTTGCTGATTTACTAATCTTGATTTTTTCTATCAGGTTTGATGACTGGGTGTTACTGAGCAGACATATGGACATAGGACAACTATCTTAGTATCTAAATTTTCTAGTATTACTTTCCGTCAAGTTCTCGTTGACTTATATTCAAGTCTTTAAGTTAGCTTTTAAATATGACAAGCAATATCCACAATATTAATACGTGGATGCGACTGTCTAAAGGATTTCACGTTAAATCTGTAAAACTAAACATTCTAATCTTCACGAGGAAGTAGAAATATTCATGAAAATGATCTTAATTAAAATGAATGCAATTGACGCCAGGAATATAGCGTATTAAAATCTACTCTCTTTCACTCACTCTCTCTCTCTCTCTCTCTCTCTCTCTCTATATATATATATATATATATATATATATATATATGTCATAAGCAGCTTTTAGCTGTAAGTTGTTGACCTTTGAAAAGTGGTCAATGTATTTAGCTATATTGGATCATATTCAAATGGTAAATATACGTTTTAATGATGTCAAATACTTAACTATAGACTTCATAAAAATGGATAATATAAAAAATAATTAAAATATTGGTTAGAATCTTCAGTAAGGAAACAGTTTTATGCTAGGCATAATTTCGTTTATTCAGCTTAACTTTTGCTAAGTAATATTAAATGTCTATCATTAACAAATTACAGCAATTTCTTAGTGTTTTCAGTGTTCTCAGCATATTTTTAATAGTAATGAGCATTCAGTTAGGCATTATAATGGTTAACTCAGGCAAATATTATGAAAATACATAGATGATTCATGAAATTTGAAGAAAAATGACTTTTTAAGTATGGCATCTTTAGTAATTTTTTGATCTAGGGTCAGTTTATGATATGGATCAGTACGTGCAACAGTCACAACACAACCTAATAATACCAACCATATGCTAACCTGTGATTGACTTCAGAAAGTAATTTAGAAGCTATTGTGAAAAGATTACTAGTTTTAAAGCACGTCTGATTTGAGGCAGTTGCTCTCTGACAGTGGATAATGGAGGAGCAACATCGTCGACTGATTGAAGTTTTAAATGTCAAAAACTGTACGATGATAGAACAAACTTAATTTAAGCGTAATATTGCACGCTTACAGTAACGGTTAAGTGACTGCACAACGTCTAATTTAGCTTCATTTTATGAAACCTTGCATCCAGCTTGAATGAATAAAAGGAAGTCATGTATTTCTTCATGGTTTTAGTGTGAACTACAAACTTTCATTAGATGCGGAGTTAGCAACCATAGCATAGAAGTAATATTGGAAAGCTGAGACGCTAATGTGGTTTGTTCTATGACCATATATCTTCCTACGTCTAGTCATCAAACCTGATAGAAGAACACAAGATTAGTGAACCAACCAGTCAAATTAAATTTCACTTGTTCATTTACACACACAACAAATTAACTTCACAATAAACCAAAACGATAAATAACACTTGTGCAAAAGGAGGACATGAGCGATTATGAACAGATGGAACAGATACATAGTTAATAAGTTATTGTTACTAGATGAAAATTAGTGTAATAGTTTGTGCGTCTAGTGGGGTATTGTAGTGAAGGGAACATGAGAATGAGATAAGTAAAATAATCGACTTACATTTACTTACAATGACTGAAATAGTTTTATAGAAGACAATTTCGAAAGTCATTCTTCTTAATTTGCATCATATAATAAATCCCTGTGATAAATTTTATTAATACACTTAGGAGACATTGTCTATCTGGTCTGTGTGATGAATACTTGCGTAATAAATTGCAAACGATCTTGTCACGCCTAACCTTATTTAAACATTTTATATATGAAAAAGGTGGGTCAGGCTATACAAACTTGAAAGTAAGAATATTTGTGTAATAATAGAAAATCACTCCACTTTTAATTTAAATTACTATTATCACAGTGGATTTGTTTAAATACAAATTCTTTCTATGTAATTAAGTATTCGATGGGTTGAATTGTCGTATATCAAGTCTTCAAGAATCCTTAGCATTGGCCACAAATCACTCTTATATAACACGATATAAGTTGATTTGATATCAACTTTTGGGCATGGCTATGGAGGACGATAGTTAATTACTGTGTGTCTATCCCGTCATTAGAGTTCATTTGTTTCTGAAGCAATTCAGCCGCCTTTACACACAGTTCATGGTTGCTTATACATATGTAGGTGTGCTCATTATTACACGGTGGGATATACGGCAATTGTTTAGGTTTGTTGAGAATTATAGCCCTAGACCTTTCAACTAAAATCGCATTAGCCGAATAATGTGTCTCGTTTACGATTAATTTAAGCTTACGTTTTAACAAAAGATTACTTGAATAACCTTTGAACGGTAAGGTGATACAGACTTACATCCTGGGCATTAGAAATATTATAGGTTTCATCAAGCTATTACTATCTTATTTCCAACGTCTTCTAAGCCGTTATAGATGTTTATGTAGCATTTAGTTTTCTGCTATAAGATTCCCGTTTTCTTCAATAGCATCCTTTGTACGAATACGCTGGATCGCATTGAATAAACCCTATACTGATACTATCCAATAACTATAAAGGCCAAGCTATTCATCAGTTTATGTTTGTTCGTTGCTAATAGAACGTTTGACTAAAGCATACTCCATCAGACTGATTAATATATCAGGGGCAGAAAGTTGGTTGTTCGTATCCTGTTCACATGATAAAGGATGTTTAGTTTCTTTAATAAAGTTCATGGATTTTCGAATTAATTGCCACATCGGTGTCATCTTACATCACAGACTGTTAACATTCTTCTTACTTCATACAACATATTCTTCATACCAATTAATAGTTAACATGCACACAGATATATGTCACATTTTGAAACAGATTGACTCAGAAATGACCTTACCTCAACGTGATCAGACTTATATTTTAATAGCTTTAAATGTTTTGATTTGTTTTTTCTGTGATTTTTAAACATGTATCCATTTAATTCAGTTATTTAGTCACCAATTATGCAATTAATACTAAATTGCGAAATTTCATAAATCTCATTTTCTATTCATTGGAATTTTGCAAAATATAATACTTATTACTATAAACAACCTACCTAATACTCAATTTATTTGAAATTATTAAATCTGACATTTGTAATGAAACTCACAAGTGATTTAGATGTTACGCAACCTCATGGCAATCCATCTTAAAAGTTGTGATAATTTCATTTTTTAAAATGGAATAAACGCAAATTTCTAGAAGGATTTTAAACTGCCGTAATGTTTATTTTCAACATGAAGGTAGATGTAACTTCAATCCGTCGAAAAACCTGAAGATAATATTTTTAGAAAATAATTAAGTAACATAAAATATAATAAGAAAATTCTAATTTATTAACTATGTGCATAATTCTCAAATGTAATATAAAGATAATCACTATCTGACTTCATTCATTCATATAGTAAATAGAGATAAAAGCAAGATGAATAATTTACTTTTGTTTTAATTTTACCTTTCTACAAAATATTAAATCAATATTTACTTGTATAATTTGATGTTGTAAAGTAAATATTATTTTGTACATTAATAATATTAATAATAATAAAAGTAACTTTATTATGAGTTTGAAATCATTGACAAAGTATGCAGTTGTGTATTATACATCCTTCTTTTCTTGAATAGACGTAAGTACAAATACTTATTAGAAAGATTCTTAAAAAGAAAACAAAAGATAAGTTTATTTGTACAAAGTAACTGTTTATCATATGTATCTTTAGCTTTGTAAAGACAATCAGTTTCTGATTTTTTTTATGATGTTATTTAACCGACTTTTATAAATGTGAATCACTTGTAAATGCAGAATGGTGTATCCTTAACTCAGTACTTTTGATGTAAAGATAGATTAGATAGTCAGAAAAAAAATGTAAATAGGCTGAATTTGTCGTATTTTTTCATGTATACACTAAACATTGTTTACTTTTATTGCGAATGGCTTCATAAAACAAATTGTAAAAACACATGTGGACATGTTTCAGTGAAATCAAGAACAAACAATTGTTAAAATAATGTTAAATTAGAGTCAAATGAAAGCGTTAACATAATTAGAAACAATCTGGTTAAATTCTGTGGGGTAATGAATACAAAATTTATTGCATTTTAATTGCAAAGTCATTTATTTTCATAAAGTCTTATATTGGAAAATATTCGTTAAGTTTAGGATGGTGTAGTAGAATTATTATTTTTAAAGGAACTTGATAAAAAATTACCCTGCGAATAGTATTTATTACAGGCTAATGTAATTTGGAGAACCTTAAAAATAAAGGATAGGGTGTGAACAGATGCTTACTTATAGTGAATATAATGAGAAGAATATGCTTTTATTTCGAAACTAGTGCGTGACTGTTATGTTTTTCCAGTCAGATGAGACAAAAATCGCGTGAGTTCTTACGGGCTTAATACGGTTCGCGTTACGATTTCTAAGGTAGCCGAATTATATGTCTGATTGCTACAATTCTTGATACAATTAACTGCGAACACTACCTCAGATACTTGTACTTCGGTTGGATACCACAACTTCTTTTTCTAAGCTCGCAGCTATTTCAAATGACTAGATTGGTAGGATAGATTTGTATCGTGGAGCAAAATGGAGATGAGAATGGCGAACAACCTTTATATAAAATGCATCGATTTTTTATACCAATTAATTTACAGTAACTATTCATCAAACGAAATCATCAACATTTTATTAATACAATAAATGTTATCAGGAGTAGGACTCACATTAATTTTAAATTAATGTAATAAAAGTTTACAAATCAAGCTTACAAAAAATCAATACGACTTCTTTCGCTTGATTTAATTAACGATTGTATATTCGGGGATTACGAATCCCCAACAATGATATAATATTTGTGAGATTAAGTTTTGAGAATATTTCTGCTCGGAATAACCTACATTCTTTTGTGCATTGTCAGTCAGATGTATCCAGTTTATCGAAAATTACAGCCTTTGGTAGCTGGTACTTGATGAATTTAAGTTTGTAATTAGGTGTTGTAAAGATTGTTGCGTTTGAGAATAAAACCATCAGTTTGTCTGAACTAGGCAACAATTCAAAACCAAAAAGCACTGAACAGTCATTTTGTCTCATTACGGGACGGTTCGTTAGTGCGCTTCTACAACCCTACCAAGAATCTAACACAATTACCTCCTGGCCTGAGAGCAACTGATGTACCATCACAGCATACAGCCGGATCTCAACGGTTGGTACGTTTATCTCAGACACTGGGAAATATATTCGGTGGGTAACTGCCTAACACCTGCTACAACAACCACTGTTTCCTAGTGATTAATGGTTGTCTTACTCAAATCAACTCGTAATATCAATTTAGCATTCAATTTCGCTACTGAATATATGTTCCAATTATTCAATTAAGTTTACGTAGTCTTTTCTTGTTATAGTCTAAATTACATTTATTCAAATATCTATAAGATAATGGATCGATTAAAAACTCCGACTCTCAAACGCATTTTTAAAATGTTTATTATTTATTGTTAAGCAAATTTTAGTATAAATTAAAGTTTATGGCCTACTTACCTATTCGTATCTTCCTTAGGCGAAGATATTTGAGTGGATATATATATGTATATATATATATATATATGATATAAATAATTATAGAATAAGTTACAGGCATGTTGTGGTTGTTAAAAAGACATTAGCACATTATTCAAAGTTTTAATTAAACTTTAAATTCAAATTGCGAAGTTACAGCCATCTGCAAAATATGTATTTATAGGTGTCAGGATATTATTCGTACTTATTATTATTCGAAATAATCATGTAATTAACTTATTACCAATAACAAAAGCCATAATGAAGTCCCACTTCACATAGAGTATGGTCGATGTCCCCAGTTATGAGTGATGACACTAAAATGGTAAGTTTATGAATAATAGACGATGTAGCACAAGTAGATTCCACTTATTTCTCATAAATACTCAGTTCTATCTAGACAAGAGAAAATGAACAAGCGAGCCAAGAACACCGACAAAAGTATGTTTATATTTACGGCCTAGAAATTGAGACATATATACGCCAACTCAAGTTGCTGCAACCCATTATCATAGAAATATTAGCACTAAATTAATTAATGTAGTAAACACCTTAACCGTGGTAAAACAAATTGTTTTGTGGAAAGAAGCCAATAAATTAATTTTAGGCCCATAACATAATGGGAAGACAACGAATGTATGCACCTGCACATCTGTGATTAAGTTTAAACTATGTCGTAAATTGTCTCCAATCGTTGGTTATGATAATTGCATGTATCTCAACCAAGTTATCTGGATCTGTTACCATGGGTTAAACCGGCAGTCAGTGTCTTCACGGACTGACGCCATGTTTCGGTTTGCCATCCATAAAATGTTTTCCATTCCACTTTAATATTAGTAGGAATTGAGTAACGGTTGCATGAATTACATAATACTGTTCCAGTCACCTCAGTTGATAAGGGTTTTTAATCTCATTCAGTGACTTGATATGCTCCATAGCCACCCCTGTGTCTAACATCACTATTACGTATCCAATGATTCCATGATATGTGGTTGATAATTCGAAGATTTTCGTGATCATATACCAACAGAATACGAATGTCAACTACGCATAATAACTAAGTTTCATATCCACACACTACTCTTCAGTGTAAATGAAGTAGGTGACATAGGTTGGCAAGAGTCAAACAAATATTATTAAATGTTTACCGAAATTTTGCAAAACACCAACCCATCAGCGCTGATCATACTACCATGATAAATGGAGTAACTAAAGCGCCCAACTACTTTGCTCACTGTCTTAAGTCTAATTGTGGACGCAGACCAGTCCTGAAGCAGAAGTTTACATTTAAGTGGGGTAGAAATCTCGGGCATGCTTAAATTATTACTTATTTCCAATAAAGACTCAGTATTTTATCAGCGCCTTCACCAAACAGGACTATGCCATCCACATACTCTGGGTCAAACAGTGAACTTACTGAAAGAAGGTAAAGTACAGAAAATTCAAACGACATGAGTCTCATTTCTAGTAATAAGTCTGTTATGAAACTAAACGACAATCGGGAAAATAAACTGTAAAAGGATACCACTTGAGATTGCAAGTTCATATGGTAGTGCGTCATAAGCTCTGACCCAACTAGTGATGTGCAAGTAAAGAGCTTCATTAGGCTTATGAAATTCTGAAGTACACATTTTAATGACAAATACTGCCACAAGGCCTCACAGTCTGAAGAGTCACATGGTGCTTATAAATCAAGTAAAATATTTTACGAGCAAAAAAACCAGGTAACAGTGTTTCAATATACTCTCAAAATACTTTTAAGAATTTTCAGTCTACGCTCATAAAATAATTTCGTCAACGTCATCCGGAACTGTTACTACGGAACAGTGCAAAATTGTGCATGGAGGACAACTGACAAATGCATTCCCAGTGTGGACCGGAGTCAGACAAGGTTGTCTGCTCTCAACTTTTCTCTTCCTCCTAGTGGTTGACTGGATCATGAAAACCTCCACATCTGAAGGGATGCACGGAATTCAATGGACAAGTAGGATGCAACTCGATGATTTAGACTTTCGGATGATCTAGCTTTCTTAGCACATACACACCAACAGATGCAAGCGTAGACAACCAGTGTAGCAGCAACTTCAGCATCAGTAGGCTTGAACATACATCAGGGAAAGAGCAAGATTCTCAAATACAACACAGAGAGCACCAACCCAATTCAACTTGATGGAGAAACTCTGGAAGAAGTGAATACTTTCACATATCTGGGGAGCATCATCGATGAACAAGGAGGGTCCGATGCAGATGTAAAGACAAGGATTGGCAAAGCCAGAGCAGCATTCCTACAGTTGAATAACATGTGGGACTCAAAACAAATATCAACTAACCTCAAAGTCAGACTCTTCAATTCGAACGTGAAGACAGTCCTGCTGTATGGAGCCGAAACTTGGAGAATTACTGATAACATCATCAGACGGATACAAGCATTTATAAACAACTGTCTACTCAAGATACTGAATGTCCGTTGGCCGGAAACCATCAGCAACAGCTTACTATGTGAGAGGACAAACCAACTCGCATCAGCCGAAGAGGAAATTAGGAAAAGACGTTGGAAATGGATAGGACATACATTAAGCAAACCATCAGACTGCATCACGAGACAAGCATTAACATGGAATCCTGTTGGGAAACGGAAAATAGGAAGGCCAAAGAACACTCTGCGTCGAGAATTGGAAGCAGACATTAAAAGGATGAACAGCAACTGGAAACAATTGGAAAGGATTGCTCAGGCAAGTGTAGAATGAAGAATCCTGGTGAGCGGCCTATGCTCCTCATCTAGGATTAACGGTCATAAGTAAGTAAGTAAGTCATTAAACAATTTGAAGATTACAGTAATAGCATAAATCAAAACTATGTGTATCAATTAATTGATAGCTGTGTTCAGACATTTCTAATTTTCTTATTTTCTCTAGTAAAATGATATTAAGGCATCGAAAGAAATAAAATCAACAGCTCGTCGTGCAAATAATGCTTAGGTGAGATAGTTTATGATTCAAGTAATATATCATTTTACTGAAATTAGTTTCTAAAATTTTAAAAAAGGAATGTAACGATTAGTTACATTAGTTTAATAAAATAGCAATTCCGAAATTTCATATGATTGTTACAAGCAACCCAGTATAAATCTAGTAGCTTATTTTAGTTTGGATTGTGACTAGCAAAGCGGAATCCAAAACACACGTTTCGTCCTATTCAGGACTCGTCGGCTAGATTTACCTGCATGTCTATGTTAATGTTCACACAGAGGCAGACCGCTTTCAGTCTATGACAAATCAACGGGTAGATACAAATACATCCTAACTATAAGTTCATTGTTTATATAATGAATACATGAATTTACTATATCTAATGTGCCCAAATCTTCATTTACATTACATCATATATTAAAAAATTTCAGCAACGAAACTTGGAATAAAGCAAAATACCCGAAAACTATGTTTCTTTCCAGCACAGAAGCTTTAAAATGATAACATAATATCAGGCTTCAATATTTCTCCAAGATTCATCAGCATAATAATAAATGGAATCTTTATATTAGTAGAATGATAACATGATACACTAGAATGCAACGGAAAAAAATTTGTTTGATTCTCGAAGTGCCCAAGTAAATTTAAAAACAGATCTGAAATCGAAATACCCTTGATGGAATAAATGCCCAACATATGTTTTTAATAGCAATGGTTCATTCACTCATCTACAAATAATAGAATATTTACTCGGTAATATTTATGAAATATCGTTCCTAGTATCAATTTAAACTCATGCATCATATTCAACATCATTTATTTTAAAACGCTTTTAAAATAAAATAAAGCATTTATAAGAAAGATGAGAATCATGAAATTTGATATCGAATCAATTTATCTCATCAACACTATACGTAGATATTCGACGAACTTGAAATTTATATAACTAAGCCAATTTATATTCATATCATCTGTAAATGACACACTTGACTTTCAATTTTTCACTATTTTACGAATAAAGAATAAACCATCCATAAAAAATGTGAACTAGTAAATTCCGGTTTAACATTAATATGATAGAACTATTAGTTTATGAATAATAGAAAGTCAGTAAAATCAATTTGATTCCATTACTAATTCATTGTGAAGTATAAATGTTTACTTAGTGGAAATGTCAAATGCATTACCTTAGTACATTATTCATTATATAGTGAACTATTAATATGAATATCAAAGTTATATATATATATATATATATCACAAGATTCAACTCAATGCGAAATCAGATGATTATAAGCAAGTAGGTGAAAGTATTTTATTTGTAAGATTTATTTCAGTAAATATGAGTTTAAAAAAGTATATCAAATACTAAGTAAAAATATGATCAGTTACGCAAATGTTAAACTTGGTGAAATGCATCATAGTTAATTAATACATAACTAGCTATTTTAATCATAGGTTTCAGTGTACGTTTTAAGTCACTACTTACATTGTAGAATACATAAAATTGAGTATATTTTCAATAAATGATAAAAATCAAAGTTAACTAAATTGTCAAATAATTGTCGAGTAGAATTTCAACTGATTATTTCAGATGGTGTTGTTTTCTATGAACCAAATGATGTAGCCTTGAAGCATTAATTAAAATAGTTGATACCATTATCATAGCATATTATCATAGACTGTCTTCTAAAGAAAAGCTACATGTCCTATAGGTCCAAATAAATACTATCATATTATCCTACTGTACATAGGCAAATAATGATGTTTGCGGAATTAACAAATGTTTATTTATTTTATGAAGCTTGACATAACTAATTAAATCAGCATGTAGGCGAATTGTTTTATTACTTACTTACATAATTAATTACTTATGCCCGTTACTTCTCGCTGAGGAGCTTAGGCCACATACCAGGATTCTCCATTCTACACTTGCCTGAGCAATCCTTTCCAATTGTTTCCAGTTGCTGTTCATCCTTTTAATGTCTGCTTCCAATTCTCGACGCAGAGTGTTCTTTGGCCTTCCTATTTTCCGTTTCCCAACAGGATTCCATGTTAATGCTTGTCTCGTGATGCAGTCTGATGGTTTGCGTAGTGTATGTCCTATCCATTTCCAACGTCTTTTCCTAATTTCCTCTTCGGCTGATGCGAGTTGGTTTGTCCTCTCACATAGTAAGCTGTTGCTGATGGTTTCCGGCCAACGGACATTCAGTATCTTGAGTAGACAGTTGTTTATAAATGCTTGTATCCGTCTGATGATGTTATCAGTAATTCTCCAAGTTTCGGCTCCATACAGCAGGACTGTCTTCACGTTCGAATTGAAGAGTCTGACTTTGAGGTTAGTTGATATTTGTTTTGAGTCCCACATGTTATTCAACTGTAGGAATGCTGCTCTGGCTTTGCCAATCCTTGTCTTTACATCTGCATCGGACCATCCTTGTTCATCGATGATGCTCCCCAGATATGTGAAAGTATTCACTTCTTCCAGAGTTTCTCCATCAAGTTGAATTGGGTTGGTGCTCTCTGTGTTGTATTTGAGAATCTTGCTCTTTCCCTGATGTATGTTCAAGCCTACTGATGCTGAAGTTGCTGCTACACTGGTTGTCTACGCTTGCATCTGTTGGTGTGTATGTGCTAAGAAAGCTAGATCATCCGAAAGTCTAAATCATCGAGTTGCATCCTACTTGTCCATTGAATTCCGTGCATCCCTTCAGATGTGGAGGTTTTCATGATCCAGTCAACCACTAGGAGGAAGAGAAAAGTTGAGAGCAGACAACCTTGTCTGACTCCGGTCCACACTGGGAATGCATTTGTCAGTTGTCCTCCATGCACAATTTTGCACTGTGTTCCGTAGTAACAGTTCCGGTTGATGTTGACGAGTTTCTCTGTTACGCCGTAGTGTCGAAGAAGTTTGCATAGTGTTCTACTATCTACACTATCAAACGCCTTCTCATAATCAATGGAGTTGATGTACAGTGGCAAGTTCCATTCAATTGATTGTTCAACGATGATCCGTAGTGTTGTTATTTGGTCAGTGCACGACTGATCCTTACGAAAACCTGCTTGTTGATCTCGAAGTTGAGCCTCCACTGAATCTTTCATTCTGTTCAACAATACTCTGTTAAAGAATTTCCCTGGTATCGACAGTAGCGTGATCCCTCTGTAGTTGTCACATTTGCTTGAATCTCCTTTCTTTGGTATCTTGATAAGATGTCCTTCTTCCCAGTCTGCCGGCACTTGTTCTTCCTCCCAGATCTTTTTGAATAAAACGTGGAGTATCCTTGCTGTTAGATCGATATCTGACTTGGGTGCCTCAGCTGCTATATAGTCAGGTCCTGCTGCTTCCCCACTTTCGATCTGTCTGACGGCCATCTTGATTTCTTCCATCGTTGGCGGAGTGACATCTAGTGGGAGATCTGTAGGTGCTGCTTCGATGTCCGGTGGGTTCAGTAGAGCTAGCCTATTCAAGAGTTCATCAAAATGTTCTACCCACCTATTATTTTGTTTTTGAATCTCAGTGAGTGTCTTGCCTTCTTTGTTCTTGACCGGTCGCTCTGGTTTACCATGTTTATCTGCCAGTTTCTTCGTTGTGTCGTATAGCTGTTTTATATTTCCTTCTCTTGCAGCTTTTTCAGTTATCGTTGCAAGGCCTTCGATGTATTTCCGTTTGTCAGGTCTAATGCTCTTCTTTACCTGCTTATTTGCTTCTGAGTATTCAGCTTGAGCCTTGATTTTCCCTGCTCTTGTTCGGCTGTTGTTGATTTCTATCTTCTTGTTCCTCCTTTGTTGAATTTTTCTCAATGTTTCAGTGGAGATCCATTCCTTATAATGGTGCTGCTTGCGGCCTAGAACCTCCTGACACGTTGATGTTAGTGCTTCTTTGATTCCTTTCCAGTTATCCTCCATAGTTGTTTCTTTTTCTTTCAGCAGATCTTGTAAGGCTTGGAACTTGTTGTTGAGAGATATTTTGAATTCGTTGAGTTTGTCAGTGTCTCGGAGAAAGCCTGTATTGAACCGTTGTACTGCTGCCACTCCAGTTGCCCACTACTTCTTTAGCTTCAGTTTCATTTTAGAAACCACCAGGTGGTGGTCTGAAGCTATGTCAGCTCCTCTCCTGGTTCTTACATCTTCCATTGATCTTCTAAATTTTTATTGATACATATATGATCGATTTGATTCTCTGTAGTGTGATCCGGTGAGACCCATGTAGCCTTGTGTATGCGTTTGTGGGCGAATATTGTACCACCTATAACCAATTTGTTGTCCATTTTGACTTTGGCGTTTAGGTCCCTCATCAGGATTGTCAGATCCTTTCCTCGACACTTTGCTATAATTGATTGTAGTCTATCACAAAACTGATCTTTGTCTTCGTCGTTGCCGTCGTTGGTTGGTGCATATTATTGGATGATATTCATTGTAATCCCTTTCTTCATTGTTTTGAAAGATGCTTAGATCATCCTAGGTCCATGTAGTCACCATTCTACAAGTGCATTACGTGCCTACTTGGACAGCATCAGAGCAACTCCTTTGTTGTGAGGAGCATTTTCATCTTCGTAACCGGAGTATAGCAGTATCTCTCCCGAAGCCAATGTTTTCTGTCCAGCTTGAGTCCAATGGGTATCGCTGATTCCGAGTATTGTCAAGTCGTATCTCTTCAATTCTGCAGCTATTTGATTAGTCTTTACCGCTATGTGCTTCTGAGTATTCAGCTTGAGCCTTGATTTTCCCTGCTCTTGTTCGGCTGTTGTTGATTTCTATCTTCTTGTTCCTCCTTTGTTGAATTTTTCTCAATGTTTCAGTGGAGATCCATTCCTTATAATGGTGCTGCTTGCGGCCTAGAACCTCCTGACACGTTGATGTTAGTGCTTCTTTGATTCCTTTCCAGTTATCCTCCATAGTTGTTTCTTTTTCTTTCAGCAGATCTTGTAAGGCTTGGAACTTGTTGTTGAGAGATATTTTGAATTCGTTGAGTTTGTCAGTGTCTCGGAGAAAGCCTGTATTGAACCGTTGTACTGCTGCCACTCCAGTTGCCCACTACTTCTTTAGCTTCAGTTTCATTTTAGAAACCACCAGGTGGTGGTCTGAAGCTATGTCAGCTCCTCTCCTGGTTCTTACATCTTCCATTGATCTTCTAAATTTTTTATTGATACATATATGATCGATTTGATTCTCTGTAGTGTGATCCGGTGAGACCCATGTAGCCTTGTGTATGCGTTTGTGGGCGAATATTGTACCACCTATAACCAATTTGTTGTCCATTTTGACTTTGGCGTTTAGGTCCCTCATCAGGATTGTCAGATCCTTTCCTCGACACTTTGCTATAATTGATTGTAGTCTATCACAAAACTGATCTTTGTCTTCGTCGTTGCCGTCGTTGGTTGGTGCATATTATTGGATGATATTCATTGTAATCCCTTTCTTCATTGTTTTGAAAGATGCTTAGATCATCCTAGGTCCATGTAGTCACCATTCTACAAGTGCATTACGTGCCTACTTGGACAGCATCAGAGCAACTCCTTTGTTGTGAGGAGCATTTTCATCTTCGTAACCGGAGTATAGCAGTATCTCTCCCGAAGCCAATGTTTTCTGTCCAGCTTGAGTCCAATGGGTATCGCTGATTCCGAGTATTGTCAAGTCGTATCTCTTCAATTCTGCAGCTATTTGATTAGTCTTTCCGCTCTCCCACATTGTTCGAAAATTCCATGTACCTATAAAAATATTTGCTCTGGTTGTGAGAAGTGGGGGCATCGGCCTCATGACTTCCGAAGAATTTCGGCTTTCATCATGAGGCGTCATATATCCTTCCACTCCCAGGGCAGAGTTTAAATGGTTTAGCTTGTTTAATCTGGTTTGCGTTTTTTTAGCAAGCTTGGGTTTTGCGGGATGTGGATGCTAGCTCCATGCCCAACCCCGGGCATGGGACTTGCAGTAACCCTACAGACGTGGTTTTAACAGTTTAGTACATTTTAATAAATCACTGTAGTGTTGAACAGCTTTAGGAAATGATGTTGCAAAAAAAACTATTCTTCTCTAATAGTTAAGAGTTCGTTGTGAAGCCTAGGGGTTGTGGAATTGATTCTTTACTGAGTTGTATATAAATGCTGGTGAAAGGTCCTGTCGAGGTTTTCTTAACATTCTTTAGTTGTTTAATTCATACCAATTTGTGATGTCAAATTTAAACGAAATAATCTTCAGATTACTCAGTTATATCCTTCTATAAGTTGTCTTTCATTGCACAGAAATTTGAATTTGCATCTCTGGTGTTTTTTGAAACGCAATTAATAGGCAATAAACTACAACGTATGTGCCACTTATCTCTATGAAATGCTATAATTTGATAGCAAAACTACTCCAATGCATGATCGTCCAAATATAAAAGACTACTAATTCGGAAGAATACGCTTGCATTAATAGTCTTTTAAACTATAGAAATCGAAAAAAAGATTAAATTAATTCGAATGTCATTACTTTTCATGCATAAATATTTACTGAACAAAAAAAGGAAGATAAATTACATCGTAATTTTATACAATTAGTTTTGGATGATTGATTATTTACATAAACTTGTTTCTGTCCATTTCACTTAGTGATATACAATGTAAACAATATTAGTGAGAATTATGCTAAAGTTTTAGTTATAACATTTAGATTAGTTCTGCGTCACTGAAATATTTGGTTCTTATGCGATAATTGCAATTGAATATCATAGGCTTTTATAAAATGTCAGTAAAGTAATGATTGATACGAAAACTATGAAATGCATAGAATCTTTAAAAACAACGAACACAACAACTGTTACTGGACAATTGTTACCTAACTCATGCTACAAGAAACACTAATTTGTATTATGTTAGGCCATTTTTTTCTCTCAGTAATGTGGCGTTTCATTATTAATTCGTTTATCTAATCCAAATTAAGAAATTGATACTTAGAAGTAAAACTATAAATTTCAAAATAGAAAATAATCCCCGTGAAGTATGTACTCCAACTATATCTCGTGTTACATACATATATATTTCAAAGATATAATTTCAAGGATAATGTTAGCTTATACTCAGTAATGTTCAGTGAGTTAGTCTATCGCCTCATTACTCATTCTTATTGGTCCATCCGTAGGCAACAAGCCTATTCCCCATTTAGAAAATAGAAATAAAAAAATAACTAAAAATATATTCCCCTATCATTTGTAGATTACTGATTATCATACTCAATGGTTTTTTCTTACTTTAATTATATAAATATATATAACTTTAAGTGAGAATTCATCTCAATTATTCAAAAAGTACAGTTGGTGTAACTACTAGCGTTGTCTATGTAAGTAGTATAATAATGTTCGTGTAGAATTTTTCGCCTTATTTTATTAACATTCATATATTGACTTATTTCTTAGATTAGTGAGAAAATACATTCTACAGAATGAATGCATTAATTACTGCAGATATTAAATTAAATAATGCATTTAATTACATAAAATTTCATATTTTAATAAAACGCTTTCCTCGTGCGTACATAAAGGCATACTTCACTAGCCGGTTACAATAATGAAACAATAGATATATTCACAAGTTTGATTGCAAAAGGATCTACACGGATACTGTGTGAACGCATTATCATAGGCTATACGACAACAGTGTATTTACAATGACTAGTCAGCCAGTTATAAGCATCTACAATTTTGTCTCCGATTTTCAATACCAGCTGTTTACTGTCGATCAGTTTAACAATGAAATAAAAGTAATTAACAGAAGACTGTAAAACTAATGTTTGAATTTAACATTGAACCGAATCAACAGTCCATTTAAACTTAGCTTTACATGTAGTTAAAAATCCTTTGTTCCTTTAAATCATGAAAACATTCATTTTATTACGATCATTATGATACTGACTAAAAAATTAAGTAAGTATATATTTGCTGTTCAATATATCTACAAATACATTTACGATTTTATAGTATTGATAGGAATAACTACGTTAATGTATATTTTAAATAAGAACATTCAGAATATTGTAGGTTACACACCAATGTTTATTGATTAGACATAAGTAGATGTAACGTTTTATAATTTTCTAAGAGTCATTAATTGAGTTGTCTCTAGATTATTTTACGCTTAATTTAAAATTTTTCTTAATCAGAAGTTTAACTAAATTTACTTGAAGTCATTGTAAAGTTAATTTCTTTACTGGCTTATTGTTTAGCTTTTACAAAATAACCTTCAATGTAGATATACTTAGTAAAATTTGTATTCACAAATATCTTACATGTAATACTTGTAAAACAAGATTTTATTAGAAGGTAAATCTGAATAGGTTTCTTAGTATGATTACAAGCAGCTGTTCATGATTAATTTTACTTCGATTTACTACATTGACAGAAAGTTTCACTAAATATTTCTAAATCTACCATCTTTTTAAGTCACATTCTTATAGATCTTATTTTCTATTAGATATTGAGTTTCCGTATACCTTCATACATGTTTTTGTAAAATCAGATGATCAATATATAATCCTTTCCCATATAGATGATGCAACTAATTCAACTATTCTTTGGCTATTCATTTTGGTTATTTTATCTGTTTGTGATATGTGAACGTTTGATATGTCAACGTCGGTTAACACTAATTGTTGTAATTGTTTAAGCTGATTATAAATGACTAACCTATGAATAATTAAATATTACAACAGTGTAAATTACACGTTTTTTGAGACATTACTGAATGAAAAAATTCACTTTGTATAGCATTGTCTGTGTATATACTGTTTATTTTTGAAAATATTTTTACCTTCGTAAGCAGAAACAATTTCATTTTACTTCAAAAAGACTTAATAAAAGTATGTGTTGTACGCATATTCTCAGTTTTACTCAAATTATTAATGTAGAATTCAAGCCAGTGTAATCAAACAACTACAACTTAGTGTGATATACGATTATTAAATAAGCAACTTCTAAAATACAATATTTCGTTAGTCAACGGCTTCCGTTTTATTTTGTTCTAACAAATTCCTGCTTTGTTTTAATGTTAGAAGAGCATTTCATTTTCTGTACCGTATATTATACGATAAGTAATAAAAAAATTGTTTCATAAACACTAAGTTGGATAACTACAATGACTAAAAAATTAAGTAAGTATATATTTGCTGTTCAATATATCTACAAATACATTTACGATTTATAGTATTGATAGGAATAACTACGTTAATGTATATTTTAAATAAGAACATTCAGAATATTGTAGGTTACACACCAATGTTTATTGATTAGACATAAGTAGATGTAACGTTTTATAATTTTCTAAGAGTCATTAATTGAGTTGTCTCTAGATTATTTTACGCTTAATTTAAAATTTTTCTTAATCAGAAGTTTAACTAAATTTACTTGAAGTCATTGTAAAGTTAATTTCTTTACTGGCTTATTGTTTAGCTTTTACAAAATAACCTTCAATGTAGATATACTTAGTAAAATTTGTATTCACAAATATCTTACATGTAATACTTGTAAAACAAGATTTTATTAGAAGGTAAATCTGAATAGGTTTCTTAGTATGATTACAAGCAGCTGTTCATGATTAATTTTACTTCGATTTACTACATTGACAGAAAGTTTCACTAATATAATCCTTTACACATTTAACCGGAGATTGTACCTACATTGATTGATTAAAAGCTTTCAAATTCACATTAGAATAACTCTTTACAACTCTTGGATATGTTGCCTACGGATAACAGTGTTATGTAACTTTAAGTTGTTTTTTAGTAAAAATAATTTTTAATAAATTTAATGACTATATGATTGATGTGTATTAAGTATATTCAGTCATATAGTATCATCATATAGTTATTTGTCACGCATTGAATATATTCTCCTTTTCTAAATTTATTTATCTCATGAACTGCAAAACTTCACTAAGAACACTCTAAATCCATTCGTTAGATTTAATAAACACAGTTTTCAGCTAAAGTTTTGGCTATGTGGAAAAAATATTTTCAAGTTTCCATCCCATAAAGCCTAAGTATATTTTAATCTTTTTATGCTTAAAGTTCATCTTGTAAACAATAGTAACTATTTTAAATAACTAACTTATTAGTTATCAATGTTATCTCCATCACCACATTTCATGACCTTTTTTAAATACTTTGTGACGAAAACTTGTTTTACAGGCTTAGTGATTCAGAAGTTACTAATCAGATTATTGTCTCCAAGACAATATATATAAATGTTCAACATCGACGAGGTAGCTTTATGATAAGTATTCTCTGGTGCTGTAATTGTGCAAATCACTAGATTATGCACGAATTTAGCTCGCCTAATGACTGAATGTTGTCATCCGTTTAATATATTTCTGAATAGACAGGTTACATTTTCCCAAATAAAGGTACTTAAGTCCATATATCTGATTATTTGTATGCCGCAATCTTACTAAGATCAAAGACGTGTAATCTGAATATTACTTAATCGATTTATTGTCTGTGTTCTTACTTAAAATAATGAAACCTCCATGTTTAATTGGTGATTAGTGCTATGTACTACTATATATCAAAATAACTATTTCTTATATGATTCGTTCGACACGTTTCTCTTACATAAAACCGCATTATTGAGATCTTTATATATGATAGATATGCGAATATTCACAATAAAGTAATTTTAAATGAAACTAAAACTGAAATTTACAGACAAACAGCATATTCATGGTACATAATTGTTCTAAAAATATTTAATATAAAGGTATTCCTAATTACAATAGAAGACATTATTTGATGTTGATTCAGGTTATGTAGTAGACATTTAACAGTTCCAAGAGTTAATTTTATACCATACAGTAATCTAAACAACTGTTATATTTACTGTAGTGTTTCTAAGGAAATTTCATATAAGTATTAATGAATTACTTATATGTCTTATATGTACTTATATGTCTTATATGTACATGATGTATAGCAGTGAACTTCATTAAATAACATCAAGAAAGTTTTAATGGTATTTCATGATGACAGTACTTACTCGAAATAATACGACACCACGATAACTTCTAGAGAAATATACTTTTACCATCGCAATTAACAAATAGTGATAATTGCACCATCATTTTAGACAACAAAGTATAGTATCTTGCAAACTTTATGTATGAAGACAACAGATCTTTTACTATCTATTTTAAAATGAATAATTTTGTACTTGCCATTATTTATTTTTAATTGTTTGTGTTAGTTATTGATTGATTTTGGTTGGGTACTTGTTAAAACCAAGGACGAATAGACAGTTCTGTAATCTTAATATGAGACACCTTATCAGATCTCTTCCCTGATTCCCCCCCCATGGAATCAAACTTAGTGCCTTCATGCCTCACAATAAACACTTAACCTTCTAAATTACTAATCTGGCCTTAATTTGTAGGATAATCACTATCATCAATTTGTGATAAAGTACAATAATCCGTGACGAACAAATGTTTCCAAACTAAACACCAACCTGTTTCTATAAATCCACTCCAACTAGCTTAAAATAATCAGCTCACTATCGACTGACTTTGGGAAGTTCTTGAAGTTTGAGTCAGAAGTTTTGATTAGCGGGGTGTAAACTTGCTGCTGGTGCGACACTTATCACCATCGACAATACACGATTATCACGCAATATTATAAATTGATGGTATAGTAAATTCTACCGTTAGACGCTCACCCAGTGGTAATGATAGTGAATCATTTGCTGTGAGACCAGATGTATCTAGGTGAATTTCATCAATACTTCAATTTAATTATTTATTTAATTACTACTGAAGAACATTTAGAATATTTGTAAATTAATTTCTGTGTGCTAAACAATCATATTAAAATGCACAGTAACCATTTCAGTTGATTGTAAATTATAATTCAAG
Source organism: Schistosoma mekongi (assembly GCA_034768735.1). Taxonomy (NCBI): domain Eukaryota; kingdom Metazoa; phylum Platyhelminthes; class Trematoda; order Strigeidida; family Schistosomatidae; genus Schistosoma; species Schistosoma mekongi. The sequence continues at coordinate 20,231,480 of CM068308.1, read as the reverse complement.
TTAGTAATTTGCAACATAATATACAAAGAAAAATTGAATAAAAATCTGAAAACCAATGATGTAATCATATTTCTATATTGACCTGTAATTCACAACATGTATGTAAGTATTTAGTCAATTAGAAATCATAGTAAAAAATATTGCATGTAAAATTAGTTGAGAAAATATCATGAAGGATACATTTATAAATCATTAATGACAATAAGAAAAACACTTAATGAATTAAACTATTCAAGATGTTTTTCTTTAATTATTATACCTTTATAGATTATGCACATCTAGACTACTGAAATGAAAATATTAAATGTTTCCATGTGAATTAGTTACTCATTTATTGTCTATACTACTATTAAAATATATTCTATTATGTCATTATAATAATCAAATTATGCATTTAATTAGTATTTAGTTTCAGTCAATTATATCAGTATGATAGTACTTAAATGATATTTTTGCAAGGAAACTATAACTTAACTAATGGTAAGCATACAAAATAAACATAAAAATTAATTTCTTCTAAAATCCTACTATTATGTGAATAAAGTGAACTCGTATTTCAGTATCCTCTTTGAGTACCGACAGACACAAAATAAGAGTACTACATTATATCATTCTAGACTAAGCTATGCTTATAATAAATACAAGTAATCAGGATTAGTACTATCTAATAATGTATACTTTGCTTGCTTACTTACTTATATGTTAGCTAGCTGACTTATTTTAGACAGAAAAGAAAATGTACTCTATCGGCTAAGCAAATAACATTTTGAAAATCTAAAAGTTCACTGAGTTGTGAATGACGATAATTATGAAATCAAACTACTTATACAATATTTTGCTTCACAGGAGATATATTTTAGCGTTTGAAAATGGATATTTACATCCTGCTGGAAAACTCACTTTCAGATTAGGTAAAGCAGTTAATTTGGATGAAGGAAATATATCGTTAATTCTTACAATAAAACTAAAATAAGTAAGATGGATATCCGTTTAATAAAACGTAAGGTAGAGCAGAGAAACAATTATTTCTATTTAGTTTCTAATTAAGTAGCTATACTAATATATATATATATATATGTATATATATATATATATATATATATATATATATATATATATATATAGTACCGATTATAGATTTTTTAAAGTTTTAAATTGCTTCGGCCCAAGTTCATAAAAAAAACATCAACTAAATAGAAAGTAATGAGGTGATTACAGTAAAATATGATTTAACAGAATACATAACACCTTGTAAGATGAATTGTAGAATATTTTGACTGGCACTAACTCAATAAAAAAGGACAGTTACATATGATTAAAGATAAAAAAATCTGAAACTAGTAAATTACATAAGATAGCAAATCATAAAAATTGCATTTTTATAAACGAAACCCACGGTGTGTAAAACGTCTGAACAGAGTGAGGAAAGAGTTCTCGCTAATTTCTTTCGTACATAAAGATCCGGCTTATGGATATAAATACCATTAGCTTTTGCTGTATGCAAAAAGTAAATCTATAAACCATAAGATACATTATATGAATAATTTTGAAGGTTCTGTTTAAATTCAGTTGGTGTACAGTGTCTGTAGAATGGTAAAAAATCAATATTCATTACTGTTCCTTTGTCTAACAAGCTAGGTGATACTTGGAGATGAGATGACAAACTCACCGAATTTTGCGTCCAATGTAGAAACCTCAAAGAGAGCAGTTAAGCTTGTAAATACCTATTAATGGAGCGAAATCAAGAAGTTTGTCTTTGTTTATGACAGACATTATCTGATGGTTATAGAGTTGCATTAAATACTGTACACAGTGTCTTTTTCAGTCGCTGTGTAATCATTTTACTAGCAGTGTCACTCTTGAACTCCAGTCTCAAGAATAATGATTTATTTGAAGCATTTGATATGATCAGTTTTAACTTTGTTCAGTTCACACATTTGTTATTACATTTGATTGGTTGGATTATAGATAGCATCCAGTCCTTTGTCATAAAGGCAAATTACCTTCGTACAATGAGTTAGCAGTTTTTGACTAAGGTTGTTTGGCATCTAATCAGTACAGAACAATCAAAATATACTTGTTGTCCATTAGAAGATCTACTTGTTAATAAGGCGTAGAGAAAAAAGATGCTGTCATTTTGTCCCTCCTATAAGGAAAATTTTATTGATAAATGAATATTATTAAATATATTAAGTAAAATAGCCTTTTCTTCCTTAGTATTTAGTACTAAGAATGTATCATCAATGGAATTAAATGTAGTGAAGTGTTAGCTGATTAATCGTGTCTTTAAGTGGTCTATTCTCTAGTTTAGGAAGATGGAAATCAACAAGTGTGTGACTTAATGGTGTCTCGTTGAGATTCCGTCTGATTGTTGTAACATTCGTCATTAAACTGAAAGTAGACATTTATCGTTCATTCGATAATTATTTCTGTAATTGTAGAAGCAGGAGTTTTGGTTTCCATACATCGCTCTGTAAGTTCATTATAAATATAATCTACTGTTTCTATAAGTCGAATGTTAATGATCATCATCAGCAACTTAGAACCGGGCACATACACCCGTAGATTCAAGTTGCCATACCACATTAGCATTACTAGATTACTGAGGTAACGTAATAACAGAATACAAGAGAGAAGAGTAAATTAAAGGTGTGTAGCAAACAATAATAGAATTCAAGATTTAGATGAGGTTAAAGAGTGAATACACTTGAGCCACTGTGACCGATTTTGAGCCATATCGCCGAGTGTCTCCAGCCATTTATTGCAATCATCATGCGGACCCCAACCAGGTAATCTACATCTACCTACATGGCTTAGACTAACAATCAAGGTCTTCATGGACTGATGCCATGTTTTGGTTTGGCCGCCCCTACCCTTTTTCTATCCTACTTTAACCCTAGCCAACATCGCACGACGGGGTAGACGGTGGTCGGGCATGCGCAATACATGCCCCAACCATCTCAGTCGATGAAGGTTAATGACCACTTCTACTGATTCACCGTGTTTCCCAAGAACCTTTTGTCTAACCTCACTATTACTAATTCTGCTGTTCTATGATATACGATCGATGTCACGAAGATTTATATTGTCAAATATCTGGAGTCGACGCATATCTTAAGTTTCCATGGCCCACGTTTCGCATCCATATGTCTAAACGGCACGGACTTTTGCGCAATACACCCGGCCTTTTGTTGAGACACGGACATCTCGTGTGAGTCACAAGTGCCTTATATTGGCAAATGCCAATCGGGCTTTCTGAATCCGCGCTGAGATTTCGTCAGACACCGACCCACCAGGGGTGATGAGCCTTCGAGATAAGTGAAGCGATCAACGTATTCAATTACCTTAGTCCCTATAACTAATTTAGGAGAAGAAGCAGGCCAGTCCTGGAGTAACACTTTGCATTTGGGAGGGGAGAAGCGCATCCCCAATATGCCTGAATTGTTACTCAAGGAATTCAAAAGACTCTGAATATTGTTCGCGTCTTAACCAAATAGGACTTTATCGTCTGCATATTCTAAGTCGACGAGTGGGCCTCGTGAAAGGAGGTAATTCCCGAGTTAAAAGAAGTGAGTGAGATTTCTAAGAGTATATCTATGATGACATTAAATAAAAAAGGAGATTAGGGTCAACCCTGACGGATAGATAGATAGCAGTGATAACTCCAGTGATATCATAAATTTGTTTTTAACTACCAAATGTTTTATTTTATCAATAAATTCAGGAAAATCATTTACATTGTGATAAAGTACTGTTGTTTTATAAATCGCTAATAGATTAACTGGTAAAAGTAGTGTACTTAAACTGGTGTTGTGTAGTTTCTATAAATCTAGGAAATGTGTAGCATCGTAATATCAAACATACAGTACTAGTAAACGATACCTGTTCCTAAACGATCCCACTAACCCTAATTAGTCCCTATTCATGCAAAGTTCGTCTATTATGATTTGATACTAATTGATGAATATAAAATGAAAAAGTAAGTATGCTCTCCAAACCACTATCTAAAGACTTGAAAACATTTCCTTCAGAACTCTTAATAACATACAGGTTTAAACACTTTTGCATTTCATAATACTTTTCATTTGCAGTTAATTTCATAGATTATATTAGCTATGTTAGTACTCGTTCAAATGCTCTAACACATAAGAACCTTTATGAATAATCTACGGATCATCACCCTCGGATACTTGACTGATTATGCTCATAATATTAAGATTACCAAAGGCTTCTTGGCTATACAAAAAGTCCCTTGTTAATTGATTAACTGCTTAAAATTATGCTTACTGCACTTGGCATAAGAAATGAATGTTAATTAAAAAAATTCAGACTTATTTATATAAAAGAAATATGCCCACCTTCTTTCTTTACGTTTATCAATAATAGGGTCATTCTATCCTTAATCAAATTAGTATACTTACTTTCATCAACCATAATATTATTTCCTCTTTTCCTCATCTTTCCAAGAATACATGATATTCTTTTTAGTAATAATTACTTTTATCATTTTTTTCATTGTTTTGTCACACAGTAACCTTGAAGAATCACCAATTATATCATCTCGATTACTATTATCATTACTATACATAAAATGTTGACCTTATGCATTAGGCATTATTACCATTTAGCATGACACAATTACCTAACTTTTAAATAGATAACATGATTATGTTCGTTTAGATTAAATTTGTACTGCTATCTTAGACATTTTTCAGCATAAACTGACTTGATTGACGTATAAATTGCTAATTTTAATCTGCAGCTTTAACATATTTAATCACAACGCTTACATACGTGCATATTCTATATTGTTTTCTTATGCGATTTGGAATCCATTAATGCAGTTCTTATTTTAAAATGTCTATGGAAGCTAATAAATGTGAAGTCTTGAGGGGATTCACTTTGCAGACTGTAGAGACAGTTTTACGATAGCACCATGTCGAAAAATTGTGAAGACCACTTAGATAAGTTGAAGATTTTAGTATCAAAATTCACATGCATTGTTTTGTTGTGATTAAAACTAGATTCAAACATATAAATTCCATGTTATTATCATCACGTTTACTATCTGACTGATTGATAGCAACGGTATTTCTTTATCGAGTTTTCGACTGAAATGTCTTCTGAAACATTTATGGAGTAAGTAACAGGGTAGGACGTTTCCGTAATTCGCACTCGATGTGTTTTGTTTATTTTCAGCAACTTTGGCATAATGAACAAGTTTAAGTTTCATTTAATAACATCCTGAAAGCTAGAGCAGTAAAAGTTCCATGAGCAGTTTAAGAAGAATGATCGTCTCAACAATCAAAACTTACTTACTTACATACATATGCCCGTTACTCCTCGATGAGGAGCATAGGCCGCTCACCAGGATTCTTCATTCTACACTTGCCTGAGCAATCCTTTCCAATTGTCTCCAGTTGCTGTTCATCCTTTTAATGTCTGCTTCCAATTCTCGACGCAGAGTGTTCTTTGGCCTTCCTATTTTCCGTTTCCCAACAGGATTCCATGTTAATGCTTGTCTCGTGATGCAGTCTGATGGTTTGCGTAATGTATGTCCTATCCATTTCCAACGTCTTTTCCTAATTTCCTCTTCGGCTGATGCGAGTTGGTTTGTCCTCTCACATAGTAAGCTGTTGCTGATGGTTTCCGGCCAACGGACATTCAGTATCTTGAGTAGACAGTTGTTTATAAATGCTTGTATCCGTCTGATGATGTTATCAGTAATTCTCCAAGTTTCGGCTCCATACAGCAGGACTGTCTTCACGTTCGAATTGAAGAGTCTGACTTTGAGGTTAGTTGATATTTGTTTTGAGTCCCACATGTTATTCAACTGTAGGAATGCTGCTCTGGCTTTGCCAATCCTTGTCTTTACATCTGCATCGGACCCTCCTTGTTCATCGATGACGCTCCCCAGATATGTGAAAGTATTCACTTCTTCCAGAGTTTCTCCATCAAGTTGAATTGGGTTGGTGCTCTCTGTGTTGTATTTGAGAATCTTGCTCTTTCCCTGATGTATGTTCAAGCCTACTGATGCTGAAGTTGCTGCTACACTGGTTGTCTACGCTTGCATCTGTTGGTGTGTATGTGCTAAGAAAGCTAGATCATCCGAAAGTCCAAATCATCGAGTTGCATCCTACTTGTCCATTGAATTCCGTGCATCCCTTCAGATGTGGAGGTTTTCATGATCCAGTCAACCACTAGGAGGAAGAGAAAAGTTGAGAGCAGACAACCTTGTCTGACTCCGGTCCTCACTGGGAATGCATTTGTCAGTTGTCCTCCATGCACAATTTTGCACTGTGTTCCGTAGTAACAGTTCCGGTTGATGTTGACGAGTTTCTCTGTTACGCCGTAGTGTCGAAGAAGTTTGCATAGTGTTCTAATATCTACACTATCAAACGCCTTCTCATAATCAATGTAGTTGATGTACAGTGGCAAGTTCCATTCAATTGATTGTTCAACGATGATCCGTAGTGTTGTTATTTGGTCAGTGCACGACTGATCCTTACGAAAACCTGCTTGTTGATCTCGAAGTTGAGCCTCCACTGAATCTTTCATTCTGTTCAACAATACTCTGTTAAAGAATTTCCCTGGTATCGACAGTAGCGTGATCCCTCTGTAGTTGTCACGTTTGCTTGAATCTCCTTTCTTTGGTATCTTGATAAGATGTCCTTCTTTCCAGTCTGCCGGCACTTGTTCTTCCTCCCAGATCTTTTTGAATAAACCGTGGAGTATCCTTGCTGTTAGATCGATATCTGACTTGGGTGCCTCAGCTGCTATATAGTCAGGTCCTGCTGCTTCCCCACTTTCGATCTGTCTGACGGCCATCTTGATTTCTTCCATCGTTGGCGGAGTGACATCTAGTGGGAGATCTGTAGGTGCTGCTTCGATGTCCGGTGGGTTCAGTAGAGCTAGCCTATTCAAGAGTTCATCAAAATGTTCTACCCACCTATTATTTTGTTTTTGAATCTCAGTGAGTGTCTTGCCTTCTTTGTTCTTGACCGGTCGCTCTGGTTTACCATGTTTATCTGCCAGTTTCTTCGTTGTGTCGTATAGCTGTTTTATATTTCCTTCTCTTGCAGCTTTTTCAGTTATCGTTGCAAGGCCTTCGATGTATTTCATTTCCGTTTGTCAGGTCTAATGCTCTTCTTTACCTGCTTATTTGCTTCTGAGTATTCAGCTTGAGCCTTGATTTTCCCTGCTCTTGTTCGGCTGTTGTTGATTTCTATCTTCTTGTTCCTCCTTTGTTGAATTTTTCTCAATGTTTCAGTGGAGATCCATTCCTTATAATGGTGCTGCTTGCGGCCTAGAACCTCCTGACACGTTGATGTTAGTGCTTCTTTGATTCCTTTCCAGTTATCCTCCATAGTTGTTTCTTTTTCTTTCAGCAGATCTTGTAAGGCTTGGAACTTGTTGTTGAGAGATATTTTGAATTCGTTGAGTTTGTCAGTGTCTCGGAGAAAGCCTGTATTGAACCGTTGTACTGCTGCCACTCCAGTTGCCCACTACTTCTTTAGCTTCAGTTTCATTTTAGAAACCACCAGGTGGTGGTCTGAAGCTATGTCAGCTCCTCTCCTGGTTCTTACATCTTCCATTGATCTTCTAAATTTTTTATTGATACATATATGATCGATTTGATTCTCTGTAGTGTGATCCGGTGAGACCCATGTAGCCTTGTGTATGCGTTTGTGGGCGAATATTGTACCACCTATAACCAATTTGTTGTCCATTTTGACTTTGGCGTTTAGGTCCCTCATCAGGATTGTCAGATCCTTTCCTCGACACTTTGCTATAATTGATTGTAGTCTATCACAAAACTGATCTTTGTCTTCGTCGTTGCCGTCGTTGGTTGGTGCATATTATTGGATGATATTCATTGTAATCCCTTTCTTCATTGTTTTGAAAGATGCTTAGATCATCCTAGGTCCATGTAGTCACCATTCTACAAGTGCATTACGTGCCTACTTGGACAGCATCAGAGCAACTCCTTTGTTGTGAGAAGCATTTTCCTCTTCGTGGCCGGTGTATAGTAGTATGTCTCGCGAGGCCAATGTTTTCTGTCCAGCTTGAGTCCAATGGGTATCGCTGATTCCGAGTATTGTCAAGTCGTATCTCTTCAATTCTGCAGCTATTTGATTAGTCTTTCCGCTCTCCCAGATTGTTCAAACATTCCATGTACCTATAAAAATATTTGCTCTGGTTGTGAGAAGTGGGGGCATCGGCCTTATGACTTCCGAAGAATTTCGGCTTTCATCATGAGGCGTCATATATCCTTCCACTCCCAGGGCAGAGTTTAAATGGTTTAGCTTGTTTAATCTGGTTTGCGATTTTTTAGCAAGTTTGGGTTTCACGGGATGGGGGTGCTAGCCCCATGCCCAACCATCCTTTACCCGGGCTTGGGACCGGCAATAACCCTAGGAGGGCTACAAGCGGAGTTATCAATCGAAACACTTTGTAGGAAACAAAAGATTAAAATTTGATTCAAACTACTTTCCTATTTCTGCTTAATCATCGCTTTTAGTTGTTTTTATCTATCATAGATTAACGTTGGTTAGGGACCACTGAAATCCAGGAAGTATTGGACAACTGTCGTCCTACTGTTAGACGCCTCAACACTGTACATCCTTGATTATTCCAGTTAATCACACTTAGTGCTTGCCTGCCTTACGGCGATGGCTTAACTCTTAGCACCACTGGACAGGCGTCTTATAAGTAAATTCTCAGTTCCATCAGTTTGTGACAACGCAACTATCATCTATTGTCATTTGTGGTAAGTATCCCACTACCGACAAGACTGAACTAAACCACTCATGACTTCGTACATTTATGGAGCGAAGGGTTTTACGAATAGACTCCTGCCCAATGCTACAGAAGGTTTGCAGTTCGCCCTTAGGTTTGAATATACTGTGTTTGATTTCATCGCGGAGTCAATGGCATGATGAGCAGTCCTGCACTAGGATGTAACAGCTTTACGGTGCTCCTTGATTTTTGCCGGTACTCAACCAACATCGATCTGTAAAGACTACAGTCAACTAAATATAATTCAAATCTTCACAAAACTACCTCAGATTAAATTATTAGAGATTCTAATATTCGGAAAGAGCTATTAACACAAACTAAGTATTGGTTTTAATAAATTGCTTCAATAGTATTAGATACTATTTTTAGATTTCATTATTGAAATCACACATTAGGAGAAATTAAAATGAATGATGAATAATGCAGCCAAATTATAAAATTCTTTTATTACAATTAATGGCACTTGATTTTATTATTATTATTATTATTATTATTATTATTATTATTTGACAATGGACAAATTCAGTTACAATTCTTTGAAATCAAATGTGTAAAGTGGTCCAAATAAACCTGATGCAAAATTATTTCATCACTAAGTTTACAAAGTTTATCTAGCTAAAAAGTATATCTAGCTGTTAAAAGAACTGGATTATTGTTAATAATCGTTTGAGATGGTTTAGTCTCAAATCTTTTACTTTGACTACTACTGGCCGCTTATCTCCGTGCATGGAAATGTTTAAATGCATCTTGAAAGCAGTAGTGAAGCAGTGATTACAGCCACATTATCTACAAAAATATATTAATGCATGATATATGAAGGAAAGGATATCTCTGATTTGTAGAATCTATAAAAATAGGATATATAGATATCCTTGTTTTAAGGAAAAACATAGATGTAACAGAACTATGCAGAACAATTCTATAATCTAATATTTACTTAAATCGGACAATTTAGTAGGTCAACTGTAAAACTAACTAGGGAGTTTAAAACTTTCCATACAGTAATCACAACCAGGGAATATTTATGTATGTGATTTTATTTCATCAATATAAATTCAATAAACATAAATTTATAACTGTAGGACTTGTTGGTAAAGAAGCTTTAAAGTTGTATAATACATTTTACAAATTTTTTATTTTTCATTCAAAGTAGTTTTCGAAATTTACTACAAAAATAGATTTTTGTAACTGAAACATTGAGTAAATTCTATAGTATATTTACACACAAATGACTCATTTGTAAAACAAAGTGTAATGCAGTCAGTTAGTCAAAGGTCAAAAGTGGCGGAAAACTTCAGAGAAAACCTCGAATAATAACCGGTTAACTATTTAACATTAAATAAATGTATCAAATGTGTTTAGGGAAGAGGGAATGATTTACAGATGGGAAACAAACAAACAGTAATGTTGTAAATATAAGTCAAGAAGATTCAATACGTTAAGTAATGCTTGGGAGTAATCTTTGAAAACCATTATAACACAAAGGCACTACGCATATATTAGTCTTAAATAACAATTATAAGCAGTGGTGTTTTACAAATATGTTCAGCCATATATTCGCCATACTAAAAGCCTTACTATCCACTTGCAATAATATTGTATTTGTCAGTTTGTAGCACCTATATGTCAAAGTTTTCTAAGTTTTAGCTAAGATTACAGTAGGTGGATTACTAAATAAAACGTTGCATTATTTAAGTATTTTGTTAGTAATTCTTTACTTAGTAGATGGTCAATTTTTCCAATATTCATATCTGTTGCTTTTTATAGAAACGTAATACTCTCACAACTTTGATTAATTTAACATAATCGTTCAGTTTTAAGTATTGGACAGCTATGCTAGTATAATTTTTATTTGATATCCAAAACGTACTTAGACGGAAATTTCAGGTGATTATAACCATTTTATACTTTCTTGTAACTAGTATAGTGAGCAAATAAGTTTCCCTCTACCTACCTCTACAAGTTTAGGTGCATCAGTTTTCGATTTTCCCCCAGCACTACTTTTTAATTTCACAGGTTGTTGATTAGCTAATGTACAAGTGAATGTCCTAATAAGCTGAATTACTTGGCATAAAATTAGATATCTTTTTACCTGCACTACATAAGTAATTTATCTGTGAGGACATATTAAGTGGACATCACTATTTGCTAACAATATGTATATTGTAACTATAACTGTTTCACGTTGAATGTACACTACAAAAGAGTCAGGCAATCCAAAGAAATACGTGTCCAATGCTTATTGTCTGCCGTCAGTCCGCTTGTAACCCGAAAATCCAACATTCGTTACTCCACCCTCTGTCTTGCTCCTGTACTAACAGTGTACTTATTAGTGTGTGATTTACTATTAACATATATTATATTCGTTTTTTAGGAACTTTACAGGCATTAACAATCTTTATAATTAAACTAATAATGTAAAAATTTTGTGATTATTTTTTTACAATATACAAAAGTTAAACTACAGATAACACCTGGAAGATTCGAAATAGTCACTTTGGTTTATCGACAAACAGTTTCTCTTAGTAATAAAGATACTTAACTCCAATTGTAGTACCTTTTTTAGCTTATTTTTAAAACAGTAAATGCTTCTCCCTACGAAAAGTACTACATCACTTTGATCATTTTAAAGACATAGTTAGCAGAATGAAACAAACAGAACATCAAATAGCATGACAAATCAGTAAATTATATATTTGAATACAAACTCTAATATAGTTTTGCTTTGATATTCTGACACAGCCTACTTGAAAAGTAATTTATTACTTACAAAATTGAAATTCGACAAATTTGTCTAATTTACACATTTAAAAGAATTTAAGAGAATGTAAATATTTGCATGGTAGGACAGTTGAAGTTATGTGTTCTTTGAAACTCACTACTATTGAAATCTTGAAATAATTAAAATTTCTGTGCCGATAATATGCATTTTCAGCTTGTGAAAACCATTACAATGAATATTGAGCATTTATGTATAGATAAGTACTAACTTAATGAATTTAGCACAAATTGTAAACAATGAAAACACAGTAAATTCTTATCCATGATCAACATACTTTTCGCTGAAATTTTGTTTAAATGAAGCATCACTCTGATAACAGCGTGGAATAGTAAAAAGATATCATTGTTAAAAAAATTTGACTTAGAATCCATCGGTTACATAGATTAAGAATTTTTACGTATCGCACCAATCGTTTTACAAAGTTTAGCCAGTTAAGCTATATATGTTACAGGGTAACTATAAAAATTTCTGTTGCACTAGACATTGAGGTGACGTTTGTAAACCGATCAGAATTTATAAGGCATCAAAAGATGATGTTTTCACCTGAATGACACAATTGTTTTAGTCTGATTACGTTTGTATTTTAGTATGATCATTACCTCACCAAGCAAATGTAAGTTTTCTTAACTAATGCCTCCCATCATCCTTATAAAAAAAATACATGTTTTAAATTTAATTTCGAAGTGACGTTTATATTAATAACTAATTGTATCTGACATTTATATACACTGAATTATCTTTTGATATGCGACTTAAAGTGCTTATAAGGTTAACTATACAGCCTCATTATACTAGTTTATGAGTACTTTTATCCAGTTCCGAATAAACAATTTCACAGCAGTTTCACGAAAAGTGTGTTAATAACATTCTGAAGTAAGTATTATCTGTAAAACTTTCAATGGGTGAGACTAAAAATTCCTACATTCATCGCTTCAACATGCTTGGTACACAGATGTCAATGTTTATCTGGTGGATACTGGAATCAGACTGACAAACAAAACGATATGGCCAGGATACTTTTAATTATAGTGACTGAGGTTTTTATTGATCTTTTCGTAAGTATCTTTACATCTACAAACGTTTGAAAATAGTTCGTTAGTACAAATCGTTTACTGATGATTTTCATCTTTTACACGACTTTATGACTTTCAGTACACACATCAATTAAATTATTTTGAAGATGTTTGGCAAAATACAAATTTTGTTTCATTTGATATCAGCAATTCTACTTTATACCATGCAAACAGGTAAGTGAATACAAATTTATATATAATCCAATTATGCCAAATTGAGTGAAATACTTACTTTGCATATCATATAAAAATGTTGTTTAACTTTTGATAGTCTTTATGCAATAGTGGTCAGGTAATTATGATTCAGATAGCCTGAATATATTATCCAATAATACTTTTATTACACAACACCATCCACCTGACTTATTTTATAATATTGAAACTAAACAAAACTAAAGTAGGTCATTATTCAAAGTCAACCGGAAGAAAAATTTTCAAGATTTTCCTGGCGCTCGAATTAAACAGAATAAATTAACAATAGTATAAGGTCACAGAAGCACTGTATAATTATAGTAGTTAGGATTAAAGGTGATATGAATAGCGAACATATGCCTTAATTTAAGTCACACAATGTCTGCTTTGAATCAACACATTTATGTTCATACCTAAACTAAAACACTACGGTACGCCTACCTGTATTTAATTATTTCAGCAAAATACATTTATAGAAAGCACGACAATCTAATTATAATGGCTCATTTGCAACTTGTTGACGACTAAATACATCAACATGCAGATTGTTATATTTAATACTGGTGTTATAATTCAACAATGAATTAGAAACTTTCCAGTGTTTTAAGCGTTTTTTTTAGATTTCGAGTGATAGAAACTTAAGATACATATTGGAATGGGTTTTAATAGAGTGGCAATGTATACAGTTCATAGAGTTAAGTATATCGAGGTGTATGTACTTAATTTATGTACAGCTTACGGAGTAATACAAATTAACTCAGTCAGTGAATATCCTATACAAATTGGGATGTTTTTATCAGATAAACTTGAAGAAAACTTGATAGTAATTATCTAGTAACAGTTTAACATCGAGTCTTCCCATTTTAATTTTATCATAATAATTTTATTGTCACTTGGTTGTTAATTTTAGCAAGTAATAAACTGGGAGACAGTAGTATCTATACAAGGTCTTACACCTTGTGCATAATGTGCACATTTTCTAATAATAGAGTGATATTTTAGTATTCCAACTTTTGATTAAATATTGAATATTTAATTAATATTTTGTTAAAATTGGGATGTACTTATAATCACGGTCTGAGATCATTTTGAGAATAAAGATATATTCACAAAATTTTGAGGCTTTTATACACTGGATAAAGTAAGCCATCTGCAAACACATGACCATAAATGATCAGTTTGAGTGCATTACTTTGCAACAAAGTAGTTTCATGCTTAACAGACCTCGTAAATTATTCATTCCAACGTGTTTCTGGATAGCATTTAAAGTATATGCGTGAAATGTCTAATAAGAATTATGCTTTGTATTTCTTATACTTAATTTAACAAAAGATGATTGAGATTAATTATTGTATATTCAACCAAGTTTTGTTTAATGAAATATTTTGGTTTATTATTAATTTAGCTAATATGATTAATGGAGAACCAATACATCGATGGTATCCCATGGCAATTGAAGCATCTAGAAAACCTTTATATAATCAAGGTGATAGTAATGTTGATTTAGAAATTCCATATAATATTGATCAATACGATCCAGAGGTTATGAAGCGAGCTGTTCGATTAATGAGACTTGGTTGATTAAGTAAAATTTAACTGTTTAACAACATTAAACCTTAATATAAACTATCATTGAATATGAATTTATTAAATCTTTATTCATTCGTTTTTTTAAATATTAAATAAATTATATTACCAAAATGATTAATTGTACACTATAAACTGATAAAAAATTTATTCCGTAATGCAATCAATTTTTCTAATATTTATAACTAAATTAATGTAAGTCAGTTTGAGAAACATTGTTGTGCAAAATGTAGCTGATAATGAATAATGTCATAATCTGCAATTAATTTTACGAATCTGCCTGAGCAAGATTAACCATTAAAAACTAAGAAACACTAGACAGCTGTTTCTTCCAAGCATGGATCTCTTCAGCTGGGCTCAACCATAACTTCATCAGAGAATCGAGATCAGAAGCTACAGACTTCATTGTGGACGCTAAAACGTTAGACCTGTGAGTCAGGAAGCATCTATTGGTTGATATTTCTAGCTTCAGACATTTCATGATATATTTGTGAGACCTCAGATAATGTCATTAGTCGATAACTGTCTCGCACAAGTAAAGCTTCAACTCCACTGTTCACATCTCATTAGAACTCTAGGAATTAGATTCTAAATTTATAAGTATCAACTGTTTAATGTCGGTTTAATAGTGTAACGGTTAAAAGTTTGCGGGCGAAACCTGTAGGTCCTAAGCTCAGTTCTCTGATGTGGTTGTGGATGAACACTTTTATGGTGTCTCAAAGTAAAACAAGGCAGCTGTTTAATTATTTTTAGCTCTAAATATTTGCCTAACTCAGAATGTTCACAGCATCAAATTCAAATTCTAACACCTACAAGGCACCCATTTGCAACCGCATTATCCATAGTTCATAATACTTAAATAGCATCTTTTAATTAGCTGTTCATTTTCAAATTAATCCATGGATCATCGAATATTGTTAATATGTACAACGATTAATTAATGTAATCTAAACCAGTCGTTAAAAACATTTTTCAAAAATGTAGTTTGACTTCGAAAGACATTTGAGCTGTCTCTACCGAAATAGTTGTTTAAATAAATTGAGCAAAAAAAGTAGAAGTAGACGTACATTGGTGTGTTTACTAAAAGGAATGCATTAATCACTATCAGTATACAGGATAAAAGATATGTATTAATAATTTGCTTGTAACTTTATCCTCACTTTAAGATGAACTAAAAACACATATTCTTTCATTTAATCCAGGGACGACTGTAATGTTTTTTTCAAATGAGTGATGTGTTACCTAGTACGGACTAATTGCTACTATGGACAGCCTTGATGACTTTAATATGAGTAGGCTGTAGTAATAACTACAAGATTTAATAAATGAACTCATCATTAATATATAACATCTGTAACTATAATTTGAATACTGTTATTGAAAATGAATGTGAATTAATGATTACTGTTTTAAGAGACATGATTCTCAAAGTCACAATGTTTTAATACTGCGTCAATGATGAACTTATTTTTATTCTAAATCTTTTTGTTTTATCAAAACTTGATAAGCTTTTTCTCTATTTTCCCTTGATTTTCTTTAACTGTGTTTCAAACGTTACGATTTTTTACTATCCATGATGATATTATTATTTTTGTCAATTATCTTGTTAATTTAATATTGCTCATGTTGATGAGAATTGTAATAAATTGAAACTATATTTACAGTTCCTGATTCTATATCTGATTGACTGAAATGATGTGCAATGGAACCGTTAAATCAATCTGCTCACTAATATGCAAATATTTAGTTGTATGTTGATTGGAATCGGTGAAAAACAATTATTCTTTGTGACGTAATTATGTTTATTACACGATACAATTGTAACTATATGAAAAATTGTCAACATATCCTTTTAGCAAACAGTAGATATTTTCCAAACTTAAAAGTATCACAAACTTTACAGAGGCATAAGGGTAAGTACTCAATGTAACAAAGAAACTATTCATTTATTATAAAAATTAATTTGAAGTGGCTAGATTACCGGAATTCACAACACATAGAAACAGAAGTAAATGACCTAACACAACAAAAACTACATGAACAAGTGATTAACAAAGCTTATTATTTGCTAAGTATATAGCATTATTGTATGGAAACAATACAATACGAATTTGTAAAAAATTTCTAATCCTATATTTTAGAATTTTTGTTGATACATTCTTCTAACGTCAATGTTGTGCCAGCATAATCTACAAACGCTTCCTGCTTCCTACTCCAACCTAAATTCATATAGAAAGTTCTTGTTAATACACAAATTCCAAACTAGTTATTTAACTTTAGGAAATGACTGTCATACTTCCTTCAGAAAAATATATCGCGTTATCACTGATTATTAAGCTTTATCGTACTAGATTTCTGGTAAGTGAATACATAAAAAGTAATATCTATGTGCTTCCCACAATTATTTTTTATGATTACATTTTAAAATTTCATAAAGGTACACCAGTAAGTTTCTAATCTAGTAGCTGGTTGACATAAAACCAAAATCGAGTCATAAGCTAAACAGTGTTGTTTCTGTCAACTATTCATATTTTCATTTCACATTTCATTAACAGACCTAAACGTATATTATAATCTACGGATCGCCTATTTGACTGTAATTAGTTTGCTTACCAACTAGTTAATTTCAAGTAAACAAAGAAAATCATTATATAATTAGCTGTAAGACAATATCACGTTTATTAGTTTATTCATGTTCGTAAAAAGCAAGAATAAAAGTCCAGCGATTTGAAATTGTTATTAGCCATACCTCATGTAAATTTGTTTTTCAAAGTCAAACTTACATATAACTTATCTATAACCCTATTGAGTAAACATACTGTCTCCAAATTAACTCACACAAACAATTTCTTTTCAAATAATGTCGTACAAAGTTATAAGTAGTATTATGCCAAAAAAGTAATTACCAAAAATAAATTCCACTTTATATCATTAACTAATAAAACCGCCACAATAAAAGATTAGATAAACTAATAATAATAAGTGATATAAAAATTTAAGCCACTTGCAATAAATCCTTTATGATGTATGGTACATTGACATAATTTGATGAATTAAATAAATACTTATTTCAAAATATCCTTTAAATTGTGTAATAGACGTTTTTTATAAATTAAACGTCTATTTTACTTAAACTCAGTTTCAAGTTTTAAGCATATGAATCATTTATCTTTGTAATGGGACATTTTAATATCTTCCAATAAGGTAAGTCTATGTCTAATCTATCAGTGAACAGCTTTTAATAAAAACACGGTTATATTCTATTCAAACATTCTTCAGCAATATGACTACAACGGATGCATTGAATTAACGGTGCCATTTCTGTATAATGCCAACTTTACAAAAGTGTATGCTTTCATAAGTAAATAACATATGTAAAGTACGGATTTATATAACATAGCAGATCACTTTAAATGTTGTAAGTTAGGTCCGGTTAAATATTTCACCTCTATTGTAAAGATTACTAAATCTTCAGTATTTCACATTATGTTGTTACCATTACTAGACAACCACTAAAATCTGGCAAGCAATTAACAGCTGTTTTGTCTTAGTACAGGGCTGCTAACTAATATTCATCCAGCACAAATACGGAGTAATTTACAATTTTGAATTCAGCCACTAAGTAATATTTTCTGACCTCATAGTTTAGATTCTTTGTTAATTGGTTTTATTTAAATTACATATTTATGATTCCCTATCATTGATATCGTATAATTTGTATATAAACCATATAATCATATAAGACCTCAAGAAACGAAATCATTAAAATACGTAACTTCCGGTTAATTGTTTTGCAACCTTTTGTCTTTGTTATATTCATAACAAAAATATAAGACAACAATCAATCTTGAACACCTTAACTTGAGCTTAGGCTTTTCACCGGCTCTGAGTTTTAGTAAGCGATTCTCTAAGCTTTAGTCATAGGATGAACATGGAAATCATAATTTAACTTGTGGACAATATCCACCGCATCAAATAAACAAACGATGTAATATATTTTTGTCAAATACGCTAAAAAAATAAACACTGAAGCAAATTTATCACACGTATTTTTAAATTTTTCGAAGTTGACGTTCAGGGTTAGATTACCTAAGTAATCCAACGCAACTGTTAACTGACGGTGAAAATAATCTCGTATACGTTCATATATCCAAAACACTCAGTAGAATCAGTTATTAATACAAAACCAAAATTTAATCGCTTTCGCTCCAGTTTTATGTATTTTTGTTAATAAGATACTTTAGGAAGTAATGGCGATAAGAATAAACACATGAGCGTTATGTTTCGTAAAAACTACTTCAGATATAAGTAATGACTCAGGTAAGTCACTCTAAACAAAAGAAGTAGGTTTCACCATGGACACAGTTTACAGGTTTAAACAAAGTTAATAATATTCAAGGAAACACCAGTGACAAGTAACAGTTTATATTATCTAATTATTTGGCTAATTAGGAAAACATAATATGAAACAAAAGGATAATCATTTTTCATGTTAAGACAAATAATATTATTCTTCCATGTAAAGCATGCCTTTAAAGTTAATTCCAAACATAACGTTTTATTTGACACACAATAAACTGGATAACTATGGTATGATAAAATGGAAGACTATATACTTTGTTGAACGGTAGTTAAATGTTTTCTGAAACATAAAAACTTTAGGTCTTATCGAATAATAGAATTTAGATTCCTTTGATAAATATTTCAATGCAAACTAGCCACCAATTATAGCACTAAGAATTCGTCTATGCTATATTCTATTTAATATGTCGGTAAATTATAATACACAGCTGGCTCAACCAAATAAACTGGAAAGATACTGAAAATTAAGTTAGAAGATCAGCATAATTTTACTAATTTTGATGATGTTACTATGTAATTCTTTCGATCATCTTAGTTACACGATTTGGCTTTAAACGATCCTGTTGTTAAAATATCTTTACACATATACGCACACATTAAGATCAAAGGAAGCTATTATTTTTCGTGCCAAAAGATATAAATATGAGATGTTGGAATAAAACTGGGTCTACGTTAATTCATTCCTAAACACTTCTAGGTCATCACACTCATATATTATTATCTAAAGTGCTTATACTTTATCGAGTGTGTACATCCATCTGACGATACCCGGGCAAAACAAAGCACACGTATCCGACACTTATGTTAGCTGTTACCCAGAACATGTTGGATATGAGCAACAGTAGTGTTATCAATTTATTATTTATTTAATGGTTTTGAGTAGATAACGACTAGCAGGATCCTTCCAAAACTGTGTAGAGAATATACTTTTAAAAATTATTGATTTCATGAATGGGATGCATACAAAGATCCAAAAAATACTGTAAAGTAAATGTCAAATAGACGTACTGAAATATTGTTGGAAAATATAATACAACAAAGAAACTTCAACAAAACTGGTTTAGAGTTCAAGATATTGTCTTTATTTTTAAAGACAAGCACTAAAAGTTTTAAGATTGCATATCCAAGCTCATGGTTTTACTGTCATACAATGAAAAGAAATTACTTTTCGTTATTTAACTAAGCGAAGATGTGGATTCATTTACGTTCTTTTCATTAGCGAACGTGTGTAATTAATTTCTTACAGTCACCGCTTCATACATAGTGTACAACAATATACTCACAAATTTATTTTACTTTAGACATTATAGTTAGGAAGATTATGTTTAGAAAAACCTTTTAAATGTCTAAAATATGGAATTTATTAATTTAATCAAAGGATGACAAACTCAAGTCAAGTAAACAATGCTGTTTATTTCATAAACATCATTCGTCATTTATTATTTTGAAAAGAACTAGAATAATTATTTCTGCAGAATAAGATGAATTCAGTTTATTTCGGTGGTTTTGCATCAACGGAATACGTCATGGAATAACTTTTAAAAATTATTAATCGTAACAAAGTTTAACATACTTCTGAAGAAACTGATTAAGCTATCAAGTAAGCAAACGTCACAGACATGTGAACATGATTAAAATGTTCGATGGGAAATCAGAAACATTAATATTTATAACTCAAAAGAAGGCACCAAACAAGCAAAATACATTAGTCAGAGATTAAGTGGTTGCATAATAAGAAATTTGAAAAATCAAGTTGAACAGAATCATTTTTAAAGGACTGCTGCTTTTTTAGTGCTTTTTTTTCATGTTGATATTGGTATTTTCACTATTCTATTTAACATCTGAATCATATTTACACGTCTTTTATGTTTACATAACTAAAATCTTAGCCAACTTCATCCTCATAAGTATGTTGAACTTTTTCCGATCATTATCTTATTAAAGTTATTCTTTGTTGTATTCAGTCGATGAGAAACTACCAAAATAAACTGAATTCACTTCACTCTGCAGAATTAATTGTTTGAGCTTTTTTCAAAAATTTCTCTTGCCAGCCAGTCGGATATTTGATTACATCTAATCCTATCGTGTGGTACGCGACTAGTTGCTTAAGATTATATCAATGACTAATTTGCTGATTACTTCAGTGTTGAAATAGTTTAGGTTTTAGAAAATCCGTAATAATTGTAACATAATAAATCATTCAAATAAATCTGTTTCCATGAAAACAATTCTAAAATAACAGGTTGTATATTCTTTTAAAACCTATTTACAATCAAATAAATTGTACCTATGAAATAGATTTTATAATTCATACTTGAGCATTATAGAATAGTATATTACTTTTGACAGAAAAATTTACTCCCTAATTTTTTCTTTCTTTAAAACAATAATCTGTATTATTACAACAAATACAAATGTTTAAATCAAATGTATCTAATGTCTAATATCAATGTTTAATAAAATGAAATGTCTCGTTAGTATCATTTACGTCTTTAGTTAATTTGCAAAATATTTAAACAACGAATTATCTTCTAATTTGTTATCTACTGTTCGCTTATAAAATATATTTAAAATTTACTAAAAGTATATTTTTTTCTGTATTTAAAGGAAAAAATACAACAGTATACTGTCGTAGTTTTTCATTTTCTATGCATTTACTGAAATTAATGAACGTTCAATTACACACAGATACATAGTTTAACATTTCAGTTCATCTTACGTAGATTGTTCAGAAAGCGAAATTATTGTCACCTATAATACAAATTATTCAAGATACATAATCATATATAAAACAATTTAATAAATACAATGAACTATTGAAAAATTTAAAGTGAATTAAAACATAAAGCTTGTTGTTTGTATTCATCATAGATTTATCGGTATTGAGTACCATTGAAAACAAAGGAAAATTAAACAGCCTACTCGATCCCATCTGATAATCGAACCCCGTAACGTCATGTCTGGTGGCAAATGCGGAACCATAAAAATGACTCTGGAGGTGTTCAACCGTAGAACTCTAACTCTCATAGATGAGGAGCCCAATCTTAAAACGAATCAGCTTCTTAATAATCTGCGGTTTTTAATAGTATTGAATGGAAATGAGTCTGTGGCGATTTAGAAGAACAATTTAAGTACCAATCTTCATGAAACCACTTTAAATCATAGTGTGTATACATAATAAGTATAACAAGAGGGATTGATTAATCACCCAGAGCTTAAAGAGAAACAGTCGAATAAAAACAATTATCTACTTCAGAAGTGTGAATAAGTCAAGAAACAAATCGAAAAAGTAAAGGTCATAATCTGTAACAAACAAAAAAATTCTAAAAATATATTAACAGCTAGTTCAATCAGTATGAGAAACTAAACAGCGAATTCATTTTAAGGCCTTGGTAGAACAGAAGCATGAATATATCTTTTTAAGTACACGAAATGCAGGTCTGATAAGCTGAATTACTTTCTTATCAATAATGCATAAGTTGTTTACTTATATCCCCTTGAAACATAGTCGTTTGACTCTGAAATATTTTAGAGGATATTTCTGATGAAACGGAAATAGTGAAGTTTTGACAGCGGGTTATGATTGTTTTATATTTATTTTATATATTTTCTTTAAAAAGTACTCATTTTATGCAATCGACGTAGCCTGCTTCCCAAGAGCAAGTAGGGTTATTGATGTAGTTCAAAGCGGAATCTTAACCTTTGCTATGAATCAGAGGCCATTTGGAGAAGACGGTATGAACTATAGAGGAATAAAACAGTTTTCATTAAGTGATTTAAAATGTGAATCTTATGTTGCAGTCTCGTCTTAAAACGTAGTATTCATGAACAGAGCATTTTTGCAATTGTAGGCGACCTTTAAAAATTTCAGTCTTGCTTTCAAACTTATGCTTCATAAGTCGTAAAATGCTAACGGAGAAAGGAACTAAAGGTATTATATTAGATAATACCCAAGTCAGTTTTGACAGTGGAAAGTATGATACTCCATTTACAATGTGACTGTATCCCTACTGTTCACCTGTGAAATTCTTCACTTACTTGGACTTAGAATCAGAACATTTCTGATGCTCCAATAGTTTATCTCATTTGAATTTCACTAGGAAATTACTAGCTGCATCCATATTTATCAAATGGTTTATTCCAACTAATCGTGAAGTTATTCGATAAGCACTAGAATTATAATGAAAGATAATTCATTTTCGTTACGTAATTTAAAAATAATCGGGTAAAATTCATTGAAATATGCCTGTCAGATATATTTTCTAACTGTTACAAATACTAGATATCAACAAACACATATTATAAACAATTAATTGTTAACAATCCCGTTTTCATAAAATTAAGTGTATGAGGATGTGTAAACTATAACACTAAATAGAAGTAATGTGTAATTACTATGCAGTTACTCACGTGTTTCATGACACAGTAACAAGCTAAAAACAATAAAACAGAATCTATTGGTTTACCATGTAAGTAAATATAGTGTTCTGAGCATTAAAATGGTTAAAAGAGTTAAGATTTTAACATAACTTCTGACTAAATGATTATTACGTCAGATTTCATATTGTTTACGTAAAGTAGAAATTAAGTTGGATAACTTGAATTGTTTGTCGACGTATGTGTTTTCAGTAGGTCAAAATATCCTCTAAATACTATGCAATTGTCTTTAGATGGTAAAAATGCCTTGAATGTTGACGTAATACTGTTTCCAAATATTAAGCAGAAATCTAAAACAAGTGTCGAATATACTAACAATACTGTTGTTTGTCAAGATAATTACTCTTTAATTCGGAAAATACAAAATGTTTAAGAAGTTATGTATACACTACAAGTTTATACACCTTTCATAAATGTATATTCATCTCAATTAACTTAGGAAATCGAAACAAACACTATTCATTGCAACTGTAAACTAGTTACATAAGTAACTAATGCTTAGCAACTTATTTCATATACACATGAGATTGAATAATTGTATATTTGGATGATTGAATGTCACAGATGGATGTTGGCAAGGTATCACTGGAAACCAGGGAGCACTAGACAGCTGTTTCGTTCCAGTATTGAACTCTTCAACATTGTACATTTCATATTTTGAAATGTTTGTTGAGCGTGTGATTTACAATTGGTTCTTATAAATACCTTTCGACTATGTGCCCTTTTCTACTTTGGTTAGTTTGTTAAATGTATTCAATATAAATAACAAGCGTACCTTCAAGCTTCATTCTTAATACCAACCTATTTAATTCAGCCGGTTCGTTATATAAATTTAGTTTAAATTCTGAATCATAAGGAGCTACTAAAATCACGAACAAAGTCTGGTGAGCTAATGGACAAATAATACAGATTCCATTACACATGCTGTTGATTATAATAATAATAATAATAATCAAATCACTTAAAATGCTCATGTACCGCAATTTCATACCAGGAGAAACTTCAGGTTATACCCTAGTAAACTGAATTTTTCTTATATTTCACGCAATATGTTGACGCTCTTTCTCTCTTTACATGTATATATATATATAATGATCAAAATCGATTTCAAATTTTAACAAAACCACATAATTTGAAGATTTGTTTAACTATGCAGAACTGACATTGTAAACTTTGTGAATGGCTAAAAAATTTATCTGTCATTAATGCATAAAAGATAAATCGATAACAGGTAATATCACTAATAAATAATCTGAGAATTATAATAGAAAGATCAGTAGACGAACCTTAAAAATATTTGTTTATATATAACAGTAAGGATCTCAAGAATAATTGTGATGAAAGTTTTTCTTTAAAAATGCTGAAAATTGCTGATTTTTATAAGACAAGGCCATGTGATTACAATACTTGACTGTTTAAAGTAGAGGAGCAGCGTATAAAATATTATAATGTCATCGGTTTAAAGTAATTAAAGGCTCTATTTTATGTTTACAAAATGTTTCTAGTTAAATCCCGGATCTTCTAACACAAACTGTCACTCAGTAAAACAGTTTAGAATATGAGTAGTGCTACATTATTTTCTCCGTTTGGTTCCGCTCTCTATAATTTGATAATACAGGCATAAAAGGATATGGAAAGTGGTAAAAGTTAACAAAGTTTGTAGATATTCATATTATCCCCTAAACGTGCATACTTTAAGGTAGTACATTTCCTTTTGCATCTTCAGTGTAAGGTTGAGATTCCTCGCCCTATTTAGGCTCATTATATTTACTTATGAAAATATTCGTGGGCTCTTACAAATTCGCATAGTGTTCCACGCAACACAACTAGTAAAACTAGGTTGGCTCGATCATGTGTCTGATATAATCAACATTAAAAACGGTTACTACAAACATTTATTTGTGATAGTTGTGCTTCAGACTAAAAACTACAACTTGCACTTTCTAGTAGCAACAGCTACTTTAAAAGATGTATTGTGGGGAAAACTAGAACGAGATGAGTTTCAAGCAGTAATTTGAGTGTTTTTACGCTATGTTAATACGATTAAATGTTTTAAAATTCACTCTGGAGTATATCGCACATTAGATCAAATTAATATGATTAAAGTTTAAAAATAAATCTCAGCAAACAACAATGCAAACCCATGGGCATGACGTTTTGAATAACTGAATTCTTTTTTTGGTTTGGGAGGGGATTTTAAAACATTAACACCTTTTCTCTTTGAAAGTGTACTGCTAAGAGGTTAACTTGTAGTTGCACCGTCTTTCGCAAACGACTGTAGGACATTTTCTTCCTCGTAAGTATAGCAAGATCCTATTGGTAGATACTGGCACTACTTCAACACATTTTGGAGACTCCTCGTACTTTTATGTGAAATTAACTCGAGACCCTGCTTTGTAGATATTTCAGTATTATCACCCACATACCAAACATTATACAGTCATTAGCAAAGCAGCGGAAATCCTGTCTGTAGGAGAATTGATTTTTTACAATCCTTTGTTTAACCTTCTGAGTTCCAGAATCACTGAGCGATGCATAGTTAACATCCTTCACAGTCACCGGGAAAGCTCGAATAGCGATGGATAAGCTAATTACAGCATAATTTTTGTTAATAACTTGGAAATTACCGACTATTTAGTGTTGTCGAGTAGTGGCTTATCAACTACGATGGTGCATTAGCTGATCTGAGATCTTCCGTTCAACGACGGTGTGTTTCTCAATAAAATTCTAAAAGGATTGTGTAGCGGTAAACAATCCCCAAAATAAATAGTTGGTACTCATTTTCGCAAGCAGTTCACTGTGTGACGGAACTCAGGAAATGGTGGTTTAAAGTCAGTTCAAAGCGTACATGTTTGGCCATACACAACTTTTTAGAAACGTTTGACAGGAAATATCATGGCTATGTCTTCACTTTTATTTTGCTATAAGTTTATTTCTCAGAAGAAAGTGCAACGGGAAACACTTGGGATATAACTGCACTTTCATCGTGACTTTAAGTGCCGGTTGCTACGATGATTGATAGTTTATGATTGTTGTGTGTTAGCAGCATGTTTGAACTCTATGCGGACATTATCTTGCAAAAGACTGAATCATATTCTTTAATTTAAATTCACTGTACATTTCGTTTGAAAAGGTGATGGATGGCACATCTACTGTAATGATGACACAGACGCTGAATAGTAACTTATCATTCCAGGAGCGAAACAAATTGTAAAAACGTTTGCGGTTGCAGGCGTTTGCTGAATTTGACGAACGTTTCCAGGGTTCGGCAGTCAACTACTTTTATAAAAAGTAGTCCTAAGTATTTAAGTGATTTTAAAATATGTTACAAGCTTACACAGTCACGCACAAACCCATTTTCTGTGATTCGATGTTAAACTGCCTTGACCAGATACAGAAGTTCACTAAGCGATTTACCGGCAACTAAGATATCATCGTAGTATGTTGGGACTTTGTGGTTATTAGGAAGAATAGTGTCCAAATATTGTTGAAAATAACTTCTAGCAGAGTTCATTTATATTGGAACAGACCATATTGTGTTGTGTTGTTAGTACTTTTCGGCATTCTAGAGCAAACTGGAATTGCAAGTATGGGTTGCAGAGGTAGAGTATTGCAAAGTAAAAGCCACCATTGTAAATGGCAAACAAACCACCTAGTGGCAGGATAGGATTGCAGCTATCTTCTAGGATCTCATTTAAACCAGTTGGGACTTAACTCGGATTCGTAGAAATCCGTTGTGTTTTTCCATAACAACAATAGAAACAACCCAAGTTGACTACATTTTGCAGCAGACTTTGATATTAGTCCAGTTAAAAAGTCCATACACAGAGCAGATTTGACTTTATTGACTTTAATAAATACATAATTAAAATACTTCTTTCTCTACAAGTTTACCTGAAACTTTTTCTTGTTGGATTAAAATAGTTTCAAATACAGAATCATGCATTTGGCGTAACGGCTTAATTTACACACATTTGATCACAAGTATAAATGCGTTAATTCAAAGTGTTTTGTGAGAGACCAAGTGAGCGAAGTATATCTACGTATCAGAACTTATGCAACTACGAACTAAAGTCGCCAGCTGTCATGGCATGTGTCATTAATGGTATTTGTCGTCACACAATGGCACATTCCAGAAGTTTACGTACTTAGTAGGGAAATATATCTAGTCTTGAAAAATTGTATTATCATGAACCACTGAAAAATTCATCTGGACCCATTGCGATTCTTAGGTTCAGATTAGCTTCTGCATTTATGACTTCTGTAATAGTCATGCGTAACCTGTGTTGATTTTCCATTTAGGCTGCTCAGAAATAGTTTGTAGTTGTAAAGTAGTTAAAGACTAACTGAATGGCTCTTTGATGTGTCCAGCCCAAGGTTCCAAACGGCCAGTCTGAGAGCACACATGTGATTCACCATTTCTAGAAACTGTCTCCAGTGTAACCCAGATCTCTTCAAAGACTTGATGGCATCAAGTTTTGCAGACTACAACTAGGAAGAAAATGCCTAGATGTGAAGTTTAAAATCACTTCCTTATTTATCTCTTGCAAGCTTTAAACCTTCTATTTAATAAAATTAAATGACGAAAAGAGAACTGTTTGTTTGACTTAGGACAATCGGCTTTCCTGTGGACACTGTTCGTCGGTTGAAGAATATAAAAAGTTGGCACTCCGTTTTAAAAATTCGTTCCTTATCATTTTCACAACTGGTAGAATTAACAAGGCAACTAAAATTCAACAACCTTCTCATATTACTAATTTATCATTTACGAAGGAACTGGACTCCTGTAATATAAGTGAATTTCGAGATCTTCAGTGGTTTATACGAGAGGCCATCGAACTTTAAAATATCGTGACCATCATGAAACTAGGTATGGTGTTTCCTTTGTAAGCAAATACGAAGAGCGGAAGTTGACTAAACACTAATAAACGCAAGCTTAACGTAAACATTTTGGGCTTTATGACAGTTGTAGAACCAAACTACTTAGCTCATATTTTATGAAACTTAATAAGCCCTGAAAGTGTTGACTATATATATAGCGGTGTAAAAAAATATACCTTGAGTTTTTTCGTGTTAGTTCATTTTCTTCCCTGGAGGCTACCTACAATAATGCGAGAGATAGATAGCTTTTACCTATTTTATAAGCTTTGTATACCGACTCCTTAATGGCTACAAGGCATTTGATTAACCAACCGACTTTTCGAATCGAACGCTAATGAAGTTTTCAAATAGGTGCAATAGTTATTATGCCTCATAGTTAAAGTTCAGTTTATTCGAAAGCCATCTAGCTGATACTCCCAAAAACTAGAGAAATAATCAAAATAATTACATAGGATATTCGCATGATGAAGGTTCCACGAAAAACCACTTAAGTTGCTGCATAAATAAAAGGATTATGAAGTGCACCTTGGTATATGACCAAGTCACGTTTGTCGTATAACCAGAACAACTTCTGGTGGTTAAGCCACGCGTACGAATAAGAATGGGTCCGAAAGTAGTGATTTGTGGAGAAGAATTTATATATGATCCTGAACGGAGCGAAAATGGAATAGTAACATTTATGCCGGGTGACTGCAGAGCGAGTTGCCTTCCTTGTCGTGACCTGTTGTGGTCTGGAGGTGGTGTTTGACCAGTTGCTTTCATATAGTTGCGTCAACTTAAACAAACATAGTCAGCATCAATAACGAGAGCATATGTAACTCTATATTAAGGAAATTATCGCTACATAAATGTTGTTCAATGGTCACAGTCTAGACAGAGATCAGCTTCCGGATAAATATTACGGTACTGCAGCTATAAAGAAGAACTGGAAGCCGAACATTCGATTTATAAAAGTATAACTATACTTAATAATTATATTTTCACCGTCTTATGAGCTAAATCTGCCATGGCCACAACATCCGTTTAGACAGAGAATTATCAGAAGAAGCCGAATACTTAGCATTCAAGACGCTAGCATAAACAGATCGATCGATTTATATTGGCTCGTCATACAGGTGCTGGAGATATTAGATATTGGATGTATTGATTCGCTTAGTTGCCTTTTCAAAATTAAACGCTACTGCAAGGTTGCTATTATGTTAACACTATAATCTGTGTTTTTTAAGTCACAAATGTCTAGGTTTTTTATCTTATGATGTACAGTGTTAGGACTTAGTTTTCGCAAGCGATAGTTAGACTATCACTTGTTATGCCAACGTATGTATATCTATGCCGTAACGTGTCAATTGACGTAGTATATACTACATCAATTCTTTTCTAGTATTCTTTTATATTATAATAGAATACCACTACATAGCATGTTGCAACTTTATAGTGACCTACAAACTAATTGAAGTCCTTTTTGTGAAGACGTATATACAGACCATCGGGGCTGACGTTCACTGCACTAATGAATAATTGCTCACAAACGAATTAAACTTAATGATCACTCACAATATTCTTTTCCCACTTTATTACCTTACCATCATAAGTGAATTGTTCATGTGTATGTGGCGGAAATCTATTTAGAAATTACCAAACAATGAACTAATTAGGCTTGTGTAAGTCTTTAAGGTTAGAGCTAAGATTATATTTTGAGTTAAACTTTTTGGTTTGTCATGTCTTTTCACGATTAGGATTGCGTTTTACAAACAGATCTAGATCAAAACGCATCTTAAGAGTTGGTTTTCACACAATTTGCTCATCAATTTAGTAGTCAAGTGGTGATGCTAACTCTTACCTAGACTTTTCTCCTTTAGTGAAAGTTTATGCAGTCTTTAGTGTAAAATGATACTGTGTTATTGTGTTTCTAGTTTTAGTGTATCTCTACATCCAGATTTTGAACTATGTGGTAAGTGTCTTTTAAACAGCTTATTCCCGAAGGTGGAGAGGTCTTACAGTATTTTGTCATAAATATTATTTTGAGCTTCGCAGTAATGTCAGATTTATAAGGCATAAACCATGGGTGCCTAAGTTCAGACTTATCCGCCAAATGCAACCGTGGGAATCACCTGCTGATCTCAGCGTTGATAGACCTAATGAAAGTGAAAGCACGTCAGATTTACGAAGAAGGTTACGTAGAAATGGAATGTTACCTCCTTTACTTTTTCATGATCGTCCAATAAATATTGGACATACAGGTAAGCATGATCTTTTTCAATATGGATTCGTTAATTTATAATTATTTCCTTTAGTTCTATTTATGTGGAACTTCTTCATAGATGTTTATATCCCACTTGCATAGTTAGTTTTATTCCGTATACTGTTGTAGTGTAATTTTTTTATCGCTTGATGTTGCATACCGAAGGTACTACTAGTAACAAAATGGAGACAATCTACTTACAAATTTATTTTTATTGTTAGTGGCTCCAATCAAATTGTTTTATACATTTGCATAGATAGTGGAATAATATTTTCTTGAATTACAGGACAGTAGTTTTATGACTAACAACTTGACAGAAGAATGATGATAAAAGTGATAGAAAGTTAGTCGACACTAAAATAGACCTACATTTGTGTCTAAGTATACTGATTTTTATGTTTTATTTGCACTGATTAGTAGTCAGATTTCGAATATGTTAAACCGAGTCACATTTGATTCTAAGCTACTGTATGAATACAACTCAAAGTATCGTAACAGTAAATTGTTATAGCCAGCATATATAACTGAATCATTAAATTAGCATAAAGACTTACTAGACTTCGAGTTACTTGGCACTCGTCAGTTAGGCATACCTGCAGTT
Organism: Schistosoma mekongi; assembly: GCA_034768735.1. NCBI lineage: Eukaryota > Metazoa > Platyhelminthes > Trematoda > Strigeidida > Schistosomatidae > Schistosoma > Schistosoma mekongi. The sequence goes on along the minus strand of CM068308.1, from coordinate 20,200,524 downwards.
TTGAGGGATATAAGATAGGATCTGCCAAAGTACATCATTTCCTTCGAGACTGCAAGCACACCTTTCTAAAGAATCCCAATTACCGAGAAATCTAGGTCCATGGTTTCCTGTTAACCGCCTCAAAGCCACTCTCTGTCGTAGCATAGTGCACGAAATGTCAAGTCGCGTAGACTAGCGGTCACATTTCAGCATGATAATGGTAATTATATATATATATATAAACTTAGCATTCCGTTGCAACGTCACTACTATTGAATTGATGCTATTGAGCTGATATTATCGCATTCTACCGCTGTCTAGTATTCTACGATACATCCCATATCAGAACAAAATTTTAACAAGTAGTTAAATATATTCTGAAAAAGAATATTGGAATGCGAAGTGAGTAAATACATTGGCTTTTATATAAAACCTACATAAGAATGTCCTTTCATCTGGTTTCTCCTTTATCGCTGACTAGCTGAAAATAGACTAATCATTGTATAGTTTCACAAACATATTTTGAGCATTCTCTTCTTAGTTGATTACATACGAAAATTACTTCCACTGTAAATCAACTCACTTAGCTATTCTTTGTGCACTACATGTAGAATTGCACTCTTTAACTTATATAGACTATCAAGCTTATTCCCACTGAATTAACATTTAAAAAATAGCTTTAGACTTATGTGGATTTTTCTGGTAATACTTGTTTTCATGAAACTACTTATTTTATCAACCTCTCGGAGTTGAGTTACTTAACAAACGAAACCGACCAAATTAATCCAGTAGTCTCTATGTCACTCACCGCTTTGTCCAAATCGTAGCTGAATGATCCAGTTTCACAGTAGGTTTCCTCGTCAAAGTTATGTTCATAGTTGTAGCTCTCCTTCCTTGTTGGGATTATATCCTGCATCGAAGTGGAATACATAGGCAGCATTTTGTGTCCAGTTCGAGTTCATACTAAATCGAGAATCATGAGTAGCACTACAAGGATGTTTGACATATCTTAGTACCTCTAGATGCAATTTATTACTTCTGTTCTGCTTTAATTATTCGTGTTATTGGTCTTCGCTTAGTTGAGCCTTGGATTGTACTCTAGGTTTTAAATCCACACTATATCAGTACTTGATGGGCGACGAATTTATTGGATTTTCTAGCTTACACCAAATGTGTTACAAGAGAGTAATCTATCTGTTGATACTGTGAGTTTTGTATCTATTGGCACAAAACTGTTAAACGGTCTTTGAAGGTAAAATATATATCAACCTCTAGTGTTTGATAATGCGTATGTTTAAAGCGTATCTTGAAATTATGAAGAGAACATTGCTCAGATTAGACGTAGGGTCCTAAATATAGGTGATACATTGATTAGTGATGTCCTCATTAACCTGGAAAACTGTGGCCTACGTTATACATTTCTAACCTGATGGTTTGCTCTAGCTGGAATATATGCATTCTGTATGCAAATAATTTTGCTCTACAAAAGATAACCGCTGGTCGCTTATCTTCTTGATATTCTTTCGTTTGTGTACAGAGGACATATGGATTTTTGTAATCGGTTTCAGTTCTATCAGATGCATTAATATCCCTACTATTATCTGTCATGTGTCGTCAAGAGTGAGTAGGGACAAAAGCTGTCAATCTTGAGATGGCACTGTAGTACTGTAGAGTGCAAATGATCGTCGAAATACTGACGTAACTGTATTTTTAACCCTAATATGTTTTACTGTGAACAAACATGATTAGCATACAATCAATATGTGATATGTTCAAAGATTTACGTATCAGTGGTTAATCTTTTTTTAGATATTTCATCAGCATTTTTCATTTAAGCTTCAAATACTAGCCTATCAATTAAAACTACTTATCTTCTTTTACAAATAATTTATTTGGCTTTGTGTATATACAACGGACCCGTTCTTTTTACGTGCGAAACATGTCCATTAAGGATAAAGGATATTCGTAAATCACTAGTATTCGATCATAGATATTTTCGGAGCATTACTCGTATTTTCCAAGTTCACCGAGTAAGCAATACATGGGTAAGGAATATAGTACTAGGTAAAGATGGCGAATCGACTGGTGACATAGTAAATCTTCAGTTGAGGTGGTTAAGACATGTGTTAAATGTGCCCAACCACCGCCTACCTCGTCGAGTAATGCTGTCTGGTGCAGTAGTAGGCTGGAAAAAAGTTAGGGGCGACCGAAACAAAACATGGCACCAGTCCGTGAAGTCGTTGACAATTGGGCTGAGCCATGTTAACAGGTGTAGACTTCTTGGTTGGGGATTGTAACCAACAGTTAGAGACTTTGAGCGACATGACTCAAAATCGTTCTCAATGGAGCATGTTCAGCCTTTCTTTATTCTTTAAATTCTAAGTTTCTGAATTCAACAATTTTTTTACAGATTTATATCTTCTCAAATCTTATCTTCGATTTCTAATCCTCTCCATTCATACTAACACTGGTACTACCTCCAATACTCTTGGATCTGGCTCGACAGTTTCATCTCTATCTACTAATTGTTGCATGCCAACTTTAACTTATGTACCTGTGTACCAAGTTCTACTTTGTGACTGACTGACTGTATATGTGATAGTTTCTGTTGTCTAATATAAACAATTTTAAAAAAGTCATACTTCACTATGTTAGTCGTAGTAATTACCATCGTTGTAACTAAACTGTTCCACTTTTCACACGTTCACTTGTTTCTTTTAAAGCAAACTATTTGCTATTAATTTTGTATTTCAAACTGTTTCTTCAATGTTTTCATTTCCTTAGGACAGATATTTGATCCTTACGTCCCTCCCGATGGTGACGGTCAAACATCACTTTTGTCACCAAAGGTAGTTGTTCCACTTCGTTGAGGATTATTGTAATATAAATTGTTTCCGCTTTTAGAGACTGACACACTTAAAAGATGAAGTGGTTGATAAAAGTAAAAATTATAGAGATCTTTTGCTAATACGGTCACACGAACCATCATTCAAATCCAAACCATTTGCTTCCGAAGCTGAAAATATTTATATTGAAGCTCATAATTTGTTACAAAAGTAAGCACGTATCGAATTGTAATAAATTGTTTTTAGCATGTCAAATGTATATACATACATACATACACACACATACATACATACATATATACGTATACATTTAACCTTTCTCTTTGTTACCTAAATTTTCTGATCATCAGACTGAAACCTAAGTCTAGTAATAGCACAATTTCATTTCTTTGAATCCCTATTATGCCTTCTGAATATAGAATGCTAATACCTCTTGCTTAAACAAATCAACCAGAACACATGCTCTCTACCCAGCTGTTTTAAACTGGTACATCTGTCTATTTACTACTCATTTGTATTTTCTTACATATATTTAGTAATGTAATGTATTTTATCGTTATAATTTGCTCACAAATTGCTTTAGTTGGCTTAATATATCGTGCGTATCAATATAATTATTTTCTGTTTATTAAATTAGAAGCTTGATAAGAAGTTAAATAATAACAACGTTCTAATCGAACCCGTTGTCTTTACCACTAAGTCACTCCTTTCAAATTCTAATTCTACTATATTTACCTGGTTTTAAACGGATTGGTAATATCACTATTTTTCAAATTAAACGTCTCGCTCATAATTTAGTAGATAAACATGATCTTTGTTATTGTGTTACATAAATTAAAATAATCAGTTGTAAAAATCATTGCGGCGCATGTCAAGTTTTTCACATTTTTACCACAATTTTAGTAACATCTACTAACTACTTTATGTCGACCCATCGACTTATTTTCCGTTTTAATGATGCATTCTCAGGAGTAAATCAAATGATGTCTTGCTCTTGTAGTCTGCCACCAGTTAATATTTGACGAAATGAAGTGATTTCACAAACCTACACTGTAATAATTCTAATAAAGCAACATTATTTTCATAAGACTGTTGATGTATTTTTTTGGCTATAGTAATTTTTGCGGAAAATCTTCCTACAATCTGGATTGAGGTCAAAATTGTAAATATTATACATTTACACTTTAAACACTCCTGCTGTAATTAATCCTTTCTGTATACTTTACAACATATCTGTTTCTAACTTCTTTTTTCTAAAAAATACCTTACCCAGTAGGAAATTTTAATTTAGCCACTCAGCATTCACTTTCGAAATAGAAGGTGACTTACAATCACTAGACCATTTCACTCTAGTCTAGTATTTGTTATTCACTGTATTGTTATTTAATTTTCAGTTATCGTCAGAATGAATCTCGATTATTTGAATTAGTTACAGAGAAAGCATTAGTAGTAAGTCATATTCACTATGTGTTTCGCCTCAACTGACTTATAGTCTTTCATGATTTATGAGAATTATTTTTATATTTAGGTTGGACTGTGACTGGCAAGCAGAATTCAGGACGCGCGTTTCGTCGTATATGGGACTCATCGGCTGAATGTGCTTGCTCCCCAACATTGATGTTCACATTGGGACTCGAACTCAGTCCATTTCTTGTCAAACGCCACCGTGTTCACCACTAGACTGCTGTGTCCAGACAGTCACACTTGTGCAACGGGTATATATGTAATTAGGATGAGCTTGTATCTTCCGGTTGGATTGTGACACAAGGGTCACTTTATGGACACAGTAGCCTAGTGGTGAGCGCGGCGTCGTTTGGCACAAAGCGGACTTAGTCCAAATCCCAATGTGAACATCAAAATTGAGATGCAGGTATATTCAGTTGACGAGTCCCAAATAGGACGAAACGCGTGTCCTAGATTCTGCTTGCCAGTTGCAATCTAACTTAAACATTTTTTGTCAACTACCGCTATACTGAGGAAATCCTCTGAAGATGAACATATAGCAACAGAAGCCGACCAGTTTCAGTCCATGACTAATCAACGGAAAGGTACAAGCTCATCTTAACTATTTTTATAATTAGAGTCACATATCATTGTTCTACTTTCGTGTGTTTTATTAGCTTTATTGTTGACTTATGCCTTATTTCAAAATAATTCATAAATTAGTATTACCTTAACGTGATATTAATGTGAATTAGTTAACCTTTAATTATTTGAATTGATGAATTTAGAATCGCATAATCAAAACAACGTAATTGTGTATCGGCAACTGAATACCATTAATTCTTATCGTATTTGTGAAATGATATGTAAAAAATACTTTTTTTATAGTTAATTGTGTAGAAGTGCTTTACTTGTCTTATTAGTACTTTCTCTTAGTATGTTATAGATATTCCGATCTCTAGTACTGTTAACGTTCTTTTCTATTTCATTAGGATATGACTGCTGACTTACATTTACGAACTCTACAATGGAAGTTTGTGGGTAATATTGAACCGCCGAAAGTTGTACAATTACGCTGCAGGGAATTTATATCCAAAGGCAATCGCTACGCTCAGGTTACAGTCCGTTTCTACACACAACAAGTAATATATGAATTACTTACAGTATCACTCATCATTGTAGTTTTTTTGTTAATTTAGGCATTTGTTTATTTAAACATAAAATTTGGCACAAATTAGCGACATAAATCTATACACTACACAGTTAAAAATATAATATTGTGAGGGAAACAGATATTATATATATATATATATATATATATATATATATATATATATATATATATATAGGTTTGGTGATGTATGTTTTTTTCCTACTTTTATTTAAGTTTAGATTGCGAGAGTTTAATTTTTCTGCTATAAAACTACCAGGTATGAGTGTACTCCTAATTGTCGAGTTTTATTCACAGCCAACAACAAGTCAACAAATAAGCCTTAATTTCATTGTTTTACGAATGATCTACAAGATCGATATCTAATAATCACCGACGATTTAAATGGATTTATGTTTATGGTTTAGTTAGATTATGGCTTACAGGTGGAATTCAAGATCCGCATTTCATACTACTTGTAATTCTTCATCTGGATATTTATACATCCGAGTATTCGTACCCACACTTTGACTCAAAATAAGTCCATTTGTGTCAAACATCACTGTTTTCTCCACTAAACTACTGATATCAGATTGTTACATTTACGCAACGAGTATTTATCCGTGATTCGATTGCGTTTGTATCCTCCTATTGATGTTTTTAAGGACTGAAATTGTGCTGTTTCTGTCACTATATGCACATTCTAAACAGATTATTTCAATATGGCATTAAGTCACGAGTATGATTAAAGTTGGATTCTCTCTGGCAAGCGGAATTCACTTAGAGTCCCGGTGCATACTCCTGCACTTGGTTCCAGATAAATTTATCTGTAAAGTTTCAAATAAGGCGAAACAGGTCCCCTAAATCCTACTTTCTGGTTGCAGTTCATCTTTAATCATACTGGTGAATTAATGCTGTATTGAAGCGGTCCGGTTAGGCTGCTTATATAGCAACAAAGACTGATGAAGTTCATTCACTAACAGCATCGACAGTAGCATACATATGCTTAATTCGTATAAAGTACTGTGGATATAAATGTGTTATTTTATCATGTGATACGACTTATAGTTCCTGATCAGTTTTAAACTAACGTCTGATATCCGTTCATTAAGGGTATAACATCAAGAAGTTGAATTATTAAATAGATACTACTCGAAGACAATTAACGTATCGATAGCCTATCTTGTAATTAATCCATGTGCAATCTTCCTCTCAGTTATAATATAAAGTATTCCTGTAAAATGTTTTTTAATTCATCGATCACGTGACTACGATCCCACATTGCATGACATATATGGCTCCCATGTTTATAAATGTTGGCCATTTTTGAATGTGAATTTGTTAACAATTGTTCTTTAAATTAAGTTTAAAAACAAGAATGCATCACATTGAATATATTTGTGTTCGGATAGCTTATTATTTAAAGCTCTCTGTTCCTTAGAGTTGTACACTGAAGCTTTACATTATATACAATTTAATGTGACCATTCACTGATTACATTTTGTCCAATTTCGTATAACTTTCAAACTTGTAAATTGTAATGAATAGGGAATGGGATGAGTAGTTTTTCGCCTAACAGGCTTTATGTTTAAGTCACCATTCTTAGTATCTTAGTCTTTGTCTACTTCTCTGTAACTGTTATCAATAGCCCTTTCAATGTGTTCTTGAATCATTCTAGATTTTGTCAATTTATAACCGTTTTGGTCGTCTGTTGTACGGTAATCCAGATACAGCTGTTGATTTACTCGAATATGTGGTATTTGAAAAGCACATATCTGATGAATATGGTACATGGAGATTACATTGTAAAGTTGCCCCTCCGAATTCTACAGCGAACTATACTTATATACCTACTCAACGGTTATTCCCAGTTGATTCATCTTCAACACCAGAATCAAATAATTTAATAGATGATAAAGATAGCGCTCATAATCCTACTTCCGTTAGCAGTTTAGGTAAAAGCAGTGTAAATTGATTTTCACTGTGATTTTATGTATAATAAAAATTGATTAAGCAACGTTGTTTTATAAATGAGTTTTTAGATCACTATCAATAAGTCATTATTCATTCAACGGTTCGAAATCTGCGCTGGTTGTTACCAAACCAGTGGTCTAGTGATTAGATACTCTTCGTCAGATGTAGAGATCGGGGGGGGGGTGGATACTACGAAAGAACCTAATTCTATAACGAAACATTTGCCCAATGCTGTCTAGTTTCCAATATTACACCATCTTAGGTCATTCTAAAGCGAATGCTATTTACAAATAATATAACTAGGTGTTGTTTGATCATAAAACCATTTTTCCCTTGAAATCAAAATTTTCTGACCGTAAATTTTAGTCTCATAAGTAGCACATCGAACTAGGGAAATTGACATTAAGCGTTCGATCTTTTATTGAGTCAAGAGGTGATATTTCATTACTTATTAAATAGTTTTATTACAGTTGTTATGACTTAAAAACGCATTTAGTTGTGATCAAATAGGTCCATGAAAGTAGTAGGTAGCGTCGAACGTATTTAATGACTCCTACGCAAAGCTGTTATCGAGTCAAATTTATAGTCCGTATCAGTTATGTGTTTTGCTATAGATGAACACGGTTTTCTATCACCCACCTCTATCAGTTGAATTGCAATAATTTGGTTTTGAAGATATTCAGTCACACATTCCGCTGCCCTTGATTGTATTGTCCAAATACTCCTACATATGTATCTACACATCCATGTGAATTCATAAATGTATTGTGACGTTGTATAATTATTCACACAACTACGAGGCTCATGTAGGAATATGGCTTGAACTTTTCTAATTGTGATTTTTTTGTAAAATAATATTTTTCTACGACTAATTTTATTGTCTGCTTCAAGATTACCCTACAGGATAACCCTCTATATAGTAGCGTAAACTAGAAATTTATTTAGCTTCAGAACTAACCAAGTAACGAATGTAACATTATTATCTTGAAGTAATATTGAGAAGTTATACGTTACGATTGTCTTTTAGCAATTTTCTCGATGTTTCAGTACCACATTTCTGTTTTGCAGACTTCCATACCACTTAAGTGGCTTGTATGTATGTATGCACAATCAACATAGAACCTGGCACATGTGTGCATCGGTTCACGTTGCCATACCACCATGGCACCGCAAGATTAACACCACCACCATTAGTAGAAGTTACTTCAATAAAATAAAATAATAGTAGTAACAAGCAGTGTGAACACATAGAATATGGTTCAGGAAGCGTAGAAAGAAAGTTATGGAATAATTTAAAGCTCATGATTTAAGGGAGGACAATGAGTGAATACAATTTCGCCATTGTGACCGATTCTGTGCCATGTCACTCAGTGTTTCTAGCCACTGGTTACGGTAATCGCGGGGACACCATCCAGGTAGTCTGCAGCTACTAACAAGGCTTAAACTAACAGTCAAAGACTATGAACTGACGCTATGTTTTAGTTTGGCCGCCTCTAACTCTCTTCCATCCTATTCTTATATCAACCAGCATTGCGCGTCGAGGAAGACGGTGGTTGGGCATACGCAAAACATGTCCCAACCACCCCAGTCGATGAAGATTCACAACCTCATCGACTGATTTACTACATTTGCCTAACACCCGTCGTCTAACCTCGTTGTTGCTCACTCGGTGATCCCAGCTAACGCGAGCGATGTTTCTAAGACATCGATGGTCAAAAACTAATAACCGTCGAGTGTCATCTACCCTTAATGGCCACGTCTCACACCCATATAGTAAGACAGAGTTAACTGTTGCGCAGTACACTCTTCCTTTCGTTGAGAGACGAATATCTCGTCTACGCCATAGGTGACGTAAGTTGTTGGCAAAAGCCAAACGAGCTTTTTGAATTCGTACTGAGATTTCGTCAGAGACTAACCGATTAGGGTTAATCAGACTTCCAAGATAAGTGAAGTGGTCGACGTGCTCAACTTCTACTTCACTCCCTATTTTTAGTTCAGATGTTGACTAAAACCAGTCCTGGAGCAATAGTTTGCATGTATAGGAGGAGAAACGCATTCTGAAAATGCTTGCATTGGAGCTTATTGCTGTTAAAAGCTTCTGCATCGTATCAGCGTCTTCGCCAAACAGGACTATATCGTCAGCATATTCTAAGTCAATAAGTGGATCTCCTGGTAGGAGATCAATTCCTGAAAAGTCAGACGATGAGATTGTAATTTCCAACAGTATGTCAACTATGTAATTAAACAAAAATAAGGAAAGTGCGCAGCCTTGACGGACACCACTTGAGGTTACGAGTTCAGATGACAGTTTGCCATATGCTCTCACACGACTAATAGTGTTTGAGTAAAGTGCCTTAACAAGTTTTATGTACTTTCGGGGTATGCCTTTGAATGAAAGACACTGCCATAGAACCTCACGGTCTACAGAGTGAAATGCCGCTTTCAAGTCAAGGAAAACTACTAATGTCGGCCGCCGAAAAGTTTGTCTGTGTTTTAAGGTCTGACGAACGGTGAATATCTGGTCTATACAACCGCGACCAGGTCTGAAACTAGTTTAATTTTCTCGTATTAGTAGATCACGAGTTGCAGTTAAGCGTCTGATAATAATGGAAGCTAGTATTTTAGACACTATATTAGCCAAACTAATTCCTCTATGGTTATTGCAGGACGATTTTGACCCGTTTTTATATACTGGGACGATTAACGATTGACACCAGTCAGACGGAATTATGTCAAGTTCCCAAACTTTAGTCAAAATATCAGTCAGCTTGGTTGTCAAAGTGGGGCCACCATCCTTAAACACCTCTTGGGATAATCCATCTGGACCCGCTGCCTGCCTCGCCTTAGATTGGCTATAGCTTTTTCGAATTCGACAAGAGTCGGGGGACCTAGGTCGACTTTCCATTCTGGCTGTCTCGAAATATTGGGAAGTTTTAGAGTAGCTGAAGGCCAACTAAACTGTTCCTTGAAGTGTTCAGCCCACCGTTCTAAACGTCTAGACTGAGAGCTAATAAGCGTTCCATCTTTTCCGGAGATCGTCTCACCAACGCTGGATTTTTTAACCCCGGTCTCTTTCTTCAACTTGAAAAGTTTTCTAGTGTTGCCTAACGCTGCTCCCTTTCCCATTTCCTTTGCTTTCGTTACCCACCACTGCTCACGGTCGCTTCGCAGACTTTTCGCCAGTTTATGCCTGATTACACGTCGCTCATCATCATGTTCGTAGCCCGATGGGATAAGTCTTCAGGAGTCTATGAAATCAACAGAAGCCATTGAGATCTATTGATTTTTCTTGACATGTTGATTTAAGTCCTTGATAGATATCATTGTCTATGCCACAGCTGTTTGGACATCTTTCCAAGCAGTATCTAGTCGGGACGCATCTTTATAATTGCCTAAATGATTCTTCAGTTGTTCCTGGAATCAAATCTTGGCTGTTTCATTGCTGAACTGAATTCTAACAGGTTTCCCTGTGGTAGTTTTTCTTCGCCCGGTAAGACGCAAGCAAATGCGTGCTCGCACTAGGGCGTGGTCGGAATCCAAACATGTACTCCAGAAAGATCAGCAATCTACTATGGAGCCTCCAACGGTGACTAATCGCGATATGGTCTATTTGAGTTCACCGTTGAGTTGGGCTAGGAGGTCGCCATGTTACGATGTCGCTCCTTATGCTTAAAGTTCGTGTTGGCTAGAAATAACCGATTATCTGAGCAACGCTGCAGCAGACGATCGCGGTTATCCGTTTTCTGAGCTAGAACACTGAAGCATCCACCTAAATGTCTTTCAGATTGGTCCAAGCTACCTATTTGGGCGTTAAAATCACCAGCCAAGATTACCAAATCTGAGTTTTTGGCCCTATGAAGAAGTTCAGAAAGTTTTCTGTAAAATTCATCCTTCACTTTATCCAGGCTGCAGTCGGTTGGAGCGTAGGGAGAAACGAAGAAATGACAACGGCGTGTGTCCCTATCTTTCCGAGTTCTTACTGAACCATTTAGTCGGACGGCACATAGGCGACTGTCGACAGGAATTCATTCAAGAAGCGCTTGTTCTGCTTTCATACTTAACGCAATACCTACACCAGCGAGCCCATGAGAAGTTGCTGTTTAATCGTCAGATAAACGAAGAGTGTATCGCAAAGGTTGTTCATTCTGACTAGGTGAGGTCAAGTGAATGACCACGCTAGGATCCTGTATGCGTGTTTCGGAGACGCAACATACATCAATGGCGCAGGATTCTAATGTCCTAGCTAGGGAGGCTTGTTGTCCTATTTGACACAGGGTTCGTACATTGAATGCACCAATCTGAAGTTTGGAGCGTGGTCTTAATATGCTCGGGACGTTATTTCGTGGGCCGAAATCGTTAGCACTAATGACACAGGAGGAAGTTGAAGATAATGTTGGGTATGCTCAAAAAAGCCTTTGCAACAAGCTCAATCTGGCATAGAAATCAATAGGATATATTGTGTCCAATCAGAGAGCAGATAGATTTTTATCCGAAACTTCTAGACAGAGAGAAGTCACGTGCTATGTCTGTGACTGGTCAATTGTCTTAGCACTACTGTGTTTAGAAGGTTACGGAATTCTCTAGAAGCTTGAAGGACACTTATGATAGTATATATATCCTAATTTTCTGTACATAATCGAACTCTTGCATTGAAGTTTTTGCAGTATTTCCTGTCTTCTCTCTCGTGTTCCTGTTGACGAGTAGTTTCAGCCTGGGGGTCGAATTATAGCTTAGGAGTCGAAGCGTGCGGTCAACCGAGATAGATAACAATTTACGACGGAGATCTTTGCGGTCGATAAAAGACCTAAACCACGCGTCACAACAGATAAGGATTTAGGCTTGAACGTAGGGGCAGGACAAATGCTAGGAATATAAGAAGGAGTTTGATTAAAATGGCAGTGTTCTTGCGTGTTGTTAGCGGTATAAGGGCGGTTATCTCTTCCCAGTTGCCCACGCTGTGGAAGGGTTCTTCTTGATGTACCTGAGAAGCAAAATGTGTTAGGGCTGGTCTGAAAGACCTGGGAGCGTGACCGCAGTTCCCATGGAACAACTGCTTGAGGCCGGTCACACACGGCCTTTTTGAGAGAGGTCTTCGTTGTTGTAGCTCCGTACTTGTTGAGGCTTTACTGCCAGGGACGGAAATCCGTGGAGTAAGGTGAGGTGTGCCCGATTGAGTCATCACGATAGGCAAGCCCGACCACCACGTCAAGGTAGCATCACGGTCGCAACTTAAGTGGCTTGATCAGAATTAAATCTATTTCTTACCAGGATAATATTGATTTCTACGTTATGGTCGTCGTAGATTGATGTCGGTTGGGTAGCAGGCCAAGGAACACTGCACAGCTGTTTTAGCTCAATACGAGACTTTTCAGCAATGCTCTCTCTCGACTCCGCCAGGAAATCGAACCCATGTTCATCTGATCTCACAGCAAACGATTGACTCCATATTTTGTACTTACTCAATACTTATTAGAAATAAAGTTCCATTCTCCTCTTTTGATCCCAGAGTTGGCGATCTCGATTTTTTGGAAGATCACTGGGATTTGTATATATACATATATAGGAGTAGCATGCTGCTTTGTTCATCTTCCGGGCTGCTCATGAATCACACTTTTTCTGGTCATGCTGGTTCTTTTCCTCTAGTTAGCTTGGTTGGGCCTCAGAGAATAGCTTGGGTTCCTTCAGCGCCCTCAAGTCATTGGTCGTTGTTCTCGTTCGCCTGTATCAACATAGCATCTTAATTCCGGAAAACTACCAAGTAAATCACTAAGTTGGTCCAAAATTTATCCAGAATGATTTATGGAACATAACTAAGTGTATTATTTTCCAAGTGAAGCCTGATATCTGTTATTTATATAATAACCTTGCAAGTGATTGCCTTGAGGAAGGTAGCCATTTGGGATTCGCAAAATGACTATGGCCTGACAAACTTGGAAACAGTGGTTGGTTGGCGCTATACCTCAGCGACCGAAGAGGTATGGATAGAGGTAACATACACCAGCGAATAACAGCAAGTACCAAGTCGTTTGTCGAATGGAAAACATTGGCTTTTATATATCACTTGCTGGACGAAATAGTAATAAGGCATACTAATCGCATTAAGGACTGGATCAGGGGAGTTGTGCGAAAAAGTCGAGATAATTAACTCATAATAAGTTTATAATAACTGAAGAAGGTAAGCACATATGACAACAGTTGGTGCGTTTTAGAAAAAAGCGTAGTTGTTAAATATCTAATGAATACAGTGCAACAGTAGGGGGTCTTGATATCATAAAAATTAAACTACAGACTGATTTCGATATCTTATTATCTTGTTATAACAACTGAGTACTTGCAAGTATTTTAAGCATATGGCTTAAAGTTTTAACGATATGTCTGCAAAAACTGTACCGCAATGGAAACAACATCAACGGTTTGAAAACCTTCAACCCTGAGGTATCCACTACACTGGGATTTGGGCCAACAATTTCATCTCTATCTGTCAATCGAGGCATGACAACTTGAACTGATGTAGGCACTTACCAAGTTCTACATTATAACTGACTGTCTGGGGCGTTAAAAACTCATCAACACAGTCACTACAAAAGTGGGCCTTTCAAGTAATCATATAATTATTAACCTGTGAAACAGTAAAATAGGTATGAAAATGGACACGTTGCAAAATCGGTAATGGTTATTCATAAAATTGCACTGAGAGTTATTTCAGATAAGATTTTAATTAACAACACAAGTAATGGTGACAAATTAATGATAATGACAGAGAGGCGAATACGATACAAGTGGCTTAAACGTCATGGATGCATGGATAATTCTTAGAAACAACAACACATTACAGCATATTGACATTGTAAGTTACAGGTTCCAAAATATCTGATAATAACTTTAGGTATTGATTATAAGTAAGTAGTATGAAGTGATACACAAAATGTATAAGAGAGAAATAGAATTACGTCTAAACATTGGTAACATTTATTTTCTTCATACGACTTTCACCTATATTGCGATTATACTTAAGTTGATTTTACTAATTTTATAGAGCATGAGTGGTCGGGGTAAACAATAACTTCAGGATTATAGAGTATTGATCGAAATTCAATATTGCGGTCACTTTAAAAGATTTCCGAAAAACATCCGTCAAAATCAAATGACCGCCTTTAGTAAAGAGCACTTGACATTGTAAAACGACCTGTTTCACTTCTTATGCATTATTTTACAATCATATCAGTGTTTGCTATATTCACTAAAATGGTACCGCTTTGAAACAAACATTCGAAAATTAAAACTTGATTAATTTACCAAATTTTGGAATGACTTTTAAGGAATCAAATGTTGTTTAATCCAAATCACATGTTCACATTGATATTTTGAGCGAACCCAGAAATATCATAGGCTATTCCAAAAGTGAACACTTCACAAGTTGTCTCAAGTACATAACAGTAGATGGAAAACCTACGCTTTGACTATGGTTAAGGTTATGCAACCGTACATGTGTAAACAAAAAGGACTATAGAAAGCTCTAAATACGTCATTTGAAAAGCAGTTTATTCTAGTCTATAATGATTTTCATCCCTCCTAAATATTCGAAGTTAACTAATGCAAGTCAAATGACTATTTTCCATGATATTTTAAAGGGAATAGTGGTGCCTACATTACGTCAAGTAAACTTCACAGTGCCATATTAATTTTAAATTGCACCAAGTCTTGTAAATGATATCAAATGGCTTCCATATCGCAAGGAAATGCCTATTATATTTGATAGTAGGATAGATAAAACTATTCGAACGATGCTGTTAATATAAATTGCAGTTATATTTTCTAAAGTACAGTAATTTGCATTAATACCTAATCATTCAATAGTATCTGTCTCTTTACTGTAATCATAAAACTTTTCGTTTTAGTATATTTCATTGATTAAGAAAATCATTCAATTATTTTAAGCTGAGTTATGAAACACTGTTACAAGTATGGGTAAACCCAAAATAAAATTTAGTTCATTGTCATTTTAAATTGATGAGACGGCTTGATGTATTTTTATTTAGCGAACTAATTTCTGTCTACATGATTATTCTATAAAGAAACATAAAATGTAGTGGAATTGAAGCCATTAATCTTCGAAGTTAATGTGAAATTCTCCCCTTGTCTCTATTGGAAATTGACCCCGATATCTTGATTGTTATACCTTGTTGTCTTATGAATTAATGACTAAGTTTGTACTCCATCACCAAAGCTATCCAGTCACACCTAATTTAACTGAAGTCTATCTAACAAAATTATCCAGTCTTTATCACTTTTACTCGTAATCATTGTAATTTTATTAACATGAGAAAGCTGTTAGCATGTAGTAATTTTGATTGCATCTACAGGTCGCCACTAGTAATGATAACTGATGTTCTTGACTTATGACGTTTTGGCCGTATATTTGAAGGCGTAGATTCCAAATAGATTACGTCACGCTAATATAGTAGGCTAAGTTTAACTTACCATGTTGACAGTAGGTGAAATTCTAACGTGCTATAAACGAATAAGGCATGTAGTTACATATTACAGTTTAACTCAATTTAATACTAAAGTACGATCTACCCATATCGTTCTCTATAATGTATAAAGGTTTGCAATGAGATGCGTAGTGCTTATATCCGAAGTCATCGACATCTATCTTAACAATTGCTATCTCGTTAATAAAATATCTGTGCCAGTATCCTTGCGTCAACTCAGGCTGAGCTTAAGTGGTTTGTTATCTCTCCACTTACCATGCCGCTATTTATTTCCACAGCTACTGTCTTTAATCGATATTTTAACGAAATTCCGTTAACTCAGTAACTAGGTACTATACAATTCGTTAGTCTTAAAACAAGCTTTAATCCATTAATTGATTGACAACTATAAATGTACAGTTACCGAATTCTCTTAATTCTTCTTATTTTATTCATTGATCATTCGATCTTAATCTTATAAGTACTTTTAAATCTACAATACCCAACGTCGAACTGATGTAGTTCTTAGCGTAGTTCTTTAATGATAAGATAGTAAAAAAAAGTAACTTCATTGTATTAGTTTTTTTCACATACCTTGCGACGTTAGTAAATGAATTAACTCAAAGTTTTAAAATTTACTACTATCTTATCCAGCAGTAACGCTGAAAATCATAATACAACACTTTTCAAAGTAGTAAAATAGAAAGTAAAACATAAAAGAGTTCAAAAAGGATACTCTGACTTTATAAACAATAATATGTACAGTTAACTTATTGAATACATTGAGCATATATATATATATATATATATATATATATATATATATATATACATTAGGTTGACTAACATGATAAACAAACATACAGAAAGACAAGCAAATAGATAAGAAAAGTTTATTTAAAGCATATCTTGTATTGCATATTGTAAGGTGTATATATATACACGGTATTCATGTTTGAGAAACAAATAAAACTGTGAAACAATTTGTTAACAATACAAAAAATTTATAAATTTTCAAAAATTTCAGTTATAAAGAAATATTATTTTTTCAATGAAATATGTATCTATGTAAAATAGATCAAGGAAATGAAACTGAATACTAACTCTTTAATTGTGAATAAAGTGCACATTCAATCGTAAATTATTGATCAACTCAAAATAATTCTCTCAATTATACAATCATTTGCAACTAAACATTATGCATGAAAGCCCTCATGATTTAATATAGGAATTGACGTATTCATTAATAAATATATTATATATGTTAGGTGTGAATGTGAATAGTTTAAAATATTTTCCTCTTGTAAAAATCTCACAGTAAATGTTGTGTTTTGGAATAGCATTTCAGTTTAATAGAGTATGAAGTAAAAGAAGCATTCAGTACACTGTTTTCTTGTCACTATCAATCCCATTACTATTGATATAATTAACATTATTACTAAGACTTTTGGTACAAATATTAACATGTGCAGAACCTGGGAATGTTTCTTTACTGGATCTACTAATTTTTGTATTTTTTTTTATATTAGAAATAGAAGAAAAGGGATTATCACTAATGTTACTATTTATATGATCATTTGAATTATCAGTATTTACAAATGTGCTCGTATCTTTATCATCATTATTATTGTTATTACGGATAAGAGGCGATAACTCCATCATTGTGCATGAAAGTAAATGAGTTTCATGTGGGGAGTAATAAGAATCGTCAACAGTTTCATTGTTTGAATAATGAAACTTGTTGAAAGACCTTTGTATATCGTGTAGATGGATACTCTCTGATAATACACGCTTTTTACTTAACTTCTTCAAGTTAACTGATGTACCACACGTCGGAAACTTATGATTATTCGATGTAACATTTGTGTTTGCTTTCATGATATTACTATTGTTAGAATAACTGGCAAATTTGTTGTTGCTATAAGACGATAAGCGTTTAGTTAATCCACCAAAATAGATACGATAATAGTAATCACCCCATTTAATACGCCATGGATTGGATAAAGCCGTGATAAATACAACGTAAACTAATAATTCACGACTAATCCAAGCTAGCAAAAATGTTGCAAATGAAAATGGAAGTTGTGAATTCTGTAAGTAGAAATATAAACAAAAAGAGATAAACGATAAAAGATTTAGATAAAACATGCTAAGGTAACAAAAGGAATCAATCATAATATAAATTAATTAAACAAGTCTACCTACTTTGAATGGATCATAAGTCAATCAACTCTCTGTAACCATCTACCGTGATCATTGTGATCTACAGTGTGGTTTGAGTCAATAAAATGACAGAATAAATAGTAATATGAATTAACAAGTCAGATTCCTACAAGCTTCAAACTTTTTTCTAGCTAGTCTATAGATTAATAAGTTTAAAGTCATTTTATTCGTAAAGTGGCCCATGTGTATAATTCAGTCTTTTACAGTTTAAGTGTATGCAGTTTCTTCACCGTCATCTTTATACATTTAAAAAACCGAATAATCACCCACTGGTTTCCAATTTTGAACAATATATGTCATTCCACTGTACAACTGACTAGTCTTGGTTTGAAATCTGTGGATTTAATATCACGTATGAAATCGAAAGAAAGATCTTAATGCCAAATGGTCCGCATAGTGTCTTTCGGAAAATTGATTTATAACCGATGGCCATTTGAAATAAAGCATGAACAATTCTCCGAAAATCAAATATTTAAATATGCTTAGGCCCATTAGACAACATCTCTTAGATGGACTCATTATGTTATAATCAAATGTCGGAATCAAATTCGTCAATAATATTGATGATATTGGTAGCGTTATGTTCCAGAATGACTAAAACAAAGCATACTGATCTTTCGGTTGCGAGTCGGTCATATTAAATGCAATCAGCTCAAAACAACAATCAAAGCTTTTAATTTTGAATGAATTTAAGATCGGGTGCGCTCACAAATTTCGATAATTAAGTTAGGAGGAAGCAGGTATTTAATTTTAGCAGTTTTTAATAGTTTACTAGTTTTCCGTTGTCGGTCACCAAAATTATAATGAAGTAGATAAATAAGTAAAATCAACAGACAATTCCACAACTGTTAGTTATAAGATGTAGTTACTCATTGCTGATAATCATGATGGTAATTGATCAGTCTATCTTGACATACATTTTACTCAGCGGATTGTCTCGACATAGCGCTATGTCACAACCTTCTATACGTATAGGATGTATCTGGTGATGAAATATGCAATGTGCGCTTCACATGATTTAAATCTCATCAAATGGATACACTTTTACCAAGCTGGTCAAAGTGAAATTTCAACCAAAGTACCATCCACTGAACTACTGAGGTTATTTAACCAATAAGCAAAGATATACAGTAACAATGTCTTAATCAGCTGCAGTCCTGAATATCAACCCATACTAGTTGAAGAATATTAATTTTTATCTGAACTCATCGGTTCAGTGGATAGCACGTTGAAATTTAATACAAAATTCACTAAGTTCAGTTGTTTGTGTGAAGATTAACACTGTGAGGCTAGCGACATTCATCTGACGAGTCCAAACCAAGTAGGAATGTGCTACATATCAGAGTGCTAGTAACAGTTCAAATAAAATGAATCTAAGCAGATAATATCTAATGGATAAGTTATTGTTAACTTGAATGTCATCATCACTGTATGAAGTACTAAGGTGCAAATGATGCCCGAAATATTATTGTTCTATTTTTCAATGCAGCCACTAGTTACCACATTATTTAATTTAGTTACGAAGATCCAAATTATTAAACTGAGAGACATAATTCAATAATAGCTCAATTTCTATGCAGAAATGAAAAGCTACACGCCTATTTTATGAATTAATCCGATATGAGATACAAAATAAAATCTATTTTCATTAAATTTGTACATGTTTGAATGTAAAACAGAATGTTATTTATTTGTAAAATTTAGCAATAACAAAAGAAAGTCAGATGAATCCCAATAATAAATTCTCACCAATATATCACCTATAATTTTGTTTTGTTACATTTGTATGACGATATTGTCTTATTGCTTATGTACACTAATTACGTATGCTTGTGTGTACGACCCCTCACTAATCCCATTGTCGTATTGACCTTTATGTTGGTTACATGATATTGAGCCACTCTATGATGACTTTCATTATAAACATATTTTCATATATATATATATATATATATATATATATATATATATATATATATATATATATATATATATATATATATATATATATATATATAACTTTATTAAATTCAATCATTATTACTTACTTGTATACAGCGTAATAGTGTATAATCCAATAAAATCCATATTGTGAAATGCATTATTATTAGATAAATTACTTTAATATTAAATAAATAGTGCATAGTTATTGAAAATAGGAAACCAAGTGTAATTGATTCACTTATTGGTTCCAATATACCTGAAACTAATGGTAACATATTTAATCGAAGTCGAAGCCAACGAACCATTCGTTTAATATAACTAGTTAATGTACCGTCACTAACATTTTGTATAACAGGATAAGAAGACATTACTATTCGATACCCCCTAAAGAACAAAGTAAAAATACAGTGGATAATTGTAGAATATGAAATAAGTATTGTTAACTGAAGAAATATTGGTAACTTGATACGAAAATCAATCCGTTATGGAACAACACTATGTGGATATTTCTGTGACGTGTAAACTGTGCCTAAAAAATAAAATTTTAGTTATGCTTATATATCAGGATCTGTTTTGGGCACAGTATGGCTACTATTCACACCAGTGAGCAAAATATTATTATAATGTTTTATTTCTTGCAAATTACGTAAATAATTAAATACATTTTAAGTTAACTGACCACCATAAGAAGAATAAGAACTGAGTGTGTTAAATAAAAATCCTTTTGATATTAAATTTGCCTCCTGTATATACATTTTGAAAAAAGCGCGGTCCATAACAATAATATCAGAAGAATGATAAACGTAACAAAATATGCATAATTACAACTATAAACTTAGGTAGGTCTCTTGGTTACTTAAAATACAAACTGATGATAACTTAGACGAACATAATGTTGTTTCATAATATTCTGTGATAATAAATAAGCACTCATCTTTAGACTTTGTCGAAGCCATAGCCATCAAATGACTGAAACCAAATTTATGTATACATAAAGTCCAGGTTATCAAATTTTCATTATCTTGTAGACTTCATTATCAAAGGTTTGTCAAGCAGCATTACAATAATAATTGCTTATTATCAGCTGCTTATATTAGCCTTACTCATTTAATCACACTTTAATTACAACATAAGCTATGACATTTATCCTTCATGGCCTTTAACGTTTCCTTTTCTACAATATTCATGTAGACAACTTATAAATGAACAATAGAACAAATGACTCTTACTATCGTTTACCAAGCTACATCTGCTTCTAAAACCAAACCTTCAGTAAGACATTTCCGGGAACATTTGTTAGGTATGTAATGACTAGTACTTTAGCTTAAATTTTGGTAACAGATAAAGAGAATCCACACCGATAAATGAATTCATATAATTCCGCTCCAATTGTTATTAATGCTTCACGAGAATTCACAAAGAAGAAATTATAGAAAATTATTATTAACCTCAATAACGTATTTCATTATAGCTTAGAATATTTTTAGAGGATAGTCGGTTTCATTAAAAACTACTTCTTATTCCAGACTGCTTTAATTCAGTAATATCTAGAGAGCATAAATGTTGATATACGATATTTATGGAGATGTTGATCAATATATTTACACGATATCAGATACAATATTATAATGAAAGACAACAAGAGTAAACTATTTTAGTATTATTCCCTAACAGCTATCATTTACGCTTAAAAGTGACTTCATTATACTCCAGAACAATAATGATTTTTAGTTGTTCGTAATTGTCACAGATTGATATTATTTGGATACTACTGAAAACCAGGTAGCACTGGACAGAAGTTTCATTATAGTATAGGACTCCTTAGTAGTGAATACTCTTGATTCCCCCAAGAAATCGAACTCACGGCCTCCAGGTCTCACGGTAGACGCTTAACCTTTAGTACCGTTGGGTTGGCGTTCACTAGTAAAATTCCCACGTCCATCAATTCGCTAAATAATTTGCTATCGCTACAAAATCACCTTGATTCAATGATGATCTTTCATGCTAATTATCCACGGATGATTCAGTAGTATCCTATCAACATTAATCTGTAAAGAATTCAATCAACTAGACTTAATGCCAATATCCACAAAACACCTCAGTTCAATTACAGTAATCAGCCCACTAGTGACTAGCTCCGGGATGTCGCTGAAGTTCTAGTAAGAAGTCGTGACTAGTAGAGTTCAGACTTGTGCGACACTTGTCATCGATGACAATGGATGATCTTCATGCTCTATCATAAATTGATAGGAATGGAAATTTCACTCCCTATGGTGGAAAGTGATAGGTGATCTCCAACCTGAAAACCCTGGGCTCGATTTCCTGACGGAACTGAAAATGCACACTGTTGAAGAGTCACATAGTAGGACGAAACGGCTGTTCAGTGCTTCCTGGTTTAAG